>CM028358.1:9680806-10130292 GCA_016618105.1 Dendrobium huoshanense | reverse complement strand
GGGGGTGACTCTGTAATTTGCATGCTTATTCTTATCCTTTTTATATTTATATTTGTTTTATTTCAATATATAATTTGTCTTTTTTTTTTTCTTTCCATTTCTCAAGTATATACTATTATTCATACATTGCATCTATATATATATATATATATATATATATATATATATATATATATATATATATATATATATATATATATATATATATATATATATATATATATATATATATATATATACATATATATTACATTTCACTTTAATGAAACTTTCAAACATTGGTAATTTATGCAAATAATTAGAATATTGTATAAATAAAATAAAATAATGAAAATATTAAAATAACATCATTTATCCACTTTAGTTTCCTCTTCCAATCTTCGTCTTGTATTGAAACCCTTTAATTGTTCCCAATAATATATTAATTTAATTAACATTAAATCTCACTTTGAATGTCTCAATAAACGTTTGATTTCTTCCACATGAAATTTCCTCATAAAATTTTCCTTTCTATCTTTGTAAATCTTTCTCCCTCCACCATCAAACCAAAGTCTATATCATTTGGATTCTTCCAACATAAATTGATTTCTTCAATTAGCATTTGAGGATATAAATTCGTATAAAAATTAACTCAATTAATAGTTTACTTACTTTATTCAACTTTTAGAAGAAAAGAATTTCCTATTGCTTTCCTCTTTTTCTCAAAATCTCATCCTTTCCGCGTTCAATATCTTCTCTTGCCGTCAATTAAATATCCATCACTAATTAGATAAAAAAATAGGGAAAGATTTATAAAAATGGAAAACAAATTTTCTTCCTTCTTTCTCTCAATCATTCCTCACGTTCACTTTCATCTCTTCCTATTCTCCACTTTCTTTAGCGCTAGGAATGAAAATGAGTTAAAAGGAGTTGGTAAAAATTATCCCCAAAAACGATCGTTTGCTCAAAATAGCGAAATGAACCATCCATACCCTTCCGCGCTCAAGTTCGGTTCGCTCAGGTTGTGATTCTTCCGTCTGTTTCGTCTCTGTTAGCGCGGGGTTTAATAGGGTTGGTCGGCTGGTTCAATTGAACTGGGGCTGGTTTACCAGCCCTTACATTCTCAATCCTCACTGAGAGGGATAATTAATCATAGAGGCTTGCATCTATGAAAAACCTGGAATCAAATTATAAAGTAATATCAAAACAAGGATGAAATATCTGGATAGTGTATTATCTCATTCTAATTTACTTTCTAAAAATTTCACCCATAATGCTAAAACTCTCTCAGCAGAGCCTGGGTGAGAATTTTCTCAGCCCACATATATAATATTTGTAGAAAATACTATTAGGGGTTTCCATTTTTAACCTTTCATTGAAAATGCTCCTTTATGATAAGTTTTATGAGCTTGCTCTACAACTTTCATGCCAAACAACTTAGTGTCAATTATGCATTTCATGATTTGAATCTTTTTTAGTTTGTGAGATTATGAGATGTTAAATGTGATACAAATCTTACTATTTTGTTAAGGCCAATAGATCAATGTTTTTAAAGCCTTACATTGGTTTATCACGGATATAATCAGGAACATAGAATTGTTCTCAGGTTGTATGTTGTCCTGCGGTTTATTTACCGTAAATTTTCTATTATCATATGTTCAGGGGGTGGAGGATAGGTTGCCTTCTGAGTTATCTGGTGGCATGAAGAAACGGGTGGCATTAGCCCGATCTATTATATATGACAATACAAAGGAGATAGTTGAGCCAGAGGTATACTTTCTTGCTTTTTATGCCCACAGTATTATCCAACATTGTGTTCATTTTTTTTATATTTGCTATGGAGATGCTTATTAATAACATTCTAAGTGAGTTTCTTTGTTATGCTCTTATCATATATGATAGTTCTGCTCGGTGAGACATTTGTTGAATTAATTAGAAGGCTACAGCAATAAAGAAAAATTTAGAAGATAAATGACTTATAATCTGTAGAATAAAAGCTAAATATATTTGTGACTTTAGTTAGTGTGATATCAATAATTATTAATTAAAGTTTTTAGAAGATAAAGTGGTATTTAGGTGTGATAGGCTTATATTTTTTGATAGTGTACAAAATAATTGGAATATAGAAGAGGGCATAACTTTTGGAGTTATGATTAACTGGTTAAATTGGAGAAATATTCTGAGATTATTTTGTGCGAGAGAATATCACGAAGAATTAAAGATAAGTTTTATTAAATTATAGTTTATCTAGCTATGTTTTATAGATATTAGTGTTAGACAGTAAAAATTTTATTGATAGCTAAGTTGAACATTGATGATATAAGATTGTTAAGATATAATTTTGTCAAAATTATAAACAATAAATTGAGTGATCATGTTTTTTGGATGGTTGGAGCATTGTTTATTGAAGTTAGTGGAAAATAGTCTTAGGTAGTTTGGACAAGTACAACAAATGGTATAAAATGCCCTCTTTTTATGTATCTATAAAGTTAATATAAAGCAATTAGGAAGGAAAAATGAGTGGACCTGAGGTAATATGTATAAAAGTTCTTCAAAAATATTGCTAAGAAGAGGTTTAACACCTCATGCAACACTTTACATGAATGAATGAAAATACAACAACAACAATATCAAGCCTTAACTGGAATGAAAATTGATGATTTTTAAAACTAACCCCAAACTATTATAATGATCATAATGATGATGATACGTGAAGAAGAAAGCATAACTATTAGGGGTGTCTTATATGAGTATATATGATTTAGTAGTTTTGGTTATAAGACTATTGACGGTGGGCATGCAATAAAAAAAAAAAAAACCAACGGTGGGCATGCAATAAGAGTTAATTTGTAATTGGAAAAGTTGTACTTTACTTCAAGATAGTCTATGATCTTTCGACAGTGAATACTTAGAAATGAGTATAGCACTTAATCATAAAAAGTGCAGTCATCCTATCATAAATATTAAATATGCTTCTTTTACTATGAAGGAAAGAAATTTTTTTTAATAAAATGTTTAATTCTATGAGAAAGTTTGACTGCACTTCTTAGAATAGTAGCCATAGATGCATATATATAAGGTATCAAACAAAGAATAAAGACAAATAATTATTACCCTAGGATATGATGATAAAATTTGAACGATGAGAAAGTTGTTACTCCTTTATAATGCGTTGCTAAGGCACTTTGTAATTCTTTAATTCCAAACCTAATGTGGAAAATGATAGCTAGTCCTATCAAGAGATTTTTGTGGAAGTTTAATAAGATTCTATAAACAAATCATGCATTATTAAGGAGATGATGGAGTACAGAGATGTAAAAATGTATTAAGGAAAAATATGCTTTTAAAGAGTGCAAAAAGATAATTACTATTGAGGCTTATAATGATTATAAAAAAATTCAAAAGCTTTACATTTTTATGCTAAAATAATGATAGTTACTTAAAAAAATGATTATAACACAAACCAGTGGTTTTATTCAATTCATTAGCTGAAGAATATACTTTCTTACAGGTACTACTATATGACGAACCCACTGCAGGTCTAGATCCGATTGCGTCCACTGTTGTTGAAGATCTCATCCGCTCGGTGCATCTGAAAGGAGAGAGCGCCACTAGAAGGCTTGGAAAGATCGCATCCTATGTTGTTGTTACTCATCAACATAGCACCATTAGAAGAGCTGTTGATAGGTACTTCATTCTGCCACTCATTTTAGCTTCTTTGTTTGATGTCCTCTGCTTCTGCATTAGTTATTTACTAAACAAACAAACCCCAATGTCTCAGATTGCTTTTTCTGTATGATGGAACGATTGTTTGGGAAGGAATGACTCAGGAATTCACTACTTCAACAAATCCAATAGTTAAGCAGGTAAAGGCGTTATTGCATTCACTTGATATAATCTGAATGTTCATCTTGTTCTGAAGTAAAATGATCATAGATTAAAGAACAGTAAATTGCTTGCAGTTTGCTTCAGGGAGCTTGGATGGGCCAATCAAGTATTGAAAACATTTTTCTCATTATCATTTTATTCATTGGAGACCTATTGAAGCTGTGAGTCTGTTATACCCTGAACTCCTACTTTATTTTTGATATTAATATAGATTAAAGAAAGTAGGTGAAGAATTTAGGCTTTGTTTGGGACAGCTTTCTCACTGCTTCTTAAATTTTTTTTACTAGAAAACTGTTTTAAGAAGCAGTAAGAAAGTCATCCCAAACGAAGTCTTAATCTAAGTTGGTAGCTTATTGCACATGGTCTTTTATGCTTCATTTCCAAAAACTAGCTATTGATAAGATATTGGTTTTTGAAGCTCTGTTCTGGACTTTGCCGCCTCAGGAATTATGCTAAAGCTTCTGCAGAACATTGCTCCATATGCTCTCTGACTGGAATCAATTTGTGCTATTCTTTTATGGGCATTTCGGCACCTGTTATCGTTGTAAATGGTAAGAAATTCTTACAACATATAAATACGTTAGATAAAAGAGTATAATGAGGCGTTAAGAAAACTGAGATAATTTGTAACAGGTCCCATGTTCGATTTCGATTAGAATATCTTGTAAAGCAATTTCAGTCCAGAAGTCATGTTTCCCAACTCTTGGCTCTCTCAAAGCTACTATCTGCATTCTGCAGTGATGCTAAATATATTTTTGTTAGTTGTCGACAGAACTCTGCTTATGTTTGTTGAGTTGCCTAAATGAACTTCAAACATCCTTAAAAAGTAAAATAGAATGAAATTCCTTGACAGGCAGCATTCAAGAAAGGTTAAGGCCTCATTTGAGACAGCTTAATTTCGCCTTTTCAATTTCGAAATGGCAAAAAAAATTTGTTGTTGTTGTTTGGACGTGTCACTTTTGCAGAAATGTTTTTTTAGAGATCTATATTTTTGTACTGTTTTCAAAAGTTTTATGATATTTATTTCTCCAATAGAAACTTTTGTTATCTCAACAATAGTTTTAAAACACCTATTAGAAAAGGTACATAATAATCAAACGAAGCCTAAATGTACTTGTTGTGACACTCATGTGGGTTAACAATTTTTGCTAGAGATTTCTATAAAGTTTGTTTAAGGCAGGAGTGTCATATATTAAACTATCTTTTAGATATTAGGACAAGTGAAGAAATTTGGACTTATTGATGGGTATGGCTGGTAGCATTTTGAGGATTTTGAAGTCGTTAGTTCTTGTATAGTTCTCCCTAAGCCAAGCTATCCAATCCTTTGCTTTGCGATTCACGCAAATTACTCATCTTCCACAAGATCGCCAAAAAAAACTTCAAAAATCCACTAATTGCCCACAGTTCTATGAATCAATAAGACTCAAATTATTGCATTTCTCCTAAAATTTATAGCATATTGAAGTGGAGCAAATGGCTAGCGATTTTGATAAGCTTTCTAGCATTTTCAAGCTCTTTGTATTTGGCCTAATGAGGTGATAAGACCTGTGGTTCAAATGCAACTTTGTTCCACACATTGTCAAAGCTAACATTTAGGAGTAAGGAGTCATGCTCACTCTAAAGAGAGCGGTTGGCGGCATAACTAATTCCTCAACGGAACTTAAGGTCACCCACCGGCATCGGGTCTATACTTGTTTTGCCTCATTGAAGATGCGAGACCGTAGATGCGAGACCGTAGTAGAAAAGATTTGAATTCGGTATGAGAGTTCCAACCGTACTTGATCACCAATCACCCTATAATACTTTAAAAAGCAGGTTACATAACATGTCCAACTTTATTTTTTATTATTTTAATTATTTTTAATTATGATGATATATATGTTCATTGCTAGGTTGAGATCCTACCAAAGATATTCAAAATAATATAATTTGGTTTAAGCTATTGGTAAGTGCCGACTTTCTTTTATACCTCCCATAAAATAAATTAAATCTTAAATTAATCAGAGACTTTTCCTAAGTGAGTGTTTTTCAATTATTTTAAATTGAAAATTCATAATTAATTGAATATTAATAAAAAATTATTAATCAGTAGTGCCAACAAAAACCTAACTTTGAACACCAGTAGAAAATTACTGTAACCAAGGCCAAAGCATACGGAGAATACATGATTGAATCATTCAAAAGCATACAATTATTCCCCACATAGGGAAGAAATTATTCTATGCGGACGCCAAACATCGTTCGGAGATCAATGTAATAAGCAGGTATGTAAAGGATTTTGTAACTGCTCAAAAAACATTGTATTGTGAAAATGAATTATGGATAAGCTGTGTTTCCAAACAACTAAAAATTATGAATAACCGTTTATTCAACCTCAAACTGAGAAATAAACCTAATCAAACGAAGCCTTATTCACGTCAGTATCATGCTCGTTATTACTGATGTGGCTCACTCTAATTGATCTCAGTTTTTACTGGAAGTTCCACTATAAAATAGCACACTAACAAAAGAATAAATTTTACTTACAGTGAACAAGAACAGAGTAGAATGAGTCCCTAAGTAACAATTCGCCCAATCATAACTTCAAAAGTGGACAGATAAACCAAACTTTCATGGAAGAAATTTTCAATTTACCTGTACCAGAAACAACAGCATATAAGAAAAAAAAGGCTTACAAGAGTTGCCAAAGTGTGGCCAGCCAATATTTTCCATCATGACACCCCTTCAATGCAATCTCGTCAGCTCCTCAACTCTCTTGCAAAGCTCCTCAACCGATACCCCAATTGTTTTAGAAATTTCCTCCATTCTGCTACGACTGAGATCCAGAAAGGACTCTATCAAGTCACCATCTAAGAAATTCCTTGCATCAACTGTCTTCTTTTCATTATTGAATGACCTCCATTGCTCATGACTGAGCCCGCCGACGCCTTTTATAACTTTGACAAGATTGGACTGAAGTTTCTCAAGGAACACATAGTGATCATGAGGGAGAGAGGCCACAATCCCAATCACACCATTGACAGTGCCAAAGATGACAGTGGGGATGTTGCCAGCTTCGGAGTCTGGAAGGCGCATAACGAGGGAGCCGTGCCGGAACCGGTTCACAAACTCGCCCAGGTGGTACTCGCCGACAACTTCCAAACGGCCACGCTCCTCATCAGTGGCTCCATCACTATTTCTTCTCACTGTGAAAAGGTTGAAGTTGTTTTCAGCACCAAGGTAAACATCATCATCAAGGATCTCAACAGCAGTCATCCAGTTTGCATTATAGTCCCGGGCCCGTTCTTCAATGGCGCCCTCCTCATGCTGAAGAAAAAAAAAATCCAAATTTAAGAGCAATACAACCAAGCAAATCAGAGACCTGAACTAGCTGCTTATTAATGGTTCATTTGTAGTCTCTAACGATCGCATGATAAAAATCCCTATTTTTTTTAGTTTCTTGCATCAATGGGAGAACAATTATGTGGTATATAGCTTATCCCCTACATATAAAAATTTTGAATATTCTAAAACGCCATCAATACAGTTCATAATTTCTTAGCATTGCATTTACTTCTGAAAGAAATCGTAAGGGCGATAATAGGAACTAAATCAACCATCCCTCAGGTTATTTGAGGGTTGAGGGTGGAGAGATGAGGTTGGTTGAATTAATTGCTGTTGTGTTCAAGTTGTTTGTCAATCTATTTCAACAAGATTTTCCTTTAAATGGAAAGGGAAGCTTGGAGCGATGATGTCTTAGGATCATGGGTTCAAATTACAGAAGCAGCTTCTCGGTAATCTAGAGGTATTGTTTTGTAAATTAAGCCTCTCCTGACACTAAATTAACAAGAACAACACGGGCCAGGCACACCCTTTTACACATGCCTTCTAAGGCAAATTACTTCAATCAACAGCATATTAATGCATACTGGCAAATCTGAATTGGACTTATTTGCAAACCTATTCACCCCAATGTTATCAAGTAAAGAATCCATATTTTGCTAAAAAAAAGAAAAAGAATCATATTGTGAGCAAAAACGCTTCCTGATAATATCACTTATATCACTAAACATTTGATGCGTGGGGTGCTAACATTTATAAATGACATCTTATTTGAATAAAAATCAATTATTTTATGTCATTTGTTCTTATTTGTCATTTTGTCAATATGAAGAATTAAAAAAGATCATTAGTCATTTTAGATATATATGCATTACTACAATTTTAGTGAGGTTAGAAAATTCATGAAATTATAACTATTATAAATACTATGGGGGAATCATCAGTTTCTCATTTTTACTCCTAGTAGTCAGTCTTCTTTCCTCTCACTCTCTAACTCTCGCTTCCCTTCTCTTAATATGTCCACCACAGATGATTTATACAGGAGGGATCTTATGCAATGGCATGACAGACCTACTTGTGATGATTATTAGATGACTTTACATAAAATGTAACAGTAATGCCTATATTTTTTAGATGGAAATCAAATGCTCAATTCATCTAATTTTTCCGAGTCAGGTAAATTCAATACAAATGATAGTTTATACTCTTCGATAATGCAAGATAGTGCATTGAGATTTGCAAGCAGACATTTTGAGTTTAATTTTATCTTAATTGATATTACTTCTTTAAATTTTTTACACAGTTCGCCTTATCCATGCCTATGTCGAGTCTATGAGAACAGGTTGCATTCATTAATTTTGTGAGTCTTTTGGCCATATTTGATTTACTTGGCTTAGTACAACTTTCTATGGATTTACCCTTTATTCAACTGGTGCACAGGTTCAGTGCCTTGTGCCTTTTTCGTTCATTGATTCAATGTCCTATGCCTAGATATGTGATTCTTGGTTTCACGCTCTCGTGCATTGTCACTCTTGTGATCTTTTCATTTGCATCCTTTTGTGGGTGCTTGGTGTGGAATCTCTACATGACTTT
The DNA here is from genome assembly GCA_016618105.1 of Dendrobium huoshanense. Lineage (NCBI taxonomy): Eukaryota > Viridiplantae > Streptophyta > Magnoliopsida > Asparagales > Orchidaceae > Dendrobium > Dendrobium huoshanense. The sequence continues at coordinate 10,121,511 of CM028358.1, read as the reverse complement.
TGGACAGAATTTGTTACAAGAAAGTTTTGAGAGGCTACAATTAGGGAATGTGTTGATTACAAATATTGGGTTATTCAGGCATGTAGAAGACAATTGTAGTTTAATGAATTTTTATTTTCTTTATGCTTGAATGTTAGTTGGATGTGAATATTAGAGTGATGCAAGTGGTGACTACTTACTTTTAGGGGATGTCACCACCTTATATTGGTGCAAGGCATGAATTTTTAATTTTGGCAGATTCTTCGTTATTTTTCTATAGTTTTATTAATTTTTTTACCTGCATGATTAAGTTGGTTGAATCTTTTATAACCTATTTTTTAAATTATTGTGAAACATAACTTTTATGATCTTAAACATCTATGCATAATTTCTATTATAATGCCATTAGATTATCGAATACATAGAATTTACATGTCTTTGGGTTCTCTGGGGTTGCAGTAAGAGAAACTAAAATATTTATTCTAAGTGCTTATTAGTGAACCCAAAATTTGATTTCGTGTGAATGACTTTCATGTAATACATCACATAATCGTATCAAGGAACTCTAAACCTTAAGTAGCAATAATAATAATAATAATAATAAAGATGTAGTCTTTTATGTTTTACATTGTGTTATTAGAGGCTCTAGGGTTTCCTAAGGTGTGTATCTTCTTTCACTTGGATCCATCCTATCAATCATGATTCTATGAAGATCCCTCAAAAATCCCATTGTTTTCTTACCCTCTCAATATAGGACTATTCGATCTCATGATCCCGCACAAGAACGCTTCAACCTAGTGATCCATATGAGTCCTCTTTGACCTCACAACCCCATCCAAGACCTCACAATCCGGCATCCCATCATTCTGCATACTCCTCCCGCTTCGATATCATATGCAGCAATGTCTGCTTTAACCATGTGTATTCGCATATTGCTCTAACTCCGCTTCTTATTATCCGAGTTTTCTTCGATTTTGACAAGCAGAATTGCTTCACAATCTACTTCATCTTGACACAAAACCGACGAGTAGCTTTGTCACGCACCTTCATGCTTTCCTACATGGGTCACTGCAATCTCTTTGTATCGTGCATGTTCAAGACCTCATGCACGTGTCTCGCTCTTCATTTCTTCTTAGTCATGCAATTGCATCTCCGCCTCTTGGGCTTCAAGCATGATGTGTCTGCCCGCTCTTTGGCGCTGCACCTTATGGCATTAGTATCCCATTGTTCATGCTTCTCGATTAGGGCTTCTGAGCTCAATTCCTATTGCAATAAGGGCAGCCATTGTTGCCTTCCATCTATCGTGAATTTTTGCACATCTTATATTTGATGTAATTCTAATACCTTATGGCGTTTGTGCCCCATTTTTCATGCCTTAATTTGGGCTTTCAAGCTCAGTTCCTCCTATAACGAGGGCAACACTTTCATTGTCTTCTATTTTTCCTCACCTATCATGAATTTCTAGTCATCCTCTTGTGTCTAGTGTCATTCTAGATCATGTATTTTGAATCCATATGGTACCACAAATGTCATTCCGACTTTCAATTGGAGTTTTCTCATATTGCCTTTCCTTCTTTTGTCTTAAGCTTTTAAACATATTACAACATTTTCTTCTCCCACATTGGTTGCTACTAAGATTTCAATTGAATCCTCAATTCAGTCTTTGCACCACCACCTACTCCAATGGGTGGATGCTCCCTCTCTCGCTCTCACACCATCAAATGATTGCATCTCCTATTGCTCTCTTTGCTCACTCCTTTAGTGAGCAGAATTTTTCAAGATTACATTCCTCTCCATCCTACCATTTTCTTTTATTTTTTTTAATTAGAGTCATATACTCATCAACATTAAGGAACATTAGCATATCAAAACAAACCTATGCATATTTTCAATGAAGATGAGATCTCATTGCTTGGCAGACCACTCTCTTATTCACCTGAGTAAATTCTTATTAAGCTACCCCAAACTAGAAGTTATTCGCAAATTCATGATAAATTTACACCTAGTTAATGAATTTTCTCTTGGATTCATTGGCCCTCATAATGTTATTATAAGATAATTCTTAGAAGCAAATTACAATTGACTTTTTTCCCAAGTGCCTATTCTCTTGCCCATGTCTATTATTTCAATCAATCTGCTTTTAGGTTCAATATTTGGTAAACATTTACAAGTAGATGCTGCTACTAATCATTTTAAGTTTTTTATTAGTAGAATTCTGGTTGAATTGTATGTTACTTATCAATTCAAAAAGGAGGTCTATATTAAGTTCTCATCTTCTTCATACTGCTAAAGGGCTGAACTTGAAGACATTACATCATATTGCTCTTCCTACAAAATTTTTGGACATGAGTTCTCTGAATATTTCAAGGCCCATACCTAAGGAAACCTAACAAGTGCAAGAGAAATAAACCCAACATTTAGATTAAAGCTCTTACCACTATGGTGGCTGCTGCTGCTCCAACATATTAGGTATACACACAGAACTTGGAACCAATAGTAAACTCTCCTTTAGAATTAGATATTTTTGGCTTGTCCTGCATTGTTATTCACCAACTCAGCTACAAGTAATATCATTGACATAGACCTCCCTATTCTTTAAACACCTTATTTCCATGCTAATTTCTGAAAAAATCAATGATCATGACCCTCAACAACCTTGTGACTAAGATTAGAGCATTCAAAACGTTGATACTTCGGTGAATAGAAAGTTTCAAATCATATGTACCAAACGGAGAAAGAACCTGAATAAAAAAATTCTATCAATCCTTCCCTTGCATTCACTAGGCTTCACAAACTAGACATGCAAAATTAGTATTTTTTGAATTTTTTTTAATGATTTTGGATGCCCATTTTCATCATCATGATTTCTTTTCTTGTCTTATATATTTTTCCTTTTATTTGCCAATTCTTTGAAATTGCTCAAGTTGTACTCATATCATTTGTTAGTTATGATAATATACTTAAAAAAAAAAACAATGACAATAATATTAATAAAAGAACCCCAAAAAAAGGAACTTATAATCCAGTAACATTCATAGGTTCCATGAACAAATGATCGTTACAATGTTGCCTACTATTTTTGTGGATTAGAAAACAAAAGTAAAAGTATTTAAATAAGGAGAATCAAGATGATGGCATAAATTACAATTTAGGTGTAAAAGAGTTAGCAGGTTGTTTACCTTATATAAAAGCAAAGAAATAGACTTCATCAGGTCTCCAACCACAATGAAATCACCTCGGGTTTGGACATATAAAGCAAGTATGTGACCATGATGTCCGCACTCAGATTGCAATTCCCGTGTTCCATCCTCGCGAAGCATCAGTTTGTACAATTGAATCTTCTGATTGATTGCAGCAAGCAATTTCCCGTTGAATGCATTGAGGGAGTATACAGCTCCTTTCGTTTCCTTTTCAGCTATTAGTTGTAGCTTACCATCTTCAACTACAAAAACTAGGATACGTCCCTATACTCATAAACCCAAAAGGCATTTCTTAATGAATAAAAAATTGCATTGCTACAATGACACATTCTATGGAAGTAGCTAAACAATTATCCAATGATCTGAGAACAATCAATCACCAATATGAGAAATTACTCTTAATCACTTAGAAGCATGTATACGGAAACATACTAGGTCTCATGATTCATTGCAGACTTGGGAATATGACAGGTAGAAATAAACAAACAAGAAGGGGATACCATAACTAAAGTTTGTGAAGAATGGCAAAACTTCAACTTGAAAGTAAACAACAAAATCTTGAATCACCACTATCAAAACTGAGAATAAATTACTATAAATCATGTAAGTTATAAGATACAAATCATTAAAATCAATTACAAATGCATCAATAGTTCATAGCACATTCCTACTAAGATGCAAAAGTAGGATACAAATTAGATATAAAAATATAATTTAACGTTGCATTCCACATTTTCATATGTGTAGACAAAAATCACCTACGTTTTTTCATATAAAATTACTTCCACATTCAAATATGAAGGTGGAATCAGACGCCAAGAAGCCCCATTGGGGTTGCGACTTAAGTATTTGACTATGAAATTGGTCATAGAGCTACTTCAAGCTCCTATACACGTTCCATTGACTGATAAGATTGCTGTTTTACAAAGCAGCGAAGTCATATAAAAAAAACTCCCTAAAATAATCCAAACTCCAGCAAAACCTTTGCCTAATGACCAGATGGTCATATGGATGAAAATTCTAGGAACGGCTCAAGCTCTCAGCTTATTGGCATTCACAATATAGCATTAAAAGACGAAGATTCAAGTGTGATCCATCAAAAAAGCTCAACCATTTACAAGGTCAAGTTTGAGCCAATCACAACAAGCTAGTCTCATCAAAAGAGCTAGTCAACTATCCAAAAATTTAATTAGGTATACTCGTAAATGTAAATTTTATTAGGGTTAAATACAAAGTTCTAAACAAAACTTTATACTCTATTTCCATTATTCCTCCTTTGCTGCTTTTGCTCCAAATTCCTTCTCTAATGGGCTTTCATTAAAAAGATGTAAGAGAATATTCCTACAAACAACGTTAATTACAATGAGGAAACCAGTTTAAGAACCGTATGTCATGCTGGACTAGCAATTGAGCGGATGAAGAGTCGAATTGATGAGTTTGGGATGATATATAAGGTTCTCAATGTGGTACTTCATTTTGAGTCGGTCAAAAAAACTATTGGGGACTATTTGATAGCAAGTAGGATTCAAGTCAAATACAATTCAGTAATTAAATTTGGACTTAGTAAACCTTTTGAGTGTTAAATTCGAAAATTTCATTGGTTCTTAAATACTAAATCCTTGAAGCCTCGACTTCCAGATTTCATTTATCCTGTAACGAGCAAGATTTAGTAAATATAAAGCTTTGACCGCATCCTGGATTTCTGAAATCCAGAATTGAAACAAAAAACCGGATATTGCATATGCTATTGGGGTAGTAAGTCAATTCATGCATGTTTAAAAGGGAACAGTTCTCAGTTGTCCATAGGATCTTTCGATAGCTAAAGGATGCATCAGAAAGATCTTATTCAAGAAAAATAAAGAACGTAGTTTAGAATTCAATACGAATATTGATTGTGTTGGATCAATCAAACATAGAAGGTTAATAATTAGTTAGGTACTACCATTACATGATAAAGAAGCAAACATGGCAGCAAGATCAAAAGCAAAATCTAAGTTCAAAGCCATGGCTCAAGGCATCTCTGAAATCCTATGCCTTAAAAATTATAATTGATAATCTTATATCAAGTATGACAGATCTATGAGACTTTATTGTTATATGTAATCAATATTACTCACAATCCCATCAAATATGACCACAAAAAAATATATGAGATTGACACACTTCATTATAGAAAAAATTGGACTATGGTTCAATTAGCACTCTATACATTCCTTCAAACAATCAACTTGAAGTTGGCATGACGAAAGGACCAACTACTTTAAGATCTCCAAAAAATTACTTGTAAGCTGAGAATAGAAATTATATATTCTCCATCTTTAGGAGTTTGAAATTGACAACAATCCAAGGTTCCAATGTGGCAATCAACTATGAAAATCCAAGAAATCTAGGTTTCATCTGTGGAATTCTCACGTGTGAAATCTCATGTATAAACAGTCTCCTTAGCTTCCAACCCATGGATGTACATTAATGTAGGGTTATTTCTTTTTCTTTTCTTAATTTAATTAGGAGTAAGGTTTTTCCTATAATAGTTTTCTCCTTATAACTAATGGTAGAAGGTAACTAGCCATATAAATAGAAATAAAAAGAGGAATTGATTCCTCAATTCGGTACAATTTGTTTCATTTTTGTTTAATTATTTGATCAACATGCATGTGACAGCTTAAACATCACTAAATTTATTGTTCAAACAAGAAAATATTATTATGCGATTTATAAGAACCAACAGGTACTAAGGATATTGAAAAACTAAATAACATGTGAGCAAATAACCAAGCTATAAGGTTTTAAAATACTTGCATCATACATGCAACAAAGTACAAAGAAATACTATTGCCGTAGAGTTCAAAAGGAGAAAAAAAGGGAAGAAAATATGCTCTTTGGGAGTCAAGCTTTCATGCATGGAATTCCCAATCGTATAAGGAAGATAATATAGCATCTTATGTAAGAATCTGGAGACATAAGATTGGGGCTTTATGTGGCATGCACTACACCACCTTTCACTTCCATAGGCATGAAGTCGAATGCAAACAAAAATAGTTTGCACCTACGTTAGTTTAATGGTTTCATCATCAAATAATACTAATTCAAGAATTTCTCAACCTACAAAAGTTGTATGCCAAGCATGCACTCTAACAAAATCCCAACCAGTTTCTTGGCTTTGGACAGTTGAAATTAAGCTGGAAGTATTGACTTAATAGTTGAAAGTGCAATCTCGAAAGTTAAAATCAATTCATGAAATAGTTTCTGTTGGAACCAATTTCTCGGGAACTTCAAAGCAATTAAAAAAATTTTTGAGCATACACGCAGCATTGGAGAAAACCAATATGAATAATAAAACATCTTTCTACCAAAAAATTTGATTCATTTACTGGTTATATCTAATAACCAACAATAAAAATTATCATTTAAAAGGAGAATTCAATAAGTTATAATAGTATTAGATATTCCTTACATTCAGTATTATAAGATAAATTACATTTCAGTATTATAAGTTAAATTTATGTAAGAGAAAAGAAATAAGCAGAGCCTTACCTTAGTAGGCTCATTTTCCTCAGGTAAAACGTATGCTGTACCAACAGAATAGTAAACATTGTTGTCATCTGAAAAGGAGCAACTAATTATAGAGCAGCCATACTCGAAAGTGTCCAATTGATAAGTTGATATGAACTCAAATGTTTGATCATCCAACAAACGAACAAAATGAACTTCTGTCTCGTCATTGTTAATCAGACAATTTTTTAAACTACATATAGCAAAAGTTCGAGACTGTTCCTGATGGCAGATACGCCGAGCATGTTCACCAAGTGGGATCGAGCGAATGTGAAGTTTTTGAATATCATCAATTGTTCCAATAGAAAGTTCACCTTCTTTTGCAATTGCAAGGCTGCATTTGAATGAATTACCATCAATAGAAATGTGAGAAAAACCAACCATTAATGCTTATAGCAAAACTTAATAGCAACAACCTTCGAGGCAAGCGATCAGAGTATTAGTCACAATATCAAAAAGAATATACGCAAAGGAGTCAAATTTACGAACATGACTGATATTATTGATCACAATATATCTAATGCAAATATTTCATTCTTTTTTCCTAAATGAAATATTTATATGAAGCATTCATCATCAAGAAGGTTCCAAGGCAGGGGCAAAGTTTCCCAAACATTCTTCTAATGAATATTGATCAACAATTCTTTAATACTAAAAAGCATATTGGGTGATATACAAATAAAATATAACTCAAATTATTCAAAAGAAACTTTCACAAATTGTTAGAAGATAAGCAATGGAGACTGAAAGAACCTGTCTGGAAAAGCAGCTGAATTAAATGGACACATGTGACTGACTTCTTTAAGATTTACATTACTATAGAGCAACTTTTTGTTGCTGCTGTAAATAACTGTTGGCCTATCAGAGGCAGCAAACACATGTGTGGTATCCTTTGATGAAAATGTTCGAAGAGTGATTGGCTGTGTTCCAAGAGAAACCTTCTTCCTATCAGACAACTCACCGGTAGCTAAATTTAATAAAAAGTTGAATAGATGCCCATCGCCAAGGGCACATAGCAAATATGAGATCTGAAAGATAAAGATACATTCATGCAAAAAAAATGGTCAGCATAGATCCTAAATTAGTTTTTTTTTTAGATCCTAAATTATTAGGATTGGCCAATTATGAATAATAATAACATACTCCTTCAAATGAACAAATCAAGACAGAACGTGGGATAATTTCTCCACCAAGGCTCTCTTTTGTAATAAGATCCAGGCTCGGTAGGGAAAATATTCTGACGCTTATATCAGTCCACATACCAACTACTGCCAGAGCACTAGAATTAGCTTTTTCACCAATTGGATTTATGTCTAGACATGATATCTCATATTCCAATTGTATATGTTTTACTTCAGTCAGCTTTCCGTCCCCAATTTCAAGATAAACAAGATGACCACCTCCAATAGCCAACAAAACCTGTAATGACCAATGACAAAATCTCTTTTGATCAAATTGTTCTGAACAAAAACAGATACAATTGCCAATACAAACAATAAAAACAGATTAGAAATTGTTTAAGGTCTCTATACTTTTTGAAACAAAGTGCAAGATCTACTGTTCTAATCAAAGTGTAAAAGAAGATTCACGAACAAATTATTAAATCAAGCCAATGCCAGCTAACCAATGTTACCAAAAACACAATATAGCCCCCATCCTTCACCAAAGGAAAATTCATAAAACAAAAATTAAGACCTGAGTAGCATTTGCAGTAGCAACATTAACTGAAAAACCAGTAGGAGCGATCCATTGATCTTGCAGCTCACGGGATGTACAGCTCACAAGACGAACAGAACTTGCAGTAACCTGGGACAAAGCAAACATTGATCATTGAACAGAAGACCATAAATCACATAAAGAAGTAGAAAAATAGTGATCTTAACAAGTAGAAAGAATATGGTTTATATAGTCAAAGTAGAACTCAAGTAAGCTTACAAGTAGTAGGCATAAAGCATGCATCAGTACTTGTAAAAACTATGAAAAACAGACTTTTTATATCAGCACCTGAACAAGCTGGTCATGCAAGGCATTTTGGCAAAATAAAGTCTGTGCTTGCGCATAGAAGCCCTCTATCTCAGTTTCTTCTAACTCATCCTCCATATTCATAGCCAAAATACGTGTCTCACTGATAAAGCTTACCACCAAGAAAGTGTCATTTGGATCAGTAGTAGAAGATCTTAAAGACCATAGCCCTTTGATACCTTGAAGTTCTACTGACGCCTATGATTTAGATGAAATATGGACTATAGCTAAGGAAACTCCAAAAGAAAAAGCTGATAAAAATTTCAATCATATTTCGTATTAAAGACACTTAAGAGCAAACCTGTTCATTTATTCCTATACCATTTCGAACAATACGAAGTGAACCATCTTTATATGCTCCTGAGCAAGTGACCACCTGACCTTGCCCTTGCCTCTCAAGGTCCACAACACAGAAGTCAACAATTGGGCCAAGATTGACATATTTTTCAAGAACTTCAACATATGAGCCTTTTTCATCTGGTTGCAGATTAAGTTTGATAAGCTGTTTAAGGGTCAGCAGTGCATGGTTTAGTATAGAAGGCAAATAACTCAGAAAATCAAGAAAGCATCATGAACATGATATCATCGTAACAGAAGCTCTTGAAAGAAAGCATAAAACTACAATTTAAAATTGTGTGCAGCCCTAATGAGCATGAAATAAAAACTATAGGGTGCAATCACGAGCCATCTTTTCAATACAACTTCAATTATACATGAAAGGCATACACAAATTAGTAAACAAACATAGCAAAAAAAGGATGAGTGCTGAGCATAACTTCATACAAACCTGTGAATCACCATACTTAGAACCAACATATACAACTGCATTATCAAGATATGAAATTGATGATGCAACTGAAGTCTCTCCTAGGTGCTCAATTTTTAGCCCAGTGATCCTGACATGTACAAGGAAAACCTTAGTCTCCAAAAGAGAATCATTAGCAAGTTAAACTAAGCAATATATTACTACTTTTGAATGAAGTTGTCTACACAAAATTATTCTACAATCTATAATGCCATATATTATCGCATACCTCTCTCTTTCATGGGAGATGACAAGTAAATATAAAAGTCCTGAATTATCGCCAAGCAAAAATCGAGAACCATCAGGGTCAATCCTGCCATATGCTCTGGTAATTGACTGAGAAGACAATAAATGTCTATAAATAAGATACCGAGAAAATAAATTTGTACGGTCAACAAGAAGTGGATGTATAAAGTAGCTAAGAGCTTAGAAAGGATTCATGTAAATAAGGAATATATGAGTACCGGTCTGATAGGGATAGCCTTAAATGAAGAACCATTGCAATACACGATAGTCTCCTCCCCAATGATAATAACACCACCTAAAGGCAATGGAACAGGTATTAGCAGACCAGCCCCATTATCAAGATTGTTCTGCGACCATGGACCCTCGATAAAATCCTTATCCTTGAGTGCAACCTCATATGTCTTAAGGTGACGGGCATCTTTGTTATCCTGACATAATGAAAGATGCAGTATTATTAATTCTATTTTAAATTTCAGCTTAGCATATCAAAACAATCAAGCGCTTGCAAGCTATCAAATTTCTAGGTATCATTGCCATTAAAGGTCTTATTTAATGATACCAAACATATGCTAGAATGTGTACAATTTGATAAACAAAAACCAATATGATAAACAAACCTGGTAGAGGACTGCAATCGTAGGTTTTGAACACCCATAAAGAAACTTGATATCCAATACTTGAAGTTCTTCGAGTCTAAAACAAATAATATCATAAATGTTGTAATCACGTCAGAGAAAGAGTACATGACAAAGTGATCAATATTTAAAGAAGTAATAAAAAGTCCAATAGCCATATAACATCAAAGCAAGCACAATTTAGGCATGCAACTTCAACTCCAGTACATAAAGAAGGTGAGTTAAGAAAATAATCTTGGCAAACAATTCAAATGGAACAATAAACAGAGGCATGACATCCTCAGAAGTCCCACTTAGCAAGATCCAAATGAAACGGAGTACCTCAAATTTTACACGAAATCATCATAAAAAGACAAAAAAAAAACTTAAATACTGACTCACAGGTCCAAGATAACAGAAGATGACAATTGTCATACTTAATAACCGTGTCATTAATGCACTAGAACCAAAGGAAGAGATGATTTTCATTCAATTGAAGGGACCAACTCAAAACAAATATGATAAATAAAATTAAGGGAGATTGTTAATAATTTAGAACAATGATATCTACAACAGTTTCTATAAAAAATTCAAAAATATAAAACAAAAAAAAAAAACATTAAAGAATAGATTTGCATAACCAATATCCACAAATGGCCTTTTATATATTGGAATAAGGGAATGAGGGTGAGCCTAGAGAAGTGATTAGTTGCCTCCATTATAATATGGTGGCCATAGATTCAAATCATGAAAATAACTTCTTTTTTAATGTTATAGTAAACCCTCTCCATAGCCTGCATTGATGGGAGGAAGAGAAGAAACAAAGGTGCCAGGAAGAAGAAGAATAAGAATGAAGTGTGGAATGGGATGGGGATAAGGTGACTTTTACTCAATAAAGGTGTCAAGGAGGAACTCATATTTTCGAATTTTATGCCTAATGTACTGAACCACTACCCTCGATAAGTATGATTTCACCATTGCTTGTGTAAGAACCAGGCCTATCTAGTTCAACTGAATCGAACCACAATTAGCAGCCACACGAGCACGGAAGAGAACAAAGCCGCAGGTGAGCAAGTCGATCATACCACACACGTGCGTGAGCACACCTGGACGGGTCAGATCGCATGATCAAGTGAACGGACGCGTGTTGGAGTGAAAAGTAACGACTCCTCATGGGAGATATCTTCGTTTCACTCACTCCAGTGAAAGCAAAACACGTGAGAAGCTTTGTGCCAAGAGGAAACCATGTTGAGAGGAAGAAGGGAGAAGGTAGGTAGGTTGATCAGAGATAGATTGAGGGCAGTGCAGGACAGATGGAAGAAATACTATGATGCCAACCACCGACCAGTTGAGTTTGATGTGGGAGAATTTGTGTTTCTTAAAGTTAGTCCAATGAAGGGAGTGAAGAGATTTGGCAAAGTGGGAAAGCTGAGTCCAAGATTTGTAGGTCCTTTTGAGATTTCAGAAAGGATTGGAAAGGTAGCTTATATATTGATTCTACCAACGCACATGAGTGGAGTGCATAATGTGTTTCATATTTCCTCTTTAAGAAAATATATTTCAGATGAGGCTCATAGGATTAGTACTGAAGTGATAGATATTCAACCGGAATTGACTTTTGTTAATGAACCAGAGAAAAATCCTTGATTTTGATGTTAACCAGTTGAGGAGTAGAGTGATTCATTATGTTAAGGTGTTTTGGAAGCATAGTTCAGAGAATGATACCACTTGAGAGAAAGAGTCAGAAATGAGGGAGAACCACCCTTATTTATTTGGTTAAGGTATGGCTTTACTGTTTAGTTTTTCTTTTAAATTTTGAGGACGAAATTTTTATTAGGAGGAGAGAATTGTAAAACCAGAAAATGTCGTTTTAGACCTCGCACTCTTTTCAAAGCGCCGCGACGAGTTTTAAGTGAGATTTTCAATGTTAACGAAATTCAACGAAAATAATTTTATAAAATTTCTTGCAAAATTCTAATCGTTTTGATATATATAACTCATACCTAATTTTGCCTATTTTAGGAATTAAAATTAATCAAAGTCTCTAAATGCCTACTTTTCCCCTAAGATTTTCTTAAACCGAATTTACTTAAGTGAGGGTATAATTGACTTTTAGCAAATCCTATTCTCCCTATAATATCAAACAGAACCCTCTCTCTCCCTCATTCGCTCAATTCGGCTGAACGAAACACCAAAAACGTGAGAGAGGGGGCGAACGGGCGGACGGCCTAGGCTCGGCTGGGGTGGCTCCGGCGGCGATCTTCCGGCGAGAGATTTAGCCCAAATCTAAGAGGACGACGAGAGGAACATTCAGGTACGATTAATTTAAGACAACTTTCTAAATCTCAAGATATTTGAGATTGAATTTTCTAGGGTTTTTCCAAATTTTTCATTTTCTTCCAAAATTTCTTTAAAGAATTGTTAGGTGACAATTAGAAAGACATTTTAGCGATAAAATTTAATGATTTTGGGGGAAAATCTTGGAAATTAAAAGTTAGAGTTTTTACGAAAACTTTAATTCCTTAAAGATGTTTTTACAAAAATTATTCCTAAGGATATTAGGAATGTTTTTAAAGTATGAATTTGGATTTTTGATGTAAATTTTGTTTTTATAATTTTCATAATTATTTTAATCCGAAAATTATAATATAATTATGATTATATGTTTAGGATTAGGTTTGGAGCGATATTTTGATGAAATTGAAAATTTATGATTTTCCAAAATTTTAGATTTAAATTAATCCGAAAATTAAGGTTTATTTAATTAAAAATTCATTAAGTGTAGTTAGGATTTGTTAAGAGGAAATGAAAGATTTAGACTTAGGAATTTGATTATTAAATTATGACACGTCTCTTTTGTAAATTTTCTTAAGTTGTGATCGTTATAATGTAAGGTGAAAGAACTTTGTCGAAACGACATACCGTGCTTAAGAGAGGTAGGTGTTCATACCTCATTTAAATTTATAAGTGCAAAATTTGTTTATGCTTAAAATGAAATGTTATGCATTTATTTTTATTGTTAAATGTTTTATATTAAATGATTGAAAGAATACCCTGAAATTTCATGTTCCTATTTTATGTATTATTTGAAAAGCATTTAAAACATATGAATAACACTTAAGTATATAAATTTATAAAGCTTATGAAAGACAATTGAGCATAATTGAAAGATTTAAATTAAATAACAATTTCATGTGCATGTTGATCCAGAAGTGCCAAAATGGTAATGATAAAGAGACTTACAAAAGCCAAATGATAATGGGGTTCTACGGAGCCAAATGGTAAAGGAAATGGTCAAAATTTGACTGCGTACCTGATCAGTACAAACATTGATACTTCCGGGACGAGTGTATACATTTGACATAAGCATTTTTGCATTTACATTGCATATGAAAATGGTGAAAGGAAAGAATGAAAGAAAGAAATGTTAAAAAAAGAAAAAATGAAAGTAAAAATGGGAATTTAAATGTTATGATTTGCAAATGATATGAACTGATTTCAATTATAAAATTTTTTGTTATATGCATCTTATGAAATTAACTGAGTTATGAATTACCTGCTGAGCGAGTAAGCTCATCCTACGTTTGAAATGTTTTTCAGAAGAGAAGTGATGGATGCACGACGACCGTACACGTATCGTCATAAGGGACCTCAGGAAGAAAGGTTCCTTTTATGTTTTATATTTGAGTCTTTATTCTGTTCATGTATAGTTTGTGAGTTTGAGTTTGTATCTATGTAATGAACTGTAATTTGGAGTTCATGTAATTGATGGTTTAAATGTTTTAGTAGTTGTGTGAGATGAACAATTTGGAACATTTCAGTTTGATGTCTTTTAGTGGCTCTTTCATTTCTGGACGATGTTTGTGTATTGATATTAAAGTCTTTAATGAAATTGTTTATGTTTAATTATGCTCTTCCGTAAGACCTTTGTTCCCATCTCGCCCATGCGAGCTCACCGAGTCGGGTCATGACACCATCAAACCACCAATCAAAGCTAATAATCTCGATATATAAACTTGGTATCAAATAGGAGTAAGAAATAATAATATTTAAAATATTAATTATCAGATATTCAAATTTTTGAATGTAAATGAATAATATTAAAAAAATGCCAAATTTTAATATTACAAAAATCAAACCAATGATTTTATCCTGACTACTAAGTTTCCCATAAACAACAACTTACAATGCAAATTAAGTAAAATTTTGAAGGAAAAAAAAAAAAGTTATTTCATAACACTTACATTAGTTGATAATTTTAATATTTTATTAACATAACTGACCAACAAATAAACTTGCATATGGCTTTGATTTAAATCTTGAGATCAAGGACAAAATATATATGAAAAAATTAAAAATTATTATAAATAAATTTATATTGTATTGTTAAATTATATATGTATATAAGAAACCAATTTTGCTCCTCAGATATTCCTCATATACACTGACGTCAATCGCCTTAACATGTATGATCAATCCATTCATTTTCATTTAATTCAGAAAAGTAAGTTTCACCACTTCAGTAATTTGAATATTAAGCTTGGGTCGAACAATAGAGGTTATATATATAATGCTTATGTTGTCCACTTTTTCAAAAAAAAAAATAAAACTTACACAAAAACACATGTACCAAGAGGGGAGTCATAAACAGCTATCTTATCTTTTATAATAGTTATCCTCATGATGTTTTTAACCCAGCACACAAAAACTTAGCAGGCAAGCGCAGATTATAAAAACAGTACCTGATATTGAATGCTTCCTTCAATTGCCCTTTGTTGTCGAACGGTATAACCTCATAAAACAAAAAAACTGCAGTCAGCAAAATATTATATAATGATCCAACTAAGGAGTGAGAAAATGATAAGTCCGCATTCATGGGGTACCTTGAACAAACCATCATATAAATGGAGTCCAATCAATCTACAATCAGGATCAATTATGCCAATCTACGAGCATCGAATCAAATATAAATAAGCAAGATTATATACAAAAAAGACCAAAAGAGACAAAAGAAACATGTAGAATAACCTATGATTGTAGGAATAGGAAGAATATCAACTTGTCACGACCAGAAAACATTAGCTTCATAGGCCAAAAGGTGATTTCTAACCTAATGTGTTTGACAAATGATCAAATTCTCTGCCTAGTAGATTTCATGAGCAAAACAATCTTCTTTAGTAACTACATAGAAAATGAGGTTTCAGACATGCCAAGCATCCCAAAAGATTTTTACATGAGATTTCAGACAACGAAACCTCATCAAACTCGATACATCACACAAAAGGTTTAATGGTCCTATTACCTACACAAATTCAGCATAACAACCTACAACTACAAAAACTAAAATAAAATGCAAAACCAAAGAATCAACAAATGTGTTTGGAGTAAAGAAAAGTGGAAGAAATGAAATTAAATGGGGCAACTTGTGACCTATTATAAATATTAACTACTTCAATATTTTCAAAACTTTTTTCATTTGATTGAACTAAACTTCCTGCATCCAAACAGAGCTCCCAAGTAATTGCATATACAAAACTGAACCAAACCAATCTGCATTGAGAACAGCACATTTTTGCAATCATAATGGTTCACGAGTAGTGCTGATCTCCGTTTTAATATTCTAGCCAGACCAAAAATCATCAAACCGAAGGCCCAGACATCAGTCCTACTAGCAAAGGTCAAACCTCCACACAAAGGCCCAGTAGCTATGCCTTATAGGAAAACTAAACCCTGTAGACTCCAAGGGCCTTCTAACCTACTTTCGACTAACATTTGACTAAGGTTAAATCATAGTAAAATTAACCCCAGATTGAACACAAGGATCCCCACTGAGTATTCTAGTGGAGTCAACAGGGTCAAATACATCAAAGCAATTAACCTGAGTCAACCCAACCTCAAGGAACCTAGGTTTACCAATAGTCAACCTTAGACCATAGTTAACCAAAATCAAAACCTAAAATAACTAGGTCAGAACAAATCCTAAATCACCATCTAGGACTCAACCACAATTTTGCTTATCTTGGCAACAGAAATAAGGGCTAGTGAAACCCTATAGGACCATAAGACTCACTGGTGATCCATGGTGAACCCAAGAAAAACTAAACATAAATAAGTCAAACTATAGTTTAAGGAATAATAATAGGCTAATTCAACCTAATCTAGGCCTATAATGACAGCATTAAGACTTGCATAGACCTAAGGAACTCCTAAGTAACCTAAGGTAGTAAATCTTAAAATCTAATAGGGAAATTTCACCTAATTAGACCCTAATAGATTAGCACACACTAAACTAGGCTTAAGAACTTAGACCAACTGACCTAAGACTTCTAAAAAACTTCCTAAAACTAACCCTATCCACCTAGGAATTAAGATACATAGCCAAAGCCATAGCAAAATAATACTTTTGTCCTTCGGAATAATATATTGTTTTCTATGCCGCGCTCAATCACAAAATATCTCAATGCATTGAGAATGACAAAAATTTTCCAACATCATCTAGTTGTGCCTACAAAAAAAAATTTGATCAGGTATAGAGCCAGAGAAAAAGAAACATAAGTAGCACCATATGAGCAAGCATTGGCTGCAGAGAGATTCCAGGTGTCACTTTGGTTCTTCCAAATTATATTAGGAGCTGAAGTAAAAGCTTGGGACCACATAGAAGTGAGCATCTCAAACTTTTATTAGGATAAGTGAAGTTTGAACTTGAAACTTGAAAGCCCATTCAGAATACTATTAAAAAGAAGCTAGGATTGCACTCATATAAAAGGAAAAATAATAGAAGTTGTACAAAGATATGGTTAATTTAAAACAAAATATATCTAAATTCTATTCCTTTCTAATTCGAACAAAATCCAAAAATCTAAAATTGGGTTCATTTATTTCATACAAACCAAACATATTTATATTTGAAGTAAATCACACCCTGCAACCAGAAGCCTATAACAGTATCATCAGTAATTCATGTACTATAATTCAGTCTGATTGAGATGAATTTACAGTTCAGACGATTCATAAATAATTATTTCAGAATTTAGAGACTGTCAAATATAGTTCCTTGAACCACAATTCAGTCAAATCTAAAAGTAGCATAAAGCACAATATTCACGCAAACCACAGAACAGGACAAACACTTTGAGTTTTTTTTAATAAGATCAACTCTCACTTAAATAAGAAATAAGAAACAAGGAGACTAAAGGCCAATTTACCTGCCCATTGTCTGTCGGTCGACCAATACGATCAGAAACATCCCCCATTGCTCTGCAAATCACAAGTGGTATGGCTATTTTGTATTATTACACTTGAAAATCCTAATTATGAGATTCCTTTTCACAATAACAATTCATAGCACCTAATATAAATAATATCATATCAATGGAAAGAAATCTTTCAAAACTAGAAAAATGAAGGAAAGAAAAAGAAGTTTTCAAGCCTCAACCATTGATCTGGTAAGACAACCTTGATTGGCCTGGTTCTGCTTTTACTTTTGTCACAACACCACTTTGGATAGTTTACCATTCATGGGTTACTTCTCAATTTGATTATAAGTTGTTCTAGCAAGCCTTTTGACTGGGTGTATTAAATCTATAATATTAATTCCAAAATTACTTTACCTTCATTTATTTTCTTATTGTCACTAGACTTCTGTGGCTAAATCTTGAAACATGTAAAGAATTTGTACAGTATTTCTTAATTGCAGAACAATCATTTTCAAAATAAAAAAACACTGGATAAATTATCTAAGAAAGTTCAATTCTTCCAATTTGAAGAGCCTCTAGAATCAAATAATATGACCGATAGGTTCTCCATCCATGCAACAGACCAGTAGCTCGACTTATTCAATTTTTCCAGTATTATTCCCACAAAATGCTTACTAAATAATAATGTGTTCCTATATGAAAGGAAATAGATGCAAAATTGCTAATAGCACTTGTGCTCTAAATAATCAAACACAGTCCCTAAGAACAATAAAGGGGAAACCCAATGCATGAGATTTTTGCTAAAGTCTGTTTTGTGAAGGACTAAATTTGTTCAGTCGTATCTCTAAATTTCAAGGAGGTTTATTTTGGGATTCAAAACCATAATCTCATCACATTGTAGAAATCTAGAAATTGATACAAGCCTTTCCTCTAAGAACAAATGCAAACCTAATTTGAAACCGAGAAAATCACATTTATTTAGTTATAATACAAGATATCTTTTAGAATTACAAC
This sequence comes from Dendrobium huoshanense, assembly GCA_016618105.1. Classification (NCBI taxonomy): domain Eukaryota; kingdom Viridiplantae; phylum Streptophyta; class Magnoliopsida; order Asparagales; family Orchidaceae; genus Dendrobium; species Dendrobium huoshanense. The sequence goes on along the minus strand of CM028358.1, from coordinate 10,102,883 downwards.
CATCATTATTAGCCTTATCCTAACAATTTGAAGTTGGCTTTATGAATCCTCACTTTCCATTCATTCCTATTGAACATTGTTGAGCTGTTAAATATACAATAACATCAATAAGCATTTGTCCCACTACATGCGGCTACATGAATCCTTTTTCTCCTGTCCTATTAAAAGTCAAATTTTCATTTAAATCTAATAAAAAATGTCATTTCTAATGCTTTCTAACCAATTCTTTTTAGGTCTACCTCCACTCTCTTAACATAGGTTGGATCTAGTATATCTACTCCACCAACTAGGTCATTGGAAGGCCGACATTTTATGTAACCAAATCATCTAAGGCAACCCTCTCTAATTTTATATGCCACTAGAGCTACACCAAACTTTTGCATGTATACTCATTCGCATTCTATAAATAAATGTAAAGCCACTCATCCAACTGATCATCCTCATCTTCGCAGCAACAATAACAACATCGAACATTAATCCCACTAACTTAATTTTATGCTTTTCTTTTAATAACCAACATTCTAGGCCATAAAGCATTGCAGGTTCACCACCATCTTATAAAATTTTTTCCTTAAGTATGAGGAGTACTTTTCTATCACACAACAAGCCCAATGCATTCCTCCGCTTCAATCATCCACTTGAATTCTACTAATAACATCCCATCTATTTCACCATCGCTTTGAACAATAAACCCAAGATATCTAAAACATGTACTCTTTTAATGACTTGATCACCCAATGTCACAACCCCACCACTAGATCTATTACTACTACAATTACAGTCCATGTATTTGATTTTAAATCTACTCAAACAAAAACCTTTGGACTCTAAGGTTAACCTCCATAATTTCAAAATTTTCACCAATTCCCTCTCAAGTATTATAAAAAAGAAGAACATTATCAGCAAAAAGATACAACAAGTTATATCCTCTTGCAAATGTCTCGTAAGAACATTCCATACTAAAGTAAAAAAGATATGAGTTTAAAGCTGAACATTGTAATCCAACTGAAATAGAAAAATAATTGGTAAAACTACCTCGTGTTTGAACACAAGTAACAACTATTGTATATAGATCTTTAATGACTTGAATATAAGCATTATTAACTCATTTATTTTCTAGAACTTTTCAGAGCACTTTTCTTGAAATTTTGAACATATGCTTTCTCTAAATCAATAAATATTATATGTAGATCCTCTTACTCTTTTTGTCCTCCATCAAATCTCTCAACAAATGCATAGCTTCTATAGTAGACCTACTTGGCATGAATCCAAACTAATTTTGAGAAAGGTATCATCTCGTAACATATGCTCAATTACTCTCCCTCATAATTTTAAAGTATGACACATCAACTTAAATCTTCTATAATTCGCACACACTTGTGCATCATTTTTATTCTTAAAAATATGAGCCAACACAATCCTTCACTCATCTGGTATTTTCTTAGTCTTCAAAATAATATTAAAAAGTTTAGTAAGCTAAGAAATTCTTTGATCTCCTAAGCACTTACACACACTTCTATTAGAATATCTTTAGGTTCTACTAATTTCCACCCTTCATTTTCTTTAAAGCATCTCCAACTTCAATTTTACTAATATGACAATAAATACAAAAATCTATATTTTCATTCAGGGTGCTAAGGTCACCAAAGTCAATTATATTCTCACAACCTTCATTGAAAAGTTTATCAAAATATCTCATCCATCTATGTTGAATATCATATTAAAAAAAAGTACTTTTTGATCTTCATCCCTAATACACTAATTACACTTAAACTAAATCTTTACTTCTCATATTGCTTTGACTAATTCTTCACAAATCATTTTGAAAAATTTTGATCCACGGAAACAAACATCAACCCCTTCTTCTTAATCCTCTAATACTAAGTATATCTACTCATCCAATTGAAACACCTATGTTATACATGTTCAAACCACCCAAGTCAATTTTCAATTAACTTATCTTTAATAGATGTTACTCCAAACCATTTCTTTAATATATGTATTCTATCATTTATTCTACCAAAATTTATCATGCATCCAACTTAACATTCTTATGTCTAACATGCTCAACTTCGATATCAATAACTTTCTTATTGTCCAACGGTTGGATCCATACAAAATTGCCAACTTAATAACAATTTTACAAATTCCCCTTTAAGTCTCCAAAATATCCTCTCAACACATAATACTCCAAAGGCGCTTCTCTATTTTAAGGATCCAGCGTTTACATGTTAGAAGTTATATCATTATCTATACCTCCATTATTTTGTATAATATATTCAAGGTCTTAAACCTATTGCACCTACGTATTACTTTATTTAATAATATTGATTAAAATTTATTAATATCAAAACCACAAAATTTGCATACAATAAACTCAATCTTGATTCTACTAATTTTAAGTCCTCTATCTCCCAAACATTTTTGTTCTATTTCTTTTTTTTTTTACTTATTCTAGTGAAAATCCAAGCACTTAGAACTATATTATGTAGAAAAAGAATAACACCATGACCTCACTTTGAATATTCTTTGTGAGCATTTTCAAACATCATAAAAAGATGTTGACTCATTATTGATCATTGATATATAATCCAAATACCATCAAAGATTTATGAACATCACATACTTACGTCCAAACTCATCAACAAAATTCAAAAATTCCAAAATAAATCACATTTTGAGAGACATAGAATAAAGGAGACAGATTGAAAGCGGATGAACACGTCAACATGCCCACTAAACCATCATAAGCATAACATATACTCTAAATCTCTGGATATAATTCAAATAGTAGATAAATAAGTATATTTCATCTGAATCGTTTATCAAAAAGAGAGTTAACTCGCAACCTCAAGTAACTTGCACCGTTATTAAAATATCTAGGCAACTGGAACAACCCAAGAACAAGATAAAGAATTAGCACAATTTAATTATAAGTGCCATGCCAGTTGACATGAATTATCACAATAAAGTGAAAATAAAATAGCATACAAACATATATAAATGAAAGAATTATGGAAACATGTTTTGGTCTAACTTACTACCTTGTAATTAGCTCTGATGCTTCTCCATCCCATTGAAGCACACAAAATTTGTATCTTTCTGTAGCAATAAAGAGGAGATCCTGAGATTCACCCTGATGAATGAAAAAACAGAAAAAAAAAATGGATAAACAAAAGTACCACGTAGAGCAATATAGCAGAAAACAATTGAAACTACCAGAGGTGAATGCAAACAAAGGAACCCACATGAGGTCGAAAAAGTTCCAGAGTTGCAATTCTTCCGTATATGGGAACATCTAGCATAGGCTGCCAAAAAAAAATGTAATTGAACCAAAGCCACAAAAGGGCACAATCTTGAACTATTTTGCAAAAGCAAAATTCAAATAAAAGTAACATAGGAAAAATGCACAGCAAGATAGGAACGAAAGCAATAAAGATCACAATTCATTTATGGATAGCCATTATAATAGCATAGTTGGTAAGAAATCATCAAAATTAGCCTTGTCCCAACTATCTAGGATGGCTTTATAAATACTTATTTTGCATTCATTCATGTTGAGTGCTATTTAATTTATTAAATCTATTCTATATAAATCTTTGCAAATAACTTTTATCCATCTATCCTTCTTCCGTCCAAATCGTTCAATGTTAATTTTATTTATCAATATAATAGCTGCATTTTCTACTCATCATTGTATAAATCAAAACCATTTAAAGTACATTTTACATTGTCTTATCTTTAATAGATGCAACTATCACCATCCATCCACTATAGCCATTCATCAATTTATCCTTTATAGTTTTACCATGCATTCATCTCATCATTCTCTTTTACATCATAGTCAATTTGGCTGTCATCAAGTTCTTTATTACACAAAAATCAAATCTATAGAAGACAACCAACTTAATAAAAATGTTATAAAAATTATTTTTATACCATCATGATACTCTGATCAATTCATACTCTTAAGATAATTCTCCATTTTAACTACTCAAGCTTAACCATAGAAGATACATCATCATCTATATCTCCACTCTTTTACATAATAATAGATCCAAGAAACTGATAGGAAACTCTTGGATTTCCAAGTGTTTCTCACCCAAACCAAAGTAGATCCAAGCGAATATTGCTGTCCACAGCAGAAAAACAGCAAAACTCCAGAAAAATTGAGAGAAAGACGTAGGGAGATTCGTAGGAAAACGATACAAACACTTTTATTTCAATAAAGGATGAAAAGCACTTGCAAGATACAATTTTCCTTCAATTCGAGAGAAAGGAAAAACTCTCCACAATCTCCGGCAACGCCAAGAGCCCAAGAACACAAACCCTAGATCTCCCAAAACTAATTCAAATTCAAGATGAGCCTAATTCTCATCATAACTCCTAATTAAAGACAAACGGACAATTACAAATTACCTAAAACACCCTTTTCATTCAAATTTTCCCTCTCAATTTCGCATTAAGCCCAAGTGGGGCCCACTAGCTTGTCTACCCCCTCCCTTTTGCCTGGCTTCCGCCGGCTGTAGACCAGGACCGGTCCAGGTTGGACCGGTCCAGCCGGCCCCTCCTGGGCCGGCGTAACAGAAACTTAAGCCCACCAGAACTAAACAAGGTTTAGAATTGTGCAATAGGGTTCTGAGGGAAATACTTCCGTGAAACTAGCTGTAAGCCTCAAAATAAAACCAATGAATAGATTAAAAATAATTTTATATCATAATATAATAACTAAAAAGTCATTTAAGCACCCAATAATATGTGAGAAATCTAAGATAAATAAGTACACATAAAAAATTTTCAAAAAAATAACCAAGTAAACATGTCCTAAATGAAACTAATTATGAGTTAGAACCCCAAATTTAAAAGCAACTTCCACTCTCATTACTTAAGGAATTTTCATTAGAGCAATCATCATAATTGATTGCTTTATTGTGCTCCTCATTGTCACTTTATCAACATTCTCTCAATCTACTTATCATCAATCTCAATCGCATTTGCCTTCCCTAATCACTAAATCCAATACAAAACTTATTTAAAATAATGACAATAGTGATCTTTTATAAGTTATATTAAATAAAGTTTTATACGGATATTTTCTTTTACTTTTTTATTTTAATTTGTAATGTTTATTAGAATAAAAATAGGTTTTTATTTTAAATTAAAAAAATCGCTTGAGACATTTGGATTTCGAACTATTATTTTTCTTTCAACCCAACACATCAAAAAATGAAAATAGAGGTGTATGACTTAAGGCATGTATCACTAGTTTAAGGTGTGTGTCTCTATTTCCCCGCAATAGGCTACAGCATCAAGGCGCTTTGCATGTGCCTCCCTGAGGAGCACATCAAGGCACAATTTTAAACATGACAACTAAATGATACTTTATGCTATAATACTATTGATGATAATTATAAATCATACTTCATTAAAATTGCAAATCATATGCACAATCCTTGTTCTACTAATCTTATAACATTTTTCTACAAAATATGCTTTCCATTGCTCAAATTTTTCACTTATTTCAACAGATACCTTACTAATTAGAACAATGTCGATAGTGAAACAAAACTGATGCCTCACTTTAAATATAATATGCAATTATCTCAAAAACAAATATGAAAAGACAATAACCACTATTAATCTTTGATGTAACTTTATTGTAATTAAAATTTATTTGCTCGCTTCACAACTACTAAAACTAATTGATAATCATCCTACATATATTAAATAACTTCAATGTAATACTTTTGAGATAATTTTTCCTTGATGCACATCAAATTAACCTTCATAGTACTCGATCATTTGTATTCTTCATATCAATAAAAAACATATGAAAAATATCTTTTCTGCTATTTAAAAGTTTCCATTAATCATCTTGACATTAAAATCACTTCCATTATGAATCTTCCTAGCATGAAACAAAATTTATTCTCCGATACGGTGGAATTTTTCTAAGCCTAGGTTGCATTATCCTCTCCTATAACTTGATTGTATGATGCATAAGTTTGACTCCTTTATAATTATGAAAATTTTAAATATTTCCCTTATTCTTAAAAGTTGGTACCAAAATATTTCATATCAAAGCATTTGCATCTTGTTAGCCTAGAAAATTCCGTTAAATGATTTGTTATACAATTCACAGCAATATCACCCATAATTCTCAATATCTCAATAGAGGTCTCGTAAAACTACACCATAATACATCAACTTTTGAGCTTTGGTTGTGAAGAAAGACTATTTCTTTATATTATACAAACGTAAAAATCCTCACTACCTCAAAGGCCCAATGCCCCTCAAGACAGGCATCCAATTAAGGAACAAGCTAAGAAAGAAAAAAAGAAACAAATTAAAAGAAAAGTAAAACTAAGATAACAAAAAAAAAATGCAATCAACAATGTAACGGAATAACAGATAAGAACATGAAAAGGAAAGAGCTAAATTGAAGATGAAATTGTGGTGACCGTTTCAGGCAAACAAGTTTGTTTGATGACAAAAGTTGAAACAAATGACAAGGAATTTAAAAAAAATCCATATCTGAGCACACAAAGCTCTAATTAATACAGTTTCAAAGAGCAATCAATTTACATTATCTTTCCTTGCATAATTCAACTGTTGTTTACCAAATCAAATACATCACCTTTCAAGTGTAAGAAGCAAACCTATTTATTGCTCCAAGCCTGCCCTCTAAAGGCTAAGAGATAGAATTTCTTCAATCATTTAGCTTTTAAACTAGAATTTTGAAAAAATTCAACCACCAATATGATGAGAGAACCCTATGGGTAGACCTAGTCATGAATACAAGGACTGACATGACCCAATAAGTCTAACTAAGCTATATGACAAGCTTGGGAAGAAAAATGAACCCCAGTGTGTAAATTGACATGAACAAACCTAGTGAAACTATAGTTTCATGTCAGGTATAGGCAAGTGAAACTCCATGCGATCCAAAAGAACTAGACAAATGTAGGTGTATGTAATTGAGTTGACCTGACAAAATGAGAGCAAAACCAGGTTCGGACCCAATCTAAATCCCTAGCCTAGCTTGGTCAAAGATTCAAAGTCATCAGACAATATTTCACTTGGCCCAACTCAAGGCTACCATCCTTCGCCCACCTCTAGTAATAGCTGTCTAATACAAGTGCAGGTTTTGGATAGAAACTGCATACATATTCGAACCATGCTTCTCATGAGTGACAACAAAAATATGCCATAATAGTGTCTCTCAAAGATGATAACAGAAACATAACTTAAATGTAATATTTAAAGCATTTCACTTGGTTTATCCTTTTTATTCCTTCTCTAATGCTTATTCAAGTTAATTTGTCTAATTCTGCACGGCACCAAATGTGTTTCAAAAGAATTCTTTGGCAAGTTTATAAAAGCACATGCAATATTCAGCATTACTGTTTCATATCCTTGAAAAAACAGGAAGCTATCTAATTTATAAATCAAGATAAGCCAAGGTCAATCAAAAATAACTTTGGATACTCGAAGCTATAAAGATCTATCAGAAAGGAAAATGACAGCACTTGCTATAATGCAGTCGTTTATGTATCATGTTTCAAATTGCTGTGATTCTCACTATCTTCCAGTTCAACCATGAAAAACTAAATCAAAATGCAACACACGTGATGCCAGCTTCATCCTTAAAGACATGAGCACTAAAAACTACTTTAATCTATTTTAGAAGGCACTGGAAAAAACTTTTCTATTGAAAGAATAGACGACTTGCCATTTCTTGAATTGTAAATACTGTCATGTACACAATGCTAAGATCATAATTTAATTGCTTACTGAAAGTGATACAATTTCGAAGCTAAAACAAGCAAATGTTATACATATTTAGAACGAATATGGTATGCATCTAGAAAACAAAATTGGTATACATATTTTGTAGGTGTACAGGAAGTAAGAATAACAAACACAGAAGATATGAATATACTAATCATAGAGAAATGATTTATGTACCTGCAGACCATGAGCAGAAAGCAAATGGATCTCAATGCGAGTGCATTTACTGAAGGACAAAAAAAAAACGTTTTTACTACTGAGTTAGAAGTGTCAAAGTAAATTCGTCTTCATCAACTGACATTGTCAAAATAACAACTAAGAAATAAGACTCAAAGAAAATTATGCTAAAAAAACCATTAAAGCTACAAGTCATGAGAAAAATCACATTGGATTAAAAAATCAATACTAGCAAAGAAAAAAAACAACGATTCAACAATAAGAACATAAAATAGGAAAATTACATTCTAAAACATCATAAGCTCGGAAGACGGAACCAATAAAAAATAAAAAATTTGCAACGAACTCTCGCTCAGGAAAACCACTCATTATAAAAATGCAAGAAACCCGTAAAAAAATAATAATGAATGCAAAGGAAGCCGCCGATACAAGGAAGCATGGAGGAACAAGACCCAAACCTAAAGCCCAAACAAACCCCCACCAGAAAGCGGTCAAAGCAAATGTTGATCACAAGGAAAATTTCAAACTTCGTGCTCGAGCCATAAGAAAACGAAAGCCATTAGACAAGTAGAAAGTAGCGGCGATTACGCGATTATGAGGTTGAGTTCCTGGGGACTGGTGAAGTTGCCGACGCAGGAGTGGGAGACGGCCGTGGGCTTGTGAGCCGTCACCACGTAGTTCCAGAAGCTCATCGTCACAAGGTTCGACGGAGTTTTTTCTGTAGAGGCGACCGCAACTACCTAGTCGGAGTGAGCATGTTGACGGAACCGGTAGGGTTAAAGGGAGAGCGGTAAGGGCAACGGAGCAGAGAGAATTAAATAATTTGCTGTCCACTTTAAAGAAGGATAATTAATCTTATAATTAACATAACGAGTTTTTTTAACATTTTGTACATGTAATATATATATATATATATATATATATATATATATATATATATATATATATATATATATATATTAATTGTGTTAAATTAGCGAGTATTGTAATCATTTTTAATTAATTTTTTAATATAATTTTTAAATAATAATATTTAAAAATACATATTAAACATTTTTTAATAAAAAAAATTATTAATAATTCTAATCTATAATGATCTTAGATTAAAACTAGAATTACTAATAAATTCTTTTATTAAATAAATATTTAAGAAATTATTTTAAAATAATATTACTTAAAAATAATATTAAATAAATAATTTAATTAAATAATGACTAAAATACCCCTTAATTTAACATTATTAACCCCAAAATTTAATGTTTAGACAAAAAAGACTCTTTTTTAAGAAGTTGAGTGATCAAATTGATCCCACAAAGAACCGAGGTGGCATTTTATCCCTTCTCTCTATATATAAACATATCATTAATAGAAGAATGTGCTATTTACTAAAATGAGTAGAATCATAAGATAATAAATCATTTACATCTTGATTATCTTGGGAAATTTGCATTATTACAAGTTGAAAAATTAACTTACCAATTAAAACTTATAATGTTTGCTCATCTACAACTAGAAGGCATTCTTGTATTTGAATAAGGATGAGAGTTAAGTTTATAAGTTATTGCAAGGGAAAGTTGACAATGGAAAGTGATTATCCTCCATGAAATTTTATTGAAGTGGAAGTTTGATGAGCCACAACATTTCTTTTTATGCAACATCATCATGAGTGTATTTATTTAACATAAATTTATACCACTTTCTTAATCCTCTTCATTAAATGATAGATTATTTGATAACACAAATAAATGTTGTTATTAAGTTAATTATAAATTAGAATATTGTAAATTTGAATGTTAAACTTTTAAAAGGGTTAAATTCGATTGATCTATTAGGTCGACTTGACTTGACTTTAGTTGATTAGTTGTGTTCCTAGTTGACCCAATCTTGATCAAATCAGGGCGAGCTTACCAAGAATGAGAGCTCAACCCTGTACATCAATGGAGTTCTATATTATTATGGATTAACCTTGATTATCATATAGAATTGACCCATCATTTAGAGATAAAAATAATGAGTGACAGAGAGATTTTTTTTAGTTGTAAGTGCTTAATGTTGCACTCGACTAATTTCTAAAGCAACTTTTCAATACAAAAATTTTTAATTCAAAAAAATTATACAAAAAATTTATTTAAAATAAATAAAAAAGCTATCTCAAATGAAACTTATATCATGCATGAGATAACTTCGATGATACCAAATCAAATGCAATTTGCATCAAGACTAGAAATAAAATATTAGAAATAAGAAGATATAGGATTCGCTTGGGACGACTTTCTTACGGCTTCTTAAAACAACTTTTTAGTATGAATATTAAAATTTTTTGTATTAAAAAACTGCTTTAAGAAGCAGTAAAAAAACCATCCCAAACGAAGCCATACTCTTCGAAGTTAGAAAGCATTCAAACACAAGTGAGCAACTTTCTGTAACATAAAACTTAAATTCCTTGTAATTTTGAACACTTATCTTCTAGTTTTGAGCATTTTATCATCTAACACAGAGTCACAAATTCTATCAGGATATTCTGATGCAATTGCTCTAGCAAAATTACAAGCAATGGACTAATAACAGTTACCATGAGTAAACTAGATAATCAAGTCTTACAGTCTACAAAAGAAGTCTTCTGAAGTTACAATAAAGTTATTGTAGATACACATATATATAGCTTTAGATGTCTTCAGAAAGGATAGTCAAAGCACAGAAAAGGTTTTCAGAGAGCAATGAGACTCAATAGTCCAAAGAAGCTACAGGCATGATCTCGGAGCTCAGATTTCTCGATTCTTGCTGAGCGATGTAATTGTCACAGCTTCCAGTTGAAAGCTTTCGCAGTGGTGCAGAGTTTATGAGGTTAACGCCTTGCTTGGCCATCTGCTGCACTTCCTGTAGGGAGAGTATCTTAATACACCACACATTGTTCACGAACTCCCTGGAAAACAATCCAGCAAAACTGGTTAAAAACAAGTGATTTTAAGAATTACTTTTAGCTTCTTAACTAGATATTACTATCACCATCCATTTGATATAATCATTCAATTGATATTTTCTAGTTATATCATATAATACTTTTAGTTTCTTATTTTCACCAATTGCAGACTATTTGTTTATAGGTAAGAAGTGAGAAGTATGATGTGAGGAGAAGGAAAAACTATTAAGTGCGGACTCCGAACATCATCCGGAGACCAACCGGAATGCGCCACGTCACCCCTTCGTTGGATACCGCGGCTCGATACCGCTGATGTGGTTGTACCTGATTCACCTCCGGACGTAGAGCTGTGTCCGGTCTCCGTACAGAATAATTTCTCGATGGGAAGTGGCCAGTTCAGATGGATATTTGGTTGGTGGGGGAAGTAGGAAGTGACTTCATCCCAGGTCTTAGCATTTTGACTTCAGGCTCATATGCTACAAATTCACACTTCCTGAAGTAAATTAATCGTGATGGGCTTATCTTTTTGGAATTATAATGTCACTCAAACAAGCAAAAAAACAGGAAGGTGGATAAGAGATTTCATATCCAAGTGTTTGACGAGAAAAATTCAGCAATAGAGGAGAAATTTTCAGAAAGAACAAGAGAGAGAAAAAGGATAAAAAAGAATAACAAAAAAGAGAGAATTTTGCATATTCATTACTCACTGTTAGAGTAATTCTTCATCCACTGTGATACACATTGCTCCCCTACTGTCATAGAGGTTTCAACTAAAAGAAATTTGTTGCCATTGTCAACGTTCATATCAATTTATGACTAGTTGGGCCGAACTAAATTATTGTCATCAGTAATGTTCATATCAGTCCCCATTCCCAATGGGAGAATGAGTTAACTTCGCACAACTCCTTATCAAAGATCCGGATGGCCCTAGTAGCTGGAAAGTTTTACCATGGAATACAAACCCAGCGTAGCCAAATGAGTTGAGGATACCCTCTCACAAACCAAATCTGACGCCGACGAAGCGGGGGGGGGGGGGCACAACGACGGATACAATACACGAGCTGCAGGAACTGGCAGCCTACGCATAACCCAAGAACTCCTTGGGAGGGGATCACTACCTAAAATCCTTCATGATACAAAAACCCAAAACAATAGAATAAAACTCAAATATTATTCATCTCTAATCTCCCATTACAAGTATTTATAGACAATTAAAGCAACATAAAAGGATACATTGCACCATAAGGAACACTATATCTATATAACCATACAAACTATCTAATGGATAATTAAAGCAACATAAAAGGCTACATGTCACCATAAGGAACACTATATCTATATAGTCATACAAACTACCTAAAGAAATTAAACTATCTTGAAGTTAATAGAAATAAACAACTAAGCACCATCGTCAAAATCTATGAATCTCATATTTTCTATTCAACAATTTCTTCCAGACACTTGGCTGAGCTTCCCCATTCCACAGCTTGACCACATTGTACAATACCATCACCTTATTAAAGGAAAACACCACTACCACCCAACATATAATGATTAAAGGCAAAATCTTCCAGCTGTTGAAGCCACCTGGATCTTTGATGAGTTGCACAAAGTTTACCCCAATCTTGACATTGAGGACAAGGTCATTCACCGACCATAAATGGGAACTAGCGCGAACATCACCAATAATTATAATACTTCAACCTAACTAGCCATAGATTGATATGATTGTGGACGACAGTAACATTCCATTCAACCTAAGCTACCGCAAAAATAGACAGAGAGACATGCACTATGTTGGTTGAAGAATTACTCTTTTAGACAGTAGCTAGTTGGACGGGTAAGAAAATGAATAATAAATTAGCGTCAATTAAATAAGAACAAAATTTGTTACAGAGAAAGATGCTTGTCCTTATTTTATTATATGATTGTTAAAGTTGTTATTAAGAGGGGCACTTGCTATATTCTACGCTAGTAATAATTAAAAAGAAGAAGAGATACGCTTTAATGAGGATGGTGAAAAGACAATGAATATAGAGTTCTTTCTAACTTTCTTATTCTCTCATGTTGTGTTTTTCTCTTCTTCTTCATGTGTTCTTCTCTTCTCTACTGTTGAAAATTTGTCTTTAAACAGATTGTATCTCGCATCTCTCTGAGATTTTTCCCGTTGAGAATTGTTGTTTGACATGTAACATTTGGTGCTCTCATTGAGATCCTCCATTAGTAAGGTATTTATTTATTTATATAATATGTTAATACTCCTATTTAGGAGTATTAGGGCTTCAAGAAATGAGATGACAACCCACACTTCATATGTTCTTCTTCGTCATCTCCCTTATCTCAATCCTTCATCTTCATGGAGTTGCTGACGAACTAAATTGTATCTCTCCCTCGATCCCCAAGGGTCTTATCATTTGGTGCTCTCGCTAACCTCTAGCCTTCTAGTGCCCTGTTAGTCCCAAAAAAAATTCCAATCCTCATATCTCTGACTTGACACCTCATGTCAATCTTGTCGTTTCACTCACATAGAATCTAATCTCCAATATAATGAAGAAAAATACTCAAAGTTCAATGAAAAAATCCTAGGAGACACAACGGATGTTTGAAGGAAAAATTTTAATAGGGAAGAAAAAACATGAGAAGAGAAAAAAAAAAACTGAATAGAATAAAGAGCAAAATAAGAATTTTGTATAGTTGTTAACTTTATTCTTTTTACAGCTATATGTATCGCTTTCCCTTCCTAATCATTATTAACATAAGATGTAGTCAAATGCCCCTCCCAATAACAACCTTAACAATCATTTAATAAGATAAGTGTCCTCACCTGTAATAAAATTTTCTCTTATTTAACTAAAACTTAATATATATATATATATATATATATAATGTAATTAGATTTATTAGAATCTTTCACTTCCTACATAACCAAACGATGAAAAAAAGAAAGCGTCACTTCTCTGCCAAACAATCAATCAATATTTTTAAAAGAAACTTCCTCAACTTTCACTATCATAAGCGGAAAGTACTACCTGCTATCACTTACATATAACCACAATATCAACTTTGCTGTTAGAAAATTATGTACTGCTCAATATTCAAATTCATACAACATAAAATAGCCATTCTAACAACTTTTTATCAAGTCACCATAAAATTCTATTATTGCAACTCCTAAGACAGATCTCCGTTTTAACTCAACATTTACAAGTTATGTCATTTTATATCCACGATCTTCTATATAATAAATCCAATATATATCAGTAGACAACTAATTTTGAAATTTAATATATCAGTAGACAACTAATATATATATTAATAATATATTCTAATAACATTGATTAATAATATTAATATCACCCGTATAAAATTACATGTCATAAACTCAACTTTGTACTTCTGATTATGAGCCTTTTTATATTCTATCTAAATATTTTCTTCTTTGTAATAACTTCCCACTTGCTTACAAGATGTCTAACAGATGAGCACCGGGAAACTAAGAAAGTTAATACCTGAACTACAATTACACTACATAACAATTTTCTGGTGTTGAGAATCTGTTAAGAGAAAATGCATTGAATGAACAACTAATTTTGAAAAGAGATTCAAAATGTTGTAAAATAACTTACGTCCATGGATCATCGCCGACAAGAAGAACATCATTCTCCCTGTCGACAAATACAAGCTGCCAGCCTGATCTCAAAGGGTCCTCCAAATCAAGGCCAAAAAGGCGCCCAAGCTCACTTCGTAGCTCAGGGTAGCTATTGTATCTGGTGATATCCAGTGACCTTCCGAAGGTACCTGATTTATAAACCTATAATACAAAAACAGCAAGTTATTGCAAGTGCCATGATAACATGTTACAGTTACTGAAGATATTGCACTTTCTATTGGCCACGGATAAAGGGAGGAGCATTTCAAAAATTGAGAAGGAATATCAGCAACAGTGACATGAGCACTGAATCTCTTTCTAATTTTCAGATATGATACTACTCGTCTAAATGACTAAAACTATCAACCCTTGGTGTCCAAGAATTGAAAACTGTAGACCCAAGTAGAAAGGCATAAATGTTTTTTTTTTCCATTTGGACATAAATGCTTTATTAAGAATTAAGCATTCTATTGACTTTCTCATGGCTGAACAACAAAAATAAAGAAAAATTATTCAAACTATATAACAGAATATTCAAACCTATTCTTCTATAAGAACTAGTCTTCAACTATCATCCTCAAGTACAGATTTCTCAAGTATTATTGTAAATAACAGTATAGTTCTGTAAAAACCCAGCTTAAAACTATTAAGCTTTTTGTAAAAGATTTGTAGAATGAAACCACCTAAGCATGTTTCAATATTTCAACCATCGAAATTGTCAAACCTTACATTTGGGAGCAAGTGGCAACAAAAGCATTTATAAGACAGGCTAGGAGGTGTAATATAAACTGTTAGATCGGTCCAATTTGTATTAAGGGACTCAATTAAATATTGTTTTGGGAGAACAACTCAATTAAATATTGCTTTGGAGGAAAAATTTGAATTAGGGGCTGTTTAGAGATTTTGTAATCTTCTTTTCTTTAAATAGTTTCTCTTGTAAGGGTAAGGATTTCATCTTGAATTTGGCTGAAATTTGAGATCTCTTAGGTTTAGGTTTCTTTTGGGCTCTAGCGGCGTCTAGATATTTGGGAGAGATAGATCCTCCTCTAGAATAGAGGATCAATTGTATCTTGTTATTTACTTCCATAGTTTGTTTTTTTTTTTTTTTTTTTGCAATAAAATTATTGTTTTTCACTAGTTTTCCATTGGAATTGTGGAGATTTCTCGCTATTTTTGCTCTCTTGATAGGATTTACTTAAAACCTTCAAATGTTTATCATAAACCAACAGACATATTATCAAATATTCATTCTCAAGATCCTTATTGCATGATAAATCCATTTGTTACAATATAATGGATACAAACAGAAATATTTAAGTACTTTGAAAAAACATTTCATTCTTACATAAGCATAAAAGAGAATGGTAATATGATAAAACCTAGCACATGGGAATTGATCTAGTTGCATATACCATTATCAAATTATTTGCAATATGAAATGTGCATGTCAGGAATTAAACAAAAGTTAAAATCGTCATATGGCTAATGGCAGGCAATTGAAAAAGACTCAACTTCATATCAAGAGCTTTATGGTAAAGGATATGCAAACAAAACATAACAACAGATATTAGCTCACCTTCACATATGTTCCATTTTGTGAAATCTCCTGACCAATGTTATCTGGAGAGTGCAAGAGCCCTGACTCCTCTAACCCACCAGAATTGGTTAGTGCTTGATTAAGTTGGAAATCCACTTCTGTCGCGCTCAAAAAGTTATTTGCAGCATGGGACACTCTAGCTGTATTAGTCTCACATCCTATACTCCTAAGGCCAGACACTCCATTCTGCACTAACAATGGTGAAAGTTCCAGGTTTGCACCAAAAAGCAGGTGTTGGGGATCTACACCTTCATGGTTATTGGAGCAATCTCTACCTGGAAATGGTGCTAGCATTGTAGTATCTCGCGGAATATCAGAAAACAGAGAACTAAACTGGTCCACCTGCGGGAGAACACACTGAGCTCCAGATGGCAGTAATGGCTCAAGTGCAGTTTGTTTAGACAACCAGGGGCTGGAAGTGATTAGTGGGCTAGTCATTGGTGAACTAAAAAGGTTTGATGTTTCTTCATATGAAAATGGCTGCAAGACACCATTCAATGATGATGTCCCTGATGTGGAGACATAATTACCATTGGAATCAGGAAAGCTTGGAGGGTGTGAAATTGAAGAAATTTTTTGCAATGATGGAGACAGGGATTGAGACACGGATGGCTGCATAGTCTGACCCAGCATGATACCAGAAATTACCTGATCATAAAATTGTTTGTGATGTTGCTGTTGCAGTTGTTGTTGCTGTCTTTGGACTTGTGGATTCTGTTGGATTTGTTTTAACTGCTGCTGTTGATCACCAAATGATTGACATTGTTGCAATTGTTGGAGAAGGAAACTCGATTGAGCATGGTTGTGGCCCTGGTTTTCTTGAGAATTTTGAACAAAAGGTTGTTGGGATTGAGAATGCTGACTAGCTTGATTTGATAGTAAATTGTTGGGCCTGTTAATAATGCTCGGAGTATGCTGAAACTGCAAATTGGTAGGAACCTGTTTCAAGGGCTCCATAGGCCTCATATCTTGAATCGCCTCTGCAGTCGTAGCCTGGTAAATATCAGGCTTCAAGCCAAATGAATTATCAAATCTTGTCTGATTATAAGGTGAAACACCAATTCCCTGAAAATTCAATGGCTGTACCCCCAAGTTTCCACTATCTCGAAGCCAGGCTAGGGCAGAATTCAGTCCCAGATCACCAATGTTTCCTCCTAAATACAAAATACAAAAATAATGAGTACTAATTCAAACATTAACTAAGAATACTACAACCTACATATGGTGAACATTAATGATGACTGATACATGTTGTCATGTTGAAAAATTCGGGATTTCGGGAAGGAAAGTTGAGAACATTTTAGTTGTGAATTGCAATCTAAGCATAAATAAGAAAGTGCACGAATAAAGCACACCATAAAGAGGGGGAAGCCCTGGCGGCCATGGACGCTTGAGCCTGAGAGAAAAAGGAGAGGGATACATTGGAAATGTAGTTAGAGGTTCAATTTCCCAAAGGGAGACCCTTGGTTGTCTCTCAGCAGCAGTTGATTCATCCCAGCCAACCTGCATCCAATAATAAGCATAAATTTACAAATTATGATACTAAGATGTCAAAATCAACAGCAACTGCTAAAATGATAGTATATGATGTAATGTTGAGAGATGAGGATTGAATTTACTTCCTAGAATGACAACAAAACTTAAAATTTAAGCCAAAATTTTCTGTGCATAATAGACATGATTAAGATGAAGAACTTGAGGAATAGAAACATATTCTACCTTGACAGAACGCCAATGAGAATTTGGCCAGTGGACAGGATTCAGATCGCTTATGCCTGTGATTGTGCCCATGTACCTGAAAGAAGATAAAACAACTATGATAAAATATGAACCCTTCAATGTGTAAAGCTACAATTTAAATAAATGACAACCAAACATTCTCTAGTTTTAAGAATACATTCCAAAGTGGGAGGAAAAAAGAAACATGAAGCTGTGTTTTTACATACAATACAGGGCATTCACAAAGTTCTAGCTAGCGTAATAAAAATGAAACTTATTTCCGCCGTACCTTCTCACGCTCGACTCTTCCGTCTCAAACAGCATTCGAAATCTCATACCCACGGAAACACGAGTATGATAGACTGCTTTAATATACTTCGCTAACGGTATAACAAACTCAGATGGGCATGCCCTGAGAATATAACAATAAGCATCCTCTGGAAACACAAATCAATATGAATGAATCATTTATACCTTGGGTTAAAAAATATAGTAAACCGACTATTGGTAGCGGCAGCGTGAGCAGCTGCAGCAAGAAGGCCTATGTGCATGCTATCACTTGAAATTACCGACGAAGGCATTACTGTTTGTGGGCGATTAGCGCGCCTAATACCGAGAAGTAGTTGGTTGTTTTCATTCCTGATGGGTTCAAGCCAAACCAGACTGAATAGATTAGATAACAAATAAGAAGTAAATTTGGAGAAAAATATGTTAGGTGGATATCCATACCAGATAAAAAGGACAGAATCTCCCGTTACAAGTCTCTTTGCACTTACGAAAACACTCCATCCTGTTGTAAGGAGATGTCTCTTTGGCTGGCCTGCAACAAAAAGAATGGAAAAGTCCGATTATCAATCTGTTCAACATGCTTAGGACATTGTTAATGAGAAAATCGCTTTCTTTGGCACATTATCAACTTAGGAAAAACACCATTATCATTGGACTTATCACAACCATTTAAGATTATCTTTATGAATAATAATAGGCATACCCAATTATTAATTTAATACCATTAAAATAAAGCTGCTTCAAATATATATTATCTTTCAAAGCACTGTGCTATAGAACATTCATCATAACTCGTGTTATGAAAATAAGTCCACAACTCCACAGTCATTTCTTCTTAATTTCACACTATTAGACAAAAGTATATTTAAATGCTTCGTTAGGATAGTGTTTCAACTCCATTGCTCTTCCCAAACCACAATGCAATTTGATTTGAGCCGATAGCAAAGGTTGGGAATTCATACAACCTTGCTCACTCCCTTCCAACATTATGCGTCCCAAAAATGTACTTGCAAAGCAGTTCTACCACTATGAGAGTGGCAGCGATTTATTTTATTCACAGCATAAATCCATATTACCAAATGGTAGTAAGGAAATCCAGCAGTAAATGGCTTTGCTCAAACATGACATAGTGATTTATGGGTATGACTTTATATGCAAAGCTATTAGAAATCATATTCTTGAACCCAAAAAGTTTAGGTGGTGTTGGAAAAATTTTGTCATTCATCCTCAATGGGTTGAGATATTTTGTGATCGAGCATAACATAGAAAATTATCTATTATCCCGAAGGATAAAATATTATTTTGATATGGACTCAATAACAAAACTCAAAATTTTACGTTTTAATAGAGATTTCCTCTTATTTAATATTTGATTGAATAAAGTTTATTTTATTCTAAGATACAGATGCCTCATAAAGCAAGGCCAAATGATTAATTACATCTCAAGCATTTGTTACTTGAGAATATTTTTTATTAAAATAGTGGTTTCTTTATAGTCATCAAAACATTGGTTAATATTTACATTTTTTGAATTTGGTAAATTCTTATTCAAAGAATTTGTCTTTGAGAATTTCAAGGGAGATGTTATCAACTTTCAAACAAATTTTAGAAATGGAAGGAAAATGTAGGAGAAATTAATTATAAGAAACTCAGAAGTGCTCAAACTATCATATATAGGCTTCAAATTTTTAAATTTGATTTTTATTTAACTTGACTAATTTGATTTAGAAAGTTAGGGCTTATATTTCAAAAATATAAGTTGAAGGAAATGCCAAAAATAGTGAGGGATTATGAGGTAACTGGAGTCAACCTCAGCCTCAGATCCTAGATCTAAGGGGATGACCACTAAGGGGTAATACCTCAAACATAAGTCTAACAAAATATAAGAGACTTACAAACCTAAACCTCACGTGAGTCATAAGTTAGCCCAACCTCTAAACTTATAACCCTGCCTGAAAAAGGACTGCCAATTAACCCACTTAAACGCTTTTAAAACCATGATATCCAATCTAAATGCAGATGAATATTAGGAAGACAATTTTTATTTAAATGATAGGACTTACAACTTGAATTTTAGGCTAAGATGTTTGACCATGTTGGTATACAAATGCTGACTCACTGAATATATATTTTTATTATATGTTCCTTATGTGAGAGATTTCTATATGATACACACTGGCCATATATGATCATTTTTCTTTTCAAATTTTAGTTTATTAGAGTGAGACATCCATTTTTTTTCTTATTTAGAAAATTAATTATCATATATTTGATTTTAAATTGTTTACATATTAATTGGAAGAAAATAATTTTGTCCTAAGAGTCAATCGCATAACAAGTCCAAGCCACTCCCACTTAAATAAGTGAAGAAACCTAAGAAAAAAAATATGCATTTCTAATGCGCACTCAGTAAACAATCAATCATGTATATATGTATAATCAACCAAAGTAAGAAAGTAATGTGTGAATTCTAATTATTATAATTATAATTGGCAGCTGAGTTGTCTACTTGCACTACCCAATTACATTTTTTAGGCTGAGTCTGTAAATGAAAAAAAAAGTGATTTGGAGCAATAATAGATCTAGTAGAGGGATTGTGACTTTGGGCGATCAAATCATTAATAATAGCACATGTTTTAGATATATTGGGTCTATTGTTCAGAGTGATAGCGAAATAGATGGGGATATTATTAGTAGAATTCAAGTTGGAAGGTTGAAGTGGAGGAATGCATCGGGCTTGTTATGTGATAGAAAAGTCCCTCTCAAACTTAGGGGAAAATACTATAAGATGGTAGTGAGACCTGCAATGCTTTATGGCGTAAAATGTTGGCCATTAAAAGAGAAGCATAATATTAAGTTAAGTGTTGCAGAGATGAGGAAGTTCAGATGGATTAGTGGCTTTACTCTTAAAGACAAGATACGAAATGAGCATATACGTGAAAACGTTGGAGTTGCTCGATTGGAAGATAAGATTAAAGAGAGTCTCCTTAGATGGTTTGGTCACATAAAACGGCGGCCTTCCAAAGACCTGGTTAGGAAAGTAGATTTATTATATTAGATTTATATTAAGATAGTTAGAGGTAGACTTAAAAAGACTTTGTTTGAAAATATTAGAAATGACATTTCTTTATTAGATTTAGATGAGAATTTGATCCTTAACAGGGCACAATGGAGAAAAAAGATTCATGTAGCCGACCCCACAGTAGGATAAAAGCATATTGTTGTTGTTGTTGTTGTATAGACTCAACCTATAGGTCTTTAAGCTTTGGTTTCTAAATGCATCTAGAACTTCTAGATGCATCCAGGGCTTCGCATAGGGGTTAATCATTATGATTCATCTCTCTTATAATTGTATCCCACAAGTGATGAGGACATCCGACCATTTTACCAGAGACGGGTCATCGATCTACGGCCACGATCGCACCATTTTATTTTTGAGTTATTAGTTGTATTTGATTTATTGTTGTGTATTTTCCAATTTTACCCTCACTTGTGGGAGTAGGAGCTTGTGACCCCAGGGCCAAGGGGGCACTTTTGTTTTTTATTTTATTATTGTAATTTGGGCTATTTATAGCCTCCTCTTATCAATTCGATGGTTAATGATGATTATGAAGAAAATTTTCCTGCACTTTATTTGTGAGTTGTGAGAGTTCTTGAGAGAGCTTTCTTGAAGTCCCTAGGTGAGGGCAACAGAATACCCACCAGCCGCAGGAAGCGTCCGGGCTCGTGATCTTCTTCCTCCGCCATCTTTTTTCTTCCCTCCACCACTCCTAGTTGCTGGCCCAATAAGACCCCTCTCCTCCCCCTCCTAACCGCTGGCCCCTAGACCACCCTCCTCCTTGCCATCGTCCACAAAGGCCTTGCCCCTCCCCCATAGCAGCTGGGTCCACACATCAAATCACAATCCCAACCCCAACCCTACCCTAGCCGCCGGCTACAACTCCTCCCCCATTTGCCTCCAAATTTCAAATTACCACATTATTGTTTTCCATATTAGGTGCAAATCACATTAGGAAAGTATTAAAAGTTTATTCCTTTCATTTGAAATTTCAAATTCTCTCCTAATCTACTATGTTTATTTTAGGAAAGTTACTTAAATCAAATCTATTTAAATTTTAAATAGGATTTGATTTGAAATAATCTTTCCTAATTTAAGACTCTAAGAAAGCAAGTTTTAAATCCCCACCAAAAGCCCCCCTCTTGCCCAAGCATGCCGCCAGCCCCCTCCTTCCCTCTCTCTATCCTACATTAATTCTCTTCCCCCTTTAGAGCCCTAATTAACCCCCCCCCCCCCCCCCCCATCAAAGGAGCACCTTTTATTTCCCTCATATTTGAAATTCAAACTTCAAAACCTCCTCTCCCCTCCCAATCAAATCTGAAATTAAAACTTCTGACTTTAGGAAATACTCTCCTCCCTTCTCCTTAGTCGCCGGCTGGCCCCTCTCTCTTCCCCCTTCCTCTTTGCTCTTTCAAAGTAATTTCCCTCCCAATTTTCCTCCTCTGGATTAATTTCAGATTTACTAATTGATGTCTTACCTACCACACTTCCACAAAATCTAAAGTTTCAAGTTCTACTTCCTTTCTCCATTGTATAGCGGATCCTGAACAATACCACAGATTTGTCTACAATGATCAAGGACAAATTAATATCCTCAAATCTCCGCTCTTTCACGTCAACTTGGAGATCGAGATTATGTCAAAAGGATCATCTTCTCCCTCGCCGTTGCAATCAACAAACAACTTTCCCCCATTCAGTGGCGAATTGTCTCCAAAACTTGTTAAATGTGAGCCTCTTCTCCAAGTCTTTGTTTTTCTAAGTCTTCCCTTTTATGTGTGGCATCATAAAGATTGTTCAGTCTATCTCTGTTTAGCTCACATTAAGAGTGTGAGTGAGTGGATCCGATTAGTGCCTAATCTATATGTTAACATAAGGATTTTCTTTGAACTCCTCCATGCTATGCTAATTGTGATTGGAACTGATTATTCGTGATTCTAACTTTTATCTTGTAATTTGGCCTAAGCTTAAATCACCTCTTTGTTGTTTTAATATTTGTTTAAATCGCTAAAAGTAAACATAATTATTGTTGCTCTAATTAACAAGCATGCATTTTCAGCATCATATATGTACCCACGCATTTTAATTCTACATCAACAAGCTTAAACAAACTTCCTAAGTCTATTAAATAAATTTGAAAATTTAAAAGTCTCAAAATTGCAAAACATAGGGGTTAGAAAACAGTTCATATAAAAGGCAAAGAAACATCACGGAATTGTATGGCACTTAAAGTGTCAAGCCTTGTGTCTATCATATTGGTCATGCCTCCTTGGGAGGTTTTAAGCAGCATATGTAAGCAAGTATTTTTATATTCATTATTTATTTATCCCCTCTTAGACATAACCACCTAAAGGCTTGGCTTAGAACTTTGTGACCTAATAAGGTAAGATGAATTTCAATAGGAGGCTCATAAAGGACATATAAAGGTTATATTTTAGGGAAATTTACATACACACCACTTTATAACATCCTATTTACATATCTAACACCTAAAACTTTAATATTACATGCATACCACCCTATATTATTTTAATATCAAATATATCACTTATATTTCTTTCCTACCACTCATATATTTCATTTATACCACTAATATTTGATATGAAAATGAACTATGGGTGGTATGTATGTAATATTAAAGTTTTAGGTGTTAAATATGTAAATAGAATAGTATTAAGTGGTATGTATGTAAATCTCCCTATATTTTAAATGTCATGAGGGGGAGAAGTCATTTGTTTTAAGTAGAACATGAAACTTCAGCCTCATTTAGATGCCTCTAAATAAGTTTTAAAGATCAATTTTGACATGATCTGAGAGGAATGTAGGAGTATGCATTAGATGATTTTACTTTAGGAGATTATCAAATGCTTAAAATGCTTGTCATTGTCGTCACCCAATCAACTTGCAAATTGCAATAATCATGCTTAGATAATTTCAATGTGTGATGAGGTATATCTATAGACCTTTGAAAGCCATAAAATACTCTACCTTTGCTTTACAAGCTCTTACAAATTAAACAAACATGTTTGTGAATTTGCATATTTTGAGTAAGCAACATTCTTAGCAAATGACCTACAACATGCATTCCTTTAGGATCTGAGTGCAATCTAAACAATGCAACCTAATTTGATTAAGTGTGTGATCATTTGGATTAGGTTTATTCATCACTTGTTTCAATCCTCTAAATTTAGAGAAAACTCAAACATGACTTCAATCAATTTAACTAATCATGGGAGTTGAAACACGAACATGAAGATTCATGAAAGACCCCACTGGTTGTTTGTAAGCTTTATACATTAATTAAAATTCATTATTGAACATCTAACAAATTTAGGGAAAATTGCAAATGCTAAGCAATACAAGCCTTATATATCTTTAAGTTAATTGTGCTATGATTTCTAGGGAAGTGATGCATTCCATGTGGTGTAAAACCTACACGTCATCACACAAGTTTGTGATCAAATGACAATGCCTAGCCTAAGGTTTGATCGTAGGAAAATGTTTGAAATACAATATGAATGTTATTTCATGCATTTGAGGGTCACTGAACACAAGCCCAACGACCGGACGCACATCGCCATCTCCTACAAGCTCTCATATGAGAGCAACACGTGAAAAATCACCGGATTTCGTGAATTTGCAGGGTGGACAGCGAAGATATTGGTTATTTTGTGCTCTAAAAAATATAAAGCGTGGTTTCTAGGGTCAATATGCACTCGTAGTAACTCAATATGGATATTCGGTATGCTAAAATACTGTCAAGATCTTTCATGACAACCATGCAACAAGGATCCAATTCACAAAAAGCTCTCTATCAGTTCTCCATAAAATTTAGAAAGACCTGCCACATTGCCTGGCAATGAATATCTTTTGATTTAAGGTGAAACTTGTGATTCATCACTTCCATCATAGAATATATTTAATAGAGCAGTCCAAATTTCATAGGTGACTATGAGGAAGCATAAGTAACGCATCATAATTTATAAAAGATGGACATTATCCATCTCTTTACATTCTAATTTTCAGCATATTATTTTTAATATCCATCATCAAACTTCGCAGTTGGCTTTGTTGTTTTGAATTTAGGAGAGCTTTTTATTCCGAAATATGCATCTCCAATAACTATGACCAAATATCCTAATTTCATTTTGTAAGGATGATCCTTGCATTAAAAGAACACTAACTGAACAATAATAAAAATTGATTTTGTCCTAGATGATTCAATATTATTTCACCAATGGTCAAGTAGTAATCCTTGTGCTTCAAATGAGCGTCTCTCCTCAAAACATAGCTATAATGCAACGTAAGCTTCTACTAAATTTCAACCTAAAATTCCCACATTCTTTTTTTTTTTTAATTTAAAAGTATCCCATAACAAAGGCTCATTTGGGACGGCTTTTTTATTGCTTTTTAAAATGAATTTTTAGTACAAAAAATAAAAATTTTATACTAAAAAGCTGTTTTAAGAAGCAGTAAAAAAGCTGTCCCAAACGAAACCTAAATATTATGATAATAAGTACTGATTGCTGATGCAGATCAAGAAATTTGTCTAAGCTAACATATCTTCTGATTAGAGAGAACCACGAAGAAACTGAACTAGAGGAGGTAGGCTTATGGCATGCCATATTAATTTCCTTCTCAATGCTCACCTCGAAAAATGTGACGGAATTTCCACTCATTTCCATGCAGATCTCTGGCAACCAGTTCTTGTGCTGGAGGCTGCTGAGAAAAATCCTACCAGAATAATGAAGCAAAATTAAAGACATAAATCCATAAATATGGCCGGCGGCCCGGCGCAGCAAAGGTCTATAAGAAAGATAGTTTAAAAATAGTCCAGAAGAAACTACCAATGGAGGAAAGACTTTTTCAGCTGCCCGACGCGGAACAGAAAATCCACCATGAGTACTTGTGTCACTTGCGGTAAGCGTTTTACAGAAATAGTTGGTTGGTTGTTTACTTGCAGCACCCAATTCAGCAGGAAGATATGGATCTTTTTGCTCTTGCTACAGCCATTATAATGTAAAATCATGTCATGAAGACATGACTAACTTAATTTCTTACCACGCTCTAAACAAAAATAAATTACCGGATTCAGCGGTTGCAAAGTCATTTGAGCATAAACTTCATCAGTCTCAACATCAGCCTGAATAATGAATCTCAGAAAACATTGGAAAGTTAGGCCTGTAAGCTCAGGTAACATGATAAAGTAGGAATAGATCTAGGGATTCTCACATGCATTGTAACATCATGGAGTTGACAAATTAGCTGAGGGGGTAGAGATGGATAATTTGGAATATGGGAATCAATCTCCTTGTTGGTGGATGCAGCCACCTGATCAAGTTCAGACAATTTCTTCAATTTAAAGCTTTACAAAGGAAAATCAAGGACTTGTAAAAACATATATAGAGGATCGCAGATTCTCCTCTGACAAATCATCAACCAATATACTTCAAATTCTTGGTCCCCTACTTTCAGATTACAAAACTAGCACAGTAACCGTTTATTCAGAGATCAGAGACATTCACATGGGTAGCTAAATCTCTAATTGTCAAAATATGCAAGAATAAAAGAGCTATATCTACACCAGGCATGGCAAATGCCTGCAGAAGACATGTGCATATTTAAGAACAATCATTCTCATGCTGGTCCAATCAGATAGGGATAAGATACTTGCATTTTTTGTAAATATCATAGAAATCAAGTGCAAAATCATTTTAATAGCATAAAAAGGTATATTCATGGAAAAATGCAGAAAGATGCACATAAAACTAGCACATATTATGCAAGAGCGACTTGTAGGACTGGAACATAACAAAGCAAGAAGCATAAAGGTCAAAGAAGTCGGTTAGAGCTTAGTATTTATATTAGAGGTGAGAGGTTTTAAGTTACTCATCACCCTCCTTCCACCCTCTTGAAAAAGAATGAATAAATAAATGTCATAAATATGAGCAAAACATTGCATTACCCAGCCAATAGATGATCGACTACATGCATTTTAGCTTACATAATAACTTCAAAAGATTCACATGCAACAAATAAGAAAAAAATGGCCAAAAACACTGCATTATACAGTAGAAAAGATTCCTCAATCCTGCCATGCTTGAAAGTTATTAAACTCCAGCTCAACAGACCTGCTCACTATGGCCTTGTGGAAAATAAACCACACGAGTTCCTACCACAGGCAAAGACACAAGAGGACCAGCACATGCATGCCATAACTCAGAGTTCAAACACCTTTGTTCACCTGCAAAGGTTGTTTTAGGAGCAATAAGAAACCAAATAAGCTGAAAGAAGGCTCAATAGTAAAGTAATTGGAAACATTTCCAAGATCAATTTAAGATTATACAACATTTAAATGAAATGAATCTCCTAGCAATTAAGAACCAAGAATAAAATGCTCAAAGATTTTATTCATTATCCTGAG
Organism: Dendrobium huoshanense; assembly: GCA_016618105.1. Lineage (NCBI taxonomy): Eukaryota > Viridiplantae > Streptophyta > Magnoliopsida > Asparagales > Orchidaceae > Dendrobium > Dendrobium huoshanense. Next base: position 10,075,263 of record CM028358.1, on the reverse strand, counting down.
AAACATAGATGTGAATCCACAATATATTCTTTGTGGCACTCCGCATGCAGTGCTCAAACTAACCACTGCGACCAGCAAAGTATTTATGGCAAACAAGATACCACTGATGAACTTTAAAAAAAATTTATCTTTTACGAAGAATCTGCCTCAGAAATATGGCTGAAATGAATATACAAAACAGAAGACCTCTTCAGAAACTCCTACATTGTAATTGTCAAAAAGGAAGGTAATACCAACAAAATTCCAACTTCTTAGGCTAACAAAGGAACAACTTTCAAGTCAGTCATGATATTTACTTCGGTTGAATATCGTGTTATAAATTGCAAAGCTATCTGAATATTTAATGCAATGTTTCAATTACTGGCAATTTGGTTCAGAGCTATTTTTATGTGAAGTTTCCAGCATTAGCTACTGATTCTAGCTTCTATTTTTACTCCCATTTGTTTCATTCACTACAATAAGTTAAAATCCAAATATCCCATATTAGCATGTAAGAAAATCAGACAAAATACATAGATTATCAAGCACAGCAGACCACAAAGTTGTCAGCGACAAGTATTCCTTTTATCTTGGCCCTGGTCTAAGGGATGAAACTTAAATTAGCTCACCTTCTTGCGGCTGTTGGGTTAAATCCGAAGAAGACAACGAAGATGACGAGAGCCTCATCTTAACCGACACCGAATACTACGGATGCAGAACAAGCAAACCTAGTTGCTTGTTTTTTTCAGCAACTTAGTACACCTTCAGCACAGATGCTCCATCTGCTAAAAATGGGTTTTCTCTCCCCTGCTAAAAATGCCATCATCTCCAGACCCAAACACATTAAAATCCGAAACTATTCCCCCTTCCTCTCCAATCAGCTCCTACAGAAACAAAAGGGATATGGATCAGGCAAACAGTTGCCCTAAAACTTTCTTCCAGCTTGAGAAAACAAAAAAAACCAAGCTTCCGACCAAATCTCTCGCAAAAGTTGGCAACTTTCTTCAACCAAAGCCAGTTTGGTCCAAAAAACACCCAGCACCAGAGCAATCAGCTCCTACTTCCGAAGAGTGTGAGCCAAAAGAAGATCTTCCCTCTAGAATCCGGGCAATACAAGGCGGAAGAAGCTATGCGTAGTCGAACAAATTTGAAAGCAATCCAAAGAAAAGATAAACACCGATGATGAAGTTCAAACAAACACGGAACAAATCACCAGTGCGCCCAAGTCTCCTGCAGCTCCCATCAGGTATCACAGTGGGTTCTCTCCTTTTAATCTCTTTCCTTCTTTCTTTTCCTGCTCTTCTTCTCGACTTGGATCAAGAACCGTACTTCGATAGCAGCTCTTGAGCTCAGAACACAGAGAAAGAGATGGAAAGAGAGGGGGAGAGAGAGAAAGGGGTTGCTACTGTCGGCTTTAACCTTCCATTTGCTTCCTTTATTTTTTCTACTACGATCAATGGGTAAGAACCAGCGTTATTACACGACAGCGATCGTAAATGAGAGAATTTTGGTGGGTTAGTCAAGTTTTTGTGCAGTTAATCATAGGCCGCCATCTTTTTCTAAGCATTCACTAGTTCTTTTTTCTGTACATATTATAGGACGAAATTTATATTGTTTTTTTTATCTCAAATTATAAAAAAAAAAACATATTTTTTATCATATCGGCTATTTAATTGACAAAAAATTAAATATAATATAAAAAAAATACATTGTAAAAGTAATATAATGTATTTGAAATACTTTAAATCTATTTGAATGAGCGTACAGTGCAAAGTCCAAAGATAGATGATTAGTGGCGATGGCGGTCAGTGGTAGTCACCAATGGTGGTGGTGAGACTAAAGGCTTCGTTTAGAACGACTTTTTTGTTGCTTCATAAAGCAATTTCATAATACAAAAATTAAAATTTTTATACTAGAAACTGTTTTAAGAAGCAAAAAGAAAGTCGTCCCAAACAAAGCCTAATGTTTTGTTTGGGATAGCTTTAGGCTGTTTTTTTTTTCTGCTTTCATGATAATTTTATACTAAAAAAATAGCTTTATAAAACAGAAAGAAAGCTGTCCCACACAAAGCTTAAATGTTTATATCAAAGCAGTTAATTTGAAATTTAAAATCAAAATTTTAAATGTTCATTGTTCATTTAAAAAATAATAATATTAAATTAATAGTAAATATTCTCTTAAAAAGTAAAAGTTGTGTCAGTTCTCTGTAAAAAGAAAGGTAAAGAGCTTTTTAATTAAATATAATTTATAAATAATTATTATAACTTATGAAAGGGAAAATTAGTTATTAGTTGTTTGATTTGCTATAAGAAATATATGAGATTTTGTAATTTTATTGTTTAATTATAAAATTTTAGTGATTTTTTTTTTCACTCTAGTTTATTTTTAATATATTATAAACTCGCCCAATTTTAAATGAATTATTTTTTCACCGCAAGCTAACTACATTGCCACTGTTCATCCCATGCTAGCAACATTGTTACCGTTTGCCGCCGTCTATCATCTACTCCTCTCATTAAGAGTTGATCGCCCTCCCGGTTAGTAGTCGCAACCACAACTACTGTCATCTACCAATATTACCAATGAGAAATTATTATGTGTGGAGTTCAGACCGAAAGAACTATCAGACATGTGAGTATACACACTGTGTACAATTTATTTTTTGTACACAGTGTGTACACTCACAATCTGGACTGTTCTTCCCGTCCTGACTCTACACGAAATAATTTCTCGTTGTTGATCCTGCCGACCTCCGTTGCCACCGACCGCCACGGCCACAAGCATCATTTAACTTTATTTTATTTATTCTACTTCAATTCAAACAAAAAAAAAATTGATAATATAAATTTCTCATTTATAATTACCAAAAAGATATTTGAGTGTTGATATGCAAAGATACTATAGGAATAATAAATGAGAGGGAGATTGATTTTATGATTGGATGGGATAAAGTTTGGGTTTTTATGCTGGGCGCACCTATTGATCTATCATGGGGAAGAGCGATGAATTTGAAGGGTGGTGGGGCCGCGTTAGGAGTATGGCGCCGTGGGATGGGGCCCAGCTCTCCGCGGTTCCGTCTAACCGGTCGCTATCAACGTACGGCGTTAAGAGGAAAATCTTAGGAATTATTTGCACGTAACTGTATGCACCCAAAATCGTACCCGCGTGCTAGTTAGGGAACTGCATGCCCAGGTGCTTCGGAATGATTGGTCCTTGCCTCCTCGGAATGTTGATGCAAGTGCGCCGTGTGATGGTACATTTTTTAAATTCCTCCTCCATTATTATTATAATTATTATTGTGAGGACATTTCATAAATATCACATAGTTTTTATTTATTTATATAATATTTAAATTTTTGATATATGAATTGTGTAATATGTATGTAAATCCCCTTATTATTATTATTATTTTAAGCATAAAAATATGATTTATTAAAATTAATAAATAAGATCATTTGAGTATTATAAGATTAATTATTATAGAATTGGTATGATAAAATTTTATTATTTTTTTTATTGATATGAGCATTACATCATCTTATTGATATGAGCATTACATTATTGATATGCGTCGTGTGATATGCTAGCACTTATATATTAACATCTTATAAATAAAATGTTGAAGTGATGAAGAAGGCATAATGGCTTTGCAAAGTCTAGCTAGCTTCCTATAGTGGTTTATGCAATAATGAGCATAAAAACCTTAATGCATTCTACTTGATAGCAATTTTTCCATTGATGACAAACATTAATCTATCACAAGTTTGGTCATTTTGATTTTTAAGAGCTAATAATTTTATGTCGGATGTGCAATCGGTCATAAATTACATTGTAACATTGTCATGTTACTATGTGATATTTTGATAGGGATATCTTTGTAATGATAATTATAATTATTAGTTCAGGTCATGTTAGGGATTATTAGATAGTTAATAAGTAATAGTAGTAGGGATAGAAGTTTTTATATGGGTATTTCTACATTTCATAACATAATATTCGATATTAATGAACTCCCTTTAATTTATTATTATTCTCCGCTTCAATCTTCTCAGTCTCCTAAATTCTAAAACTATTATCTTCTCGAATAATCATTTAACGTATGAGTTTATATCATACTCAATGATATATATATTACAAAGGTTAGTTTCTTATTTTTTACGATTAATAGCATTACTATATTACTCGAACTTGAATACTTTTCATTATTATATCAATGCAATGCTATTTGAAACTATTTAGTAAGAAAAACATAGGTAACATATTTGTACACTATTAGCATTACACCTACTTGTATGACTTTTAAAATAGTGCATATGGCAAAGTAGCATTAAGACAATCTAACCATAGAATTACAGTCATAAATGTTATCCTTAACTATGTTATAAGCACAAGTTATAATACCTTTTGGTTAGAAAGGCTCCAAAGCTTTCTCTTTCTTTTCCATTGGTTGATTGAGGGGATTCCTCTCTTTGGCTAACAATAATATCCCTTCTCACACAAAAATAGAGTAGCTCAAAAGCATCCTTTTCTTTATTGTGTCACACAAGAGGCAAGTTTGTGATATTTAATTGATTGTTTGGCTCATGTGAGATGCCTATGAAAAAAAAAAATTAAAAGGGTTAGAAATTTATTCTAAATATTTAATAAATAAAAGTGAGTTATGGTTAATCATAAATAGATCTAATTTTACATAAAAAGTCATGAAATGTTTAACATAAATCACAAACAAGTCAAAATTAAACCACTGAGATCTGCTCTTAAGAACTATGAGTATATCAGTTAAGCTAGAGTACATTGGTGCTTCAAGTAAAATATTCTTAATCGAGCTTGAATATTGGTTTCAGCTAAATTCACAAAAATGTCCATCTTTTTAAGATGAATATAATTTACATTTTTTAGTTGATATAAGTGAAGGTTTGTTTTGACAAATGAAACTTAAATTATATCAGATATTTAAAAAAAAAATAGTAGAGATTATCCCACATTTCTTTACTAAAGTTTAATTTGAGGGAATAATTTTATGATCATATAAAGTCCATGGTCCCAACTCAGCTTTAATAAGTGATAATGAAGCAAAAAAACTTAAGACAATATTTTGATGTGATTTTGGTCAGGATGATTTTTGTAGCTTTTATATTAGCTTGGAGATGAGTACTGAAATACATAACTAATCGATTAAAATTTGTATTTCACTCATCTTAAAGTTAATTCAAAGACTATGAAATTCATTCTAATCAAAAATTTATTAGAAAGTATACATTAACCTAATTTTTTCCAATAAAGTGAATTTTTTACATGTCGCAAATTAAAATGACAAACTCATGATTTTCAGTCTTCCATTATGGTTGAACAAGTTTGTGAAGATAAAATAGATATATATTTTCTTTGGAGGGTTCTAGAGATATTTATGGTTTATGACACATGAATAATGTAAAATTTTCCCAATGTAAGAGAAACCGTTGATTAAGTGAAAATTTCTAAGTGAGAAGAGATTTATTAATGAAAAATATAGTTTTTAATTTATATTCAGCTTTGAGAAATAAAACTCATTTGATTTCATGCATATTCATAATATATTTTAAGTGATATTTTTTCATTTATTTTGAATGTGGAAATAATTTTTTTAAAGTTGAGATATTTTGATTATGTTTGTAGAATTGAAATATATATAAATTTTTAGTGGTATTCAACCAAATTATATGCTTCAAGAAAAAAATGTGTCCTTTAAAAATATGAAATAAAATTAGTCATTTCTTCTAACTCATTGCATTTTGCTTTTATTTCCTCCCAATTTAAAGTTATTTACTCTGCGAAAAAGGTATATTATGCTAAAATTAATCTTAATGGCATATATAATTATATTTGTTAAAATTTTTGCTTGTATTATTTGTGATCTTATGTCTTATCATAAATATAAATTTTGGGGGAAATTTATCAAAAAAAAAAGTCTTATCATACATATATTTTTATGCTATTATGCGCCAAATTTTTATTTAATATGGTGAGATTATCATACACTTATAATAATTGGGCACTTTTTAGGGTTTAGTCTTCTAAGGTTTCTTCATGTGCCCTATCTCTTATAGATTGATGCAAATTTCTTTCATATTGTTTCCCTTGCTCCGTTCTTCCATTTCCTTGCCATGGATTGTACCTCATTTGACCTTCGACTAATGCCAAGGGCTCCAATCTTGATTATACGACTCTCCCTCCCCTCATAAATTTCTCATTTATCTACAACCTACATGAAACATTATTATTTGAAAATTTTCCTCTTCATGATCTTTCACTTGCCCTCATGCTATCCCACTCTCATATCACCCTCCTACCCCCTCTTTAATCCCTCTAACCTCTCGTCCCTGTTGGGGAGCGATACCTATTTCTCCAAATCCTTATATTCAGGATAACATGTGCCTTTCTTAGAAGGGTATTCTAGGCACTCATGTCATTATCTCTAATGATATATCCATCTCATTTATAGAAAACACTTAGGAGGATGTTTCCTCTTCATTTAAAAAATTTCTTGAAGGTGATTAAGAGAATTGAAATCTTGCTTTTGTTAGGTATGCAATCGATAAACACTCGTTATATAGATCTCTTTCAGCTATTATCAAGAAATTATATATGTAAAACCAAAGATAAAGAATATCTTCTCACTCTCCTTAAAGTCATTTACCCATTCAAAATTGTATGTATAAAGTAGTATGAGACTTTTTAGGATGAGGGACCTTGATTTATCAATGATAAGCCCTCCATTTTAAGAAAATGGTAATGAGATTTAAATTAGATAAATATGACTTCTTTGAAATCTAAAATTTGGAGAACTTCCTTAATTTCCCTCCCTATTATGGGAACAAAGAAGATATCTCAAGGTGGTGAACAAAATACAAATTCCCTTATAATAAATAAGCTTACTACCTGTAATATTTCAAAATCTGCTCCAGTATCGTCCAGGCCGATCTGGGATCGTCCTGGGACGATCAGTGTATTTTCAGTTCCAGAATCTGTCCAGAATTGCTCTAAGTGATTTCCTGTAGGGATCGTCCAGGCCGATCGAGGTATCGTCCCGGGACGATCAGTGGATGGCACAAGTCAGTGAATGGAGGTTTTTATCGCCTATGAATAGTAAACATCGTCCTGAAAAATCGTCCCTGGACGATGGGATTTTGGTCTGATCGTCCAGGCCGATCTGGACGATCGGCCGGGCCGATCTGTGTATTATAAAGCTGATTTCAGTCGATTTGAAGAGAGAGAAAATAAAAAAAATAAATATCTGATTTCAGCTCTGAGGAGAGAGAAAAAGAAGGTTTTGGAAAAGTTGATTTCGGGAAGACGCGGAGCCGTTTTCGATCGAAGTGACTGTTGAAGAATTTGCTGTGCTCGAGGTAAGGCACATTCCGTCTTTCTCAATTTTCAGTTCCGTCGCGGTTGGCGGTATTTTTCTGTCCGGATTTCGTTTTCGTTACGGTTTTTCGTCCGTATCTTTCGATTGGTTCAGTTTTTACCACGTAAGTTTCTGTATATCGTTGTCGTGCCGGGTGTGCACGTTTTGACTATATTTTGAAGATTTTCGTCCGGGTGTTTTTGATTCGACTGTGTTTTTAGTCGACCGGAATTTTCTGTGAAATCGTAAATTCTCTGTGCAGTAGAATAAATATTCTGGAATGTGATTATCTATGTTCTGTGCGAATTCGGTAAATTTTCTTTGCAGGAATTTTTGTGTAAATTCTGTATACTGCCGTTGTGCTGCCCGATTTTCGGGTAATTTCTGAAATGTCCGAATTTCTTCTGATTTGAAATGCTATGTGTATAAGCTATACAAAGGGAGTTATAAGGGGTCTGGATCCTATGAGATTCAGTTAGTGAAACGGGAAATTCTGAAATGAGCTCAATATACATTTTGATATCTGTTTCGTTCCGGATCCGATGAATTCTATTCTGGTGCTATAAGCACATCTGTTTTGGTGCCGTGAGCACAAAGGGAGACATAAGGGGCCTGGATCCTGTGAGATTCAGTTAGTGTCTGGGAAGGGAGGCATAAGGGGCCGGAATCCGTAGAGATTCCGTCAGTGTCAGGGCATTTAGCTATATGTATCTGTTTTGTTTTCTGTATCTGTTCTGTTCAGTACGAAATTGTGATTATGATACGATATGCTCCGTACGATTCTGATTTCTGAATTCTGATTCTGACTCTGTTGATTTGTTCTGATATGATCTGTACGATTCCGATTCTGATTTGATATCTGTCCGTATAAGTTCTGATTTCCGATTCTGTTCTGATTTCTGATCTGATTTCTGTCTGATGAGTTTGGTTTTGGTTTCTGAGGATTTAGATTGGTGGTTTGTTGCTTTGCTGAGCTGTTGAGCTCACCCTTGCTTTCTGGTGGTTTTCAGGTTCTGGGAAGGGCAAGGAGGTCCAGGATTAGTTTCAGAGTCTGATCCGATTAGGTACTTTTGTACTTTTGATTTTTGTACAGTCATGGCTTTTCTGTTCTGTCTTTCTTTCTGTTGAAAGCCATGTACTGTTCTGTAGATGATTATTTTGAGGAAATGAAATGAAAGATAGATGTTTTGTTCCGCTGCATTTGATGTTTTAGTAGCTCTGTTGTTCTGTGTTTTTCTGTTGAGTTAAGAATTTGGAAGATCAGTTCAGTAACCTAATCCAAAGCCAGATCCTGGATAAGCAAGTAAGTGTGCGCTCGCCGCGATCCGGCTCGGGCGGGATCCGTCCCCGTCGGGTCGGGTCGTGACAAGCTTTTGTGGTATCAGAGCACTGGTTTTGGAAACTGGTTGAATTGTGAAACAGAGCTTTAGGAAGTGATCAGTAAGTCTGTCTGGGAGGTAGTTTTGAGTCGTTTGGCTTTTTATTGTGTTGTTTTTGTGTTGTTTTCGTGATAGTTTTCCGGATTTTCTGGATTTTTCTGTATGGATCAGCCAGACCCAGACATGACAGACGGTCAGAGTGATGATCAGGCAGCACCAGTGGGGAGTACAGCCCCAGTGGTCGGTGCTGATATGCTTTCACAGTTTGCGTCACTTGTTGCTCAGATGATGAGCGAGACTCAGAGCAGAGCTTCTACTGTTAGATCTGAGGATATTGACCGACACCTGCAGTTATTTTTGAGGTTGAAGCCTCCGAGGTTTGAGGGCGCTGTTGAGCCCAGAGCAGCCGAGGAGTGGCTGAGGAGATTAGAGAAGACTTTTGACGGGATGCAGTGTCCGGCAGACAGGAAGGTTCCGTTGGCTGTTTTTCTGTTAGATGGAGAGGCTGAGCACTGGTGGGATGGCCAGCAGGCAGCCAGATTTCAGGGTAGATTGAACTCTTTGATCACTTGGGAAGAGTTCACTGAGGTATTCAAAGATTGGTTTGTTCCCCCTTCTGCACAACAGCAGATGCAGGAGAGTTTTCTGAGGCTGGTTCAGGGGAGCAAGACGGTGATGCAGTACGAGGCTGAGTTTACTGCATTAGCCAGGTACGCTCCGCAGCTGGTTAGCACTTCTGCTGAGAGGTGTTACCGATTTCTGAGAGGCTTACGAGACACTTTGAGGCAGCCTTTGATACCGTTCCGGATTACTGATTTCTCTGAGCTTGTGGAGCGAGCTCGTCTGATTGAGAACGACATGACGACTACTCAGCAGCGGTGGTCTGCGAGTAGGAAGAGGATTGGAGGTGATACTTCTGGTAGTGGTTCCTCTGGGAAGAGGAGATTTGTTCCTGGTTCTGGATCTGGAGATTCCAGAAGGAGCGGAGGATCGTCTGGTACTGTTACCAGTATGACTGGTTCTGGATCTGTCAGTTCGGCACCTGTGTGCCAGAGTTGTGGACGGCGACACCATGGCCAGTGCTACAGGATAGCTGGTCTTTGTTTCAGGTGTGGTCAGCCGGGACATAGGATTGCAGAATGTCCACAGATGGGATATGATCAGCGATCTGAGGGTTTAGTCAGACCTGTTGGTTCAGCAGCAGGAAGACCGAGGACTGTTCCTCCACGCTCTGAGGGATTTGCTGGTAGGGGTGGTGGTTCTAGTTCTGCACCACGGAGACCACCTACGATTCAGAGGGAGCAGAGTAGTTCTGTTGCTTCAGCTCCTGTTCCAGTTCAGCCACGAGTTTACAGCTTGAGTCAGCAGGAGGCTCGAGATGCTCCGGATGTTGTGACAGGTACGGTTTACATTTCTGATCAGCCCTGTCGTGTTTTGTTTGACTCTGGAGCGAGTCATTCTTTTCTGTCCGAGCATTGTTTTGAGCTTTTACATTTGGATTCGATGGTTTTACCGGTTTCTTTGTCTGTGATTTTACCGGCTGGGAATCCATTGATTGCTCGACAGTTTTGTTTGTGTGAGATCGAGATTTCTGGCAAGAAGTGGAAATCGAGTTTGATTCGATTGCCGATTTCTTCGTATGATGTGATTTTGGGAATGGATTGGTTGAGTCAATATGAGGCTCAGATTGACTGTCTGAAGAAGCAAGTGAGTTTGCTTGTGGCTGGAGAGAGAGTTGTATTTCAGGGATTACGAGGTGTTCTCTCCAGTCTGATTTCTGCGTTAGAGGTGAGCAGAATGTGGAAGAAAGGATATCCAGTATTTTTGGCTTCGGTGCGGGATCTGAACCTGGAGGTTGGTTCTGTTTCTGAGATCCCTGTGGTACGGGAGTTTACTGATGTTTTTCCTGAGGAGTTGGTTGGTTTACCTCCGGATAGAGATGTGGAGTTCTCTATCGATGTTTTTCCGGGTACCGCTCCGATATCGAAAGCTCCGTACAGGATGGCACCGAAAGAACTTTCTGAGTTGAAAGTTCAGCTTCAGGAGTTGGTTGACAGAGGGTTTGTACGTCCTAGTGTTTCTCCTTGGGGAGCACCTGTTCTGTTTGTGAAGAAGAAGGACGGTACACTCCGTATGTGTATTGATTACAGAGATTTGAACAAGGCCACGATCAAGAACAAGTATCCTTTGCCTCGGATAGACGACTTGTTTGATCAGCTTTCCGGATCTTCGGTATTTTCGAAGATTGATTTGAGATCCGGATATTATCAGGTGAAGGTGAAGGAAGCTGATGTGGTGAAGACTGCTTTCAGTACTCGGTACGGGCACTACGAGTTCTTGGTTATGCCTTTTGGGGTAACCAATGCGCCTGCTATTTTCATGGATCTGATGAACCGAGTATTCAGGGAGTATTTGGATCAGTTTGTGATCGTCTTCATTGACGATATTCTGGTATATTCGGCATCTGAGGATGAACATGCCAGACATCTGAGGATTGTGTTGGAGACTCTGAGGAGGCATCAGCTGTATGCCAAGTTCTCCAAGTGTGAATTCTGGCTGAAGAACATTTCATTTCTGGGGCATGTGATTAGCGGAGAAGGTATTTCTGTGGATCCCCAGAAGATTCAGGCAGTTGCTGATTGGCCAAGGCCGACTACGGTATTTGAGGTACGTAGTTTCTTGGGCATGGCCGGGTATTATAGGAAGTTTGTGAAAGGATTTTCACAGATTTCGACTCCTCTGACGAGACTGACTCAGAAGTCAGTTCCTTTTGTTTGGACACCGGAGTGTGAAGCTAGTTTTCAGAGATTGAAGGATTGTTTGACTTCAGCTCCAGTGTTGGCGCTTCCGTCAGGTACGGAAGGTTTTCAGGTGTTCAGTGATGCTTCACTGAAAGGACTGGGATGTGTCCTGATGCAGCATGGTCAGGTAATTGCTTATGCTTCGAGACAGTTGAAACCACATGAGAAGAATTACCCGACACATGATTTGGAGTTAGCTGCAGTTGTTTTTGCTTTGAAGATTTGGCGGCATTACCTGTATGGCGTCACATGTGAGATGTTTACTGATCATAAGAGCCTGAAGTACATTTTTACTCAGAAGGATTTGAATCTGAGACAGAGGAGGTGTCACGACCCGACCCGACGGGGACGGATCCCGCCCGAGCCGGATCGCGGCGAGCGCACACTTACTTGCTTATCCAGGATCTGGCTTTGGATTAGGTTACTGAACTGATCTTCCAAATTCTTAACTCAACAGAAAAACACAGAACAACAGAGCTACTAAAACATCAAATGCAGCGGAACAAAACATCTATCTTTCATTTCATTTCCTCAAAATAATCATCTACAGAACAGTACATGGCTTTCAACAGAAAGAAAGACAGAACAGAAAAGCCATGACTGTACAAAAATCAAAAGTACAAAAGTACCTAATCGGATCAGACTCTGAAACTAATCCTGGACCTCCTTGCCCTTCCCAGAACCTGAAAACCACCAGAAAGCAAGGGTGAGCTCAACAGCTCAGCAAAGCAACAAACCACCAATCTAAATCCTCAGAAACCAAAACCAAACTCATCAGACAGAAATCAGATCAGAAATCAGAACAGAATCGGAAATCAGAACTTATACGGACAGATATCAAATCAGAATCGGAATCGTACAGATCATATCAGAACAAATCAACAGAGTCAGAATCAGAATTCAGAAATCAGAATCGTACGGAGCATATCGTATCATAATCACAATTTCGTACTGAACAGAACAGATACAGAAAACAAAACAGATACATATAGCTAAATGCCCTGACACTGACGGAATCTCTACGGATTCCGGCCCCTTATGCCTCCCTTCCCAGACACTAACTGAATCTCACAGGATCCAGGCCCCTTATGTCTCCCTTTGTGCTCACGGCACCAAAACAGATGTGCTTATAGCACCAAAACAAAATTCATCGGATCCGGAACGAAACAGATATCAAAATGTATATTGAGCTCATTTCAAATTTCCCGTTTCACTAACTGAATCTCATAGGATTCAGACCCCTTATAACTCCCTTTGTATAGCTTATACACATAGCATTTCAAATCAGAAGAAATTCGGACATTTCAGAAATTACCCGAAAATCGGGCAGCACAACGGCAGTATACAGAATTTACACAAAAATTCCTGCAAAGAAAATTTACCGAATTCGCACAGAACATAGATAATCACATTCCAGAACATTTATTCTACTGCACAGAGAATTTACGATTTCACAGAAAATTCCGGTCGACTAAAAACACAGTCGAATCAAAAACACCCGGACGAAAATCTTCAAAATATAGTCAAAACGTGCACACCCGGCACGGCAACGATATACAGAAACTTACGCGGTAAAAACTGAACCAATCGAAAGATACGGACGAAAAACCGTAACGAAAACGAAATCCGGACAAAAAAATACCGCCAACCGCGACGGAACTGAAAATTGAGAAAGACGGAATGTGCCTTACCTCGAGCACAGCAAATTCTTCAACAGTCACTTCGATCGAAAACGGCTCCGCGTCTTCCCGAAATCAACTTTTCCAAAACCTTCTTTTTCTCTCTCCTCAGAGCTGAAATCAGATATTTATTTTTTTTTATTTTCTCTCTCTTCAAATCGACTGAAATCAGCTTTATAATACACAGATCGGCCCGGCCGATCGTCCAGATCGGCCTGGACGATCAGACCAAAATCCCATCGTCCAGGGACGATTTTTCAGGACGATGTTTACTATTCATAGGCGATAAAAACCTCCATTCACTGACTTGTGCCATCCACTGATCGTCCCGGGACGATACCTCGATCGGCCTGGACGATCCCTACAGGAAATCACTTAGAGCAATTCTGGACAGATTCTGGAACTGAAAATACACTGATCGTCCCAGGACGATCCCAGATCGGCCTGGACGATACTGGAGCAGATTTTGAAATATTACAATCTCCCCAACTCAGAAAAATGTCGTCCTCGACATTATCCAATCCAAACGCAGTCAAAACAAGTACGGGTACGACCGTCTCATATCAGACTCCTTTTCCCAAGTTGCTTCCCGTGCAGTCCGGTGCTTCCACTGGACTTTAACCATCGGAATCTCTTTATTTCTTAACTTGCGGACGTCGTACGCTAAAATCAATTCTGGCTCTTCCTTGTACGCCAGATTCTCCTGAATCTCAACCTCGTCAGCTGATACCTTCTTCCCAGAGTCTGAAACCCACTTCCTCAGAGTGGATACGTGAAACACATTATGCACATCAGACATAGAATCAGAAAGCAATAGGCGATAAGCAGATTTTTCAATTCTTTCCAAAATCTCAAATGGTCCAACATACCTTGGACTAAGCTTGCTTACCTGACCAAATCTGCTCACACCTTTCATCGGGCTGACTTTGACATACACAAAGTCACCAACCTGAAACTCAACAAATCTGTGCTTCTGATTGTAATACTTCTGCTGACGATCTTGAGCGGCTTTCAATCTTTCTCTTATCAAATGGATCTTCTGAGCAGTTTCATCAGCAAAAGTGGCACCCAAAGTCTGTCTATCTCCGACCTCCGTCAGAGTCAAAGGAGTACGGCACTTCCTGCCATACAGAGCCTCGTACGGTGCCATACCGATACTGGACTGAAAACTGTTGTTATAAGCAAACTCAATCAGCGGAATATGATCTTCCCAGCTTCCGCTAAAGTCCAGAACACAAAGTCTCAACAGATCTTCCAGTACCTGAATAGTCCTCTCAGACTGTCCGTCGGTCTGAGGATGAAAGGCTGTACTGAAATGCAATTTCGTACCCAAGCCTTGCTGAATGCCTTTCCAAAGTCTGGAAGTAAATCATCCATCTCGATCCGATACAATCACGCGAGGCACACCGTGCAATCTGACTATCTCTTTCACATATATCTGTGCCAAGCGTTCAACTGAATCCGTCTGTCTGATCGGAAGAAAATGGGCTGACTTCGTCAATCGATCCACAACTACCCAAATAGCATCATGTCCTTGTCGTGATCGAGGAAAACCCATCGCAAAATCCATCGTTACCTCCTCCCATTTCCACTCAGGGATAGGCAACGACTGCAACAGTCCACCTGGTCGCTGATGCTCTGCCTTCACCAACTGACAGGCTTCGCATCTCGACACAAACTCCGCCACATCCTTCTTCATTCCAGGCCACCAGAACAAAAGCTTCATATCAGCATACATCTTACCACTGCCTGGATGAACAGTGTAGCCTGAATGATGAGATTCATACAGAATCTCCCGCCTCAAATCTCCAAACACAGGTACCCACAACCTGTTCTTACAGAAAATAGCACCAGAATCAGAAATTCGAAGTTCAGGAGTCTTACCAGATCCAATCTGAGCTAGCAACTTCGAATAATCAGAATCTGACTTCTGGGCTTCTTGAATCCTTGCTTCTAAAGAAGACTGAATACTCATCTGAGCCAACTCCAAATCACTGGAGGAAATCACCTCCAACTGCAATCTCTCCAAATCACGAATCAGAAAGTCATCACAGGTAAGCTGAATACCTGAGAATCCAGAAGACTTCCTGCTCAAAGCATCTGCTACCACATTCGCCTTCCCAGGCTGATACTGAATAGTCAGGTCATAGTCCTTGATCAACTCGAGCCATCGCCTCTGTCTCAGATTCAAATCCTTCTGAGTAAAAATGTACTTCAGGCTCTTATGATCAGTAAACATCTCATATGTGACGCCATACAGGTAATGCCGCCAAATCTTCAAAGCAAAAACAACTGCAGCTAACTCCAAATCATGTGTCGGGTAATTCTTCTCATGTGGTTTCAACTGTCTCGAAGCATAAGCAATTACCTGACCATGCTGCATCAGGACACATCCCAGTCCTTTCAGTGAAGCATCACTGAACACCTGAAAACCTTCCGTACCTGACGGAAGCGCCAACACTGGAGCTGAAGTCAAACAATCCTTCAATCTCTGAAAACTAGCTTCACACTCCGGTGTCCAAACAAAAAGAACTGACTTCTGAGTCAGTCTCGTCAGAGGAGTCGAAATCTGTGAAAATCCTTTCACAAACTTCCTATAATACCCGGCCATGCCTAAGAAACTACGTACCTCAAATACCGTAGTCGGCCTTGGCCAATCAGCAACTGCCTGAATCTTCTGGGGATCTACAGAAATGCCTTCTCCGCTAATCACATGCCCCAGAAATGAAATGCTCTTCAGCCAGAATTCGCACTTGGAGAACTTGGCATACAGCTGATGCCTCCTCAGAGTCTCCAATACAATCCTCAAATGTCTGGCATGCTCATCCTCAGAAGCAGAATATACCAGAATATCGTCAATGAAGACGATCACAAACTGATCCAAATACTCCCTGAATACTCGGTTCATCAGATCCATGAAAATAGCAGGCGCATTGGTTACCCCAAAAGGCATAACCAAGAACTCGTAGTGCCCGTACCGAGTACTGAAAGCAGTCTTCACCACATCAGCTTCCTTCACCTTCACCTGATAATATCCGGATCTCAAATCAATCTTCGAAAATACCGAAGATCCGGAAAGCTGATCAAACAAGTCGTCTATCCGAGGCAAAGGATACTTGTTCTTGATCGTGGCCTTGTTCAAATCTCTGTAATCAATACACATACGGAGTGTACCGTCCTTCTTCTTCACAAACAGAACAGGTGCTCCCCAAGGAGAAACACTAGGACGTACAAATCCTCTGTCAACCAACTCCTGAAGCTGAACTTTCAACTCAGAAAGTTCTTTCGGTGCCATCCTGTACGGAGCTTTCGATATCGGAGCGGTACCCGGAAAAACATCGATAGAGAACTCCACATCTCTATCCGGAGGTAAACCAACCAACTCCTCAGGAAAAACATCAGTAAACTCCCGTACCACAGGGATCTCAGAAACAGAACCAACCTCCAGGTTCAGATCCCGCACCGAAGCCAAAAATACTGGATATCCTTTCTTCCACATTCTGCTCACCTCTAACGCAGAAATCAGACTGGAGAGAACACCTCGTAATCCCTGAAATACAACTCTCTCTCCAGCCACAAGCAAACTCACTTGCTTCTTCAGACAGTCAATCTGAGCCTCATATTGACTCAACCAATCCATTCCCAAAATCACATCATACGAAGAAATCGGCAATCGAATCAAACTCGATTTCCACTTCTTGCCAGAAATCTCGATCTCACACAAACAAAACTGTCGAGCAATCAATGGATTCCCAGCCGGTAAAATCACAGACAAAGAAACCGGTAAAACCATCGAATCCAAATGTAAAAGCTCAAAACAATGCTCGGACAGAAAAGAATGACTCGCTCCAGAGTCAAACAAAACACGACAGGGCTGATCAGAAATGTAAACCGTACCTGTCACAACATCCGGAGCATCTCGAGCCTCCTGCTGACTCAAGCTGTAAACTCGTGGCTGAACTGGAACAGGAGCTGAAGCAACAGAACTACTCTGCTCCCTCTGAATCGTAGGTGGTCTCCGTGGTGCAGAACTAGAACCACCACCCCTACCAGCAAATCCCTCAGAGCGTGGAGGAACAGTCCTCGGTCTTCCTGCTGCTGAACCAACAGGTCTGACTAAACCCTCAGATCGCTGATCATATCCCATCTGTGGACATTCTGCAATCCTATGTCCCGGCTGACCACACCTGAAACAAAGACCAGCTATCCTGTAGCACTGGCTATGGTGTCGCCGTCCACAACTCTGGCACACAGGTGCCGAACTGACAGATCCAGAACCAGTCATACTGGTAACAGTACCAGACGATCCTCCGCTCCTTCTGGAATCTCCAGATCCAGAACCAGGAACAAATCTCCTCTTCCCAGAGGAACCACTACCAGAAGTATCACCTCCAATCCTCTTCCTACTCGCAGACCACCGCTGCTGAGTAGTCGTCATGTCGTTCTCAATCAGACGAGCTCGCTCCACAAGCTCAGAGAAATCAGTAATCCGGAACGGTATCAAAGGCTGCCTCAAAGTGTCTCGTAAGCCTCTCAGAAATCGGTAACACCTCTCAGCAGAAGTGCTAACCAGCTGCGGAGCGTACCTGGCTAATGCAGTAAACTCAGCCTCGTACTGCATCACCGTCTTGCTCCCCTGAACCAGCCTCAGAAAACTCTCCTGCATCTGCTGTTGTGCAGAAGGGGGAACAAACCAATCTTTGAATACCTCAGTGAACTCTTCCCAAGTGATCAAAGAGTTCAATCTACCCTGAAATCTGGCTGCCTGCTGGCCATCCCACCAGTGCTCAGCCTCTCCATCTAACAGAAAAACAGCCAACGGAACCTTCCTGTCTGCCGGACACTGCATCCCGTCAAAAGTCTTCTCTAATCTCCTCAGCCACTCCTCGGCTGCTCTGGGCTCAACAGCGCCCTCAAACCTCGGAGGCTTCAACCTCAAAAATAACTGCAGGTGTCGGTCAATATCCTCAGATCTAACAGTAGAAGCTCTGCTCTGAGTCTCGCTCATCATCTGAGCAACAAGTGACGCAAACTGTGAAAGCATATCAGCACCGACCACTGGGGCTGTACTCCCCACTGGTGCTGCCTGATCATCACTCTGACCGTCTGTCATGTCTGGGTCTGGCTGATCCATACAAAAAAATCCAGAAAATCCGGAAAACTATCACAAAAACAACACAAAAACAACACAATAAAAAGCCAAACGACCCAAAACTACCTCCCAGGCAGACTTACTGATCACTTCCTAGAGCTCTGTTTTACAATCCAACCTGTTTCCAAAACCAGTGCTCTGATACCACAAAAGCTTGTCACGACCCGACCCGACGGGGACGGATCCCGCCCGAGCCGGATCGCGGCGAGCGCACACTTACTTGCTTATCCAGGATCTGGCTTTGGATTAGGTTACTGAACTGATCTTCCAAATTCTTAACTCAACAGAAAAACACAGAACAACAGAGCTACTAAAACATCAAATGCAGCGGAACAAAACATCTATCTTTCATTTCATTTCCTCAAAATAATCATCTACAGAACAGTACATGGCTTTCAACAGAAAGAAAGACAGAACAGAAAAGCCATGACTGTACAAAAATCAAAAGTACAAAAGTACCTAATCGGATCAGACTCTGAAACTAATCCTGGACCTCCTTGCCCTTCCCAGAACCTGAAAACCACCAGAAAGCAAGGGTGAGCTCAACAGCTCAGCAAAGCAACAAACCACCAATCTAAATCCTCAGAAACCAAAACCAAACTCATCAGACAGAAATCAGATCAGAAATCAGAACAGAATCGGAAATCAGAACTTATACGGACAGATATCAAATCAGAATCGGAATCGTACAGATCATATCAGAACAAATCAACAGAGTCAGAATCAGAATTCAGAAATCAGAATCGTACGGAGCATATCGTATCATAATCACAATTTCGTACTGAACAGAACAGATACAGAAAACAAAACAGATACATATAGCTAAATGCCCTGACACTGACGGAATCTCTACGGATTCCGGCCCCTTATGCCTCCCTTCCCAGACACTAACTGAATCTCACAGGATCCAGGCCCCTTATGTCTCCCTTTGTGCTCACGGCACCAAAACAGATGTGCTTATAGCACCAAAACAAAATTCATCGGATCCGGAACGAAACAGATATCAAAATGTATATTGAGCTCATTTCAAATTTCCCGTTTCACTAACTGAATCTCATAGGATTCAGACCCCTTATAACTCCCTTTGTATAGCTTATACACATAGCATTTCAAATCAGAAGAAATTCGGACATTTCAGAAATTACCCGAAAATCGGGCAGCACAACGGCAGTATACAGAATTTACACAAAAATTCCTGCAAAGAAAATTTACCGAATTCGCACAGAACATAGATAATCACATTCCAGAACATTTATTCTACTGCACAGAGAATTTACGATTTCACAGAAAATTCCGGTCGACTAAAAACACAGTCGAATCAAAAACACCCGGACGAAAATCTTCAAAATATAGTCAAAACGTGCACACCCGGCACGGCAACGATATACAGAAACTTACGCGGTAAAAACTGAACCAATCGAAAGATACGGACGAAAAACCGTAACGAAAACGAAATCCGGACAGAAAAATACCGCCAACCGCGACGGAACTGAAAATTGAGAAAGACGGAATGTGCCTTACCTCGAGCACAGCAAATTCTTCAACAGTCACTTCGATCGAAAACGGCTCCGCGTCTTCCCGAAATCAACTTTTCCAAAACCTTCTTTTTCTCTCTCCTCAGAGCTGAAATCAGATATTTATTTTTTTTTATTTTCTCTCTCTTCAAATCGACTGAAATCAGCTTTATAATACACAGATCGGCCCGGCCGATCGTCCAGATCGGCCTGGACGATCAGACCAAAATCCCATCGTCCAGGGACGATTTTTCAGGACGATGTTTACTATTCATAGGCGATAAAAACCTCCATTCACTGACTTGTGCCATCCACTGATCGTCCCGGGACGATACCTCGATCGGCCTGGACGATCCCTACAGGAAATCACTTAGAGCAATTCTGGACAGATTCTGGAACTGAAAATACACTGATCGTCCCAGGACGATCCCAGATCGGCCTGGACGATACTGGAGCAGATTTTGAAATATTACAGGAGGTGGCTCGAGTTGATCAAGGACTATGACCTGACTATTCAGTATCAGCCTGGGAAGGCGAATGTGGTAGCAGATGCTTTGAGCAGGAAGTCTTCTGGATTCTCAGGTATTCAGCTTACTTGTGATGACTTTCTGATTCGTGATTTGGAAAGATTGCAGTTGGAGGTGATTTCCTCCAGTGATTTGGAGTTGGCTCAGATGAGTATTCAGTCTTCTTTGGAAGCAAGGATTCAAGAAGCCCAGAAGTCAGATTCTGATTATTCGAAGTTGCTAGCTCAGATTGGATCTGGTAAGACTCCTGAACTTCGAATTTCTGATTCTGGTGCTATTTTCTGTAAGAACGGGTTGTGGGTACCTGTGTTTGGAGATCTGAGGCGGGAGATTCTGTATGAATCTCATCATTCAGGCTACACTGTTCATCCAGGCAGTGGTAAGATGTATGCTGATATGAAGCTTTTGTTCTGGTGGCCTGGAATGAAGAAGGATGTGGCGGAGTTTGTGTCGAGATGCGAAGCCTGTCAGTTGGTGAAGGCAGAGCATCAGCGACCAGGTGGACTGTTGCAGTCGTTGCCTATCCCTGAGTGGAAATGGGAGGAGGTAACGATGGATTTTGCGATGGGTTTTCCTCGATCACGACAAGGACATGATGCTATTTGGGTAGTTGTGGATCGATTGACGAAGTCAGCCCATTTTCTTCCGATCAGACAGACGGATTCAGTTGAACGCTTGGCACAGATATATGTGAAAGAGATAGTCAGATTGCACGGTGTGCCTCGTGTGATTGTATCTGATCGAGATGGACGTTTTACTTCCAGACTTTGGAAAGGCATTCAGCAAGGCTTGGGTACGAAATTGCATTTCAGTACAGCCTTTCATCCTCAGACCGACGGACAGTCTGAGAGGACTATTCAGGTACTGGAAGATCTGTTGAGACTTTGTGTTCTGGACTTTAGCGGAAGCTGGGAAGATCATATTCCGCTGATTGAGTTTGCTTATAACAACAGTTTTCAGTCCAGTATCGGTATGGCACCGTACGAGGCTCTGTATGGCAGGAAGTGCCGTACTCCTTTGACTCTGACGGAGGTCGGAGATAGACAGACTTTGGGTGCCACTTTTGCTGATGAAACTGCTCAGAAGATCCATTTGATAAGAGAAAGATTGAAAGCCGCTCAAGATCGTCAGCAGAAGTATTACAATCAGAAGCACAGATTTGTTGAGTTTCAGGTTGGTGACTTTGTGTATGTCAAAGTCAGCCCGATGAAAGGTGTGAGCAGATTTGGTCAGGTGAGCAAGCTTAGTCCAAGGTATGTTGGACCATTTGAGATTTTGGAAAGAATTGGAAAAGCTGCTTATCGCCTATTGCTTTCTGATTCTATGTCTGATGTGCATAATGTGTTTCACGTATCCACTCTGAGGAAGTGGGTTTCAGACTCTGGGAAGAAGGTATCAGCTGACGAGGTTGAGATTCAGGAGAATCTGGCGTACAAGGAAGAGCCAGAATTGATTTTAGCGTACGACGTCCGCAAGTTAAGAAATAAAGAGATTCCGATGGTTAAAGTCCAGTGGAAGCACCGGACTGCACGGGAAGCAACTTGGGAAAAGGAGTCTGATATGAGACGGTCGTACCCGTACTTGTTTTGACTGCGTTTGGATTGGATAATGTCGAGGACGACATTTTTCTGAGTTGGGGAGATTGTAATATTTCAAAATCTGCTCCAGTATCGTCCAGGCCGATCTGGGATCGTCCTGGGACGATCAGTGTATTTTCAGTTCCAGAATCTGTCCAGAATTGCTCTAAGTGATTTCCTGTAGGGATCGTCCAGGCCGATCGAGGTATCGTCCCGGGACGATCAGTGGATGGCACAAGTCAGTGAATGGAGGTTTTTATCGCCTATGAATAGTAAACATCGTCCTGAAAAATCGTCCCTGGACGATGGGATTTTGGTCTGATCGTCCAGGCCGATCTGGACGATCGGCCGGGCCGATCTGTGTATTATAAAGCTGATTTCAGTCGATTTGAAGAGAGAGAAAATAAAAAAAATAAATATCTGATTTCAGCTCTGAGGAGAGAGAAAAAGAAGGTTTTGGAAAAGTTGATTTCGGGAAGACGCGGAGCCGTTTTCGATCGAAGTGACTGTTGAAGAATTTGCTGTGCTCGAGGTAAGGCACATTCCGTCTTTCTCAATTTTCAGTTCCGTCGCGGTTGGCGGTATTTTTCTGTCCGGATTTCGTTTTCGTTACGGTTTTTCGTCCGTATCTTTCGATTGGTTCAGTTTTTACCGCGTAAGTTTCTGTATATCGTTGCCGTGCCGGGTGTGCACGTTTTGACTATATTTTGAAGATTTTCGTCCGGGTGTTTTTGATTCGACTGTGTTTTTAGTCGACCGGAATTTTCTGTGAAATCGTAAATTCTCTGTGCAGTAGAATAAATGTTCTGGAATGTGATTATCTATGTTCTGTGCGAATTCGGTAAATTTTCTTTGCAGGAATTTTTGTGTAAATTCTGTATACTGCCGTTGTGCTGCCCGATTTTCGGGTAATTTCTGAAATGTCCGAATTTCTTCTGATTTGAAATGCTATGTGTATAAGCTATACAAAGGGAGTTATAAGGGGTCTGGATCCTATGAGATTCAGTTAGTGAAACGGGAAATTCTGAAATGAGCTCAATATACATTTTGATATCTGTTTCGTTCCGGATCCGATGAATTCTATTCTGGTGCTATAAGCACATCTGTTTTGGTGCCGTGAGCACAAAGGGAGACATAAGGGGCCTGGATCCTGTGAGATTCAGTTAGTGTCTGGGAAGGGAGGCATAAGGGGCCGGAATCCGTAGAGATTCCGTCAGTGTCAGGGCATTTAGCTATATGTATCTGTTTTGTTTTCTGTATCTGTTCTGTTCAGTACGAAATTGTGATTATGATACGATATGCTCCGTACGATTCTGATTTCTGAATTCTGATTCTGACTCTGTTGATTTGTTCTGATATGATCTGTACGATTCCGATTCTGATTTGATATCTGTCCGTATAAGTTCTGATTTCCGATTCTGTTCTGATTTCTGATCTGATTTCTGTCTGATGAGTTTGGTTTTGGTTTCTGAGGATTTAGATTGGTGGTTTGTTGCTTTGCTGAGCTGTTGAGCTCACCCTTGCTTTCTGGTGGTTTTCAGGTTCTGGGAAGGGCAAGGAGGTCCAGGATTAGTTTCAGAGTCTGATCCGATTAGGTACTTTTGTACTTTTGATTTTTGTACAGTCATGGCTTTTCTGTTCTGTCTTTCTTTCTGTTGAAAGCCATGTACTGTTCTGTAGATGATTATTTTGAGGAAATGAAATGAAAGATAGATGTTTTGTTCCGCTGCATTTGATGTTTTAGTAGCTCTGTTGTTCTGTGTTTTTCTGTTGAGTTAAGAATTTGGAAGATCAGTTCAGTAACCTAATCCAAAGCCAGATCCTGGATAAGCAAGTAAGTGTGCGCTCGCCGCGATCCGGCTCGGGCGGGATCCGTCCCCGTCGGGTCGGGTCGTGACACTACCTCCAAGTTTCACCTCTCGTTTGCTAGGCTATGCATTAAGGTGACTCATTCTTCCTCGTTCTACAATAAGATCTTAAGTAACTTTAGTAAGTGGAAGTTTTTGCAGGATGTAGTTAGTGTTAAATATTTAGCTGTATGCTCCACAAGTAAAACCTTTCCCATGATAATTAATTGGTCACGCTTTTGTCTCATGTCCCTCGAGCATAGATTTCTCCCTTGTTCTGTTATGATAGAAATCAAAGTTGGAGACCAATATTCAAATATGGCATGCTCATAATAGGTTTCCCATTATCCTAAATCTTCCCTAAAGCACTCATGTTATAAATACCCAAACTAGCACTCCGTCTCTTCCAAATTCTTCCCACAACCACTCTTAAATTTTTGTTTCTATAGACAATAATTACTATTTTAACTCTACTTCTCAATAATATACATGTAATTTCCTCTTTTGCACCTTCATTTCACCTTCCTACTACCCACTTGAAAGTAAGTCCACCTTCCAACTTAGATATTAGAGTTACTAAAATTCCATCTCTTAATCCATTATCTATATCACATGATTATTTTACCATGACATTCTTATACCCTTGTTGCATGGATTATAAGAAGCTAAATGATGTGGAGATCGTCCTTGAACATGGGATTGTGTTTTCTCTCAATACATTGATCTTTTGGAAATAAAAATGCGAGTCGGTCCTCTTCATTTTGAAGAATTCAAACCTTTTTCTATTGGCAGAAGAATTTAGATCAAATTGAACTTCTCTAAAATTTATTTCCACACCATTGTTACCTAACCACAATTTATTCAAGATTTCATTGACTTTATATAAGAATGTGCTCTAGAACTCACCTATTGAAATTATTAGCCATGCTTTCTATGCCATGGTTGGTGTTATATTGGCATAAGAAGACCCTCTCCACTTCATATGGAGTTTAACATCTATAGTATCCAATATAACTTTATGGATCTTCACTGCTTAGAGTTTTTTAACTTTGGTACAACAATCAACTAAAATTTTATTTTGAAAGCTTAAATAAATAAGGCATTTCCAAATGCCTGATATGTCTCCAAATACCCACTATATGTTATTGTTATCTTTATCATATGATCATTCAAACCTAATTATTCACTTATAACTTTTTAAATGTAAGATATAAAATCGAATTCAAGAATTTATGATCAAACTGTAATGATTTCATGGACATTATCATTAATGTTTGGAGGAATTTTGAATATGGAGATCCCATCTTTTTATTTGCCCTTGGAATAATATTAATCATTTATGTTATTATGTTAAACTAACATCTTCAATATAGAGGAGCAAAATATAATAAAATTCACTAGTTTTCCTTTAAATCTCCCGGCCATCCCTCTTATTTTTCCTTCACATTTTTTTTTCATTGCCAGCTCCTCCAATTAGATGCCAAACAAGCTTACTCTAAGACCATAAATCTTGCTTGTTTAAGTTGTCAAGTTTGATGAGCTACTAATTGAGCTCAACTATTTTATCAATCACAAAATTGAGCTTTGCTGGTGAGTTCAACTCAAGCTCCTATGGGACATTGGTTGAGTCGAGCTTGAATTAGGTGTGACTCAAGCTTGAGTTGAACCGAATACTCCTAACTGTTGATAAAAAAGACAACTTTAGATCACTAGGATATTATGTTCGAGCACATATATGACTCCATTAATATGAAGATTTGGTTGAAGTGATCCCACGTATAAAGATTGCAGAGGCGTTAAAGTACATATTATTGGAACTCAATCTAGTACCAGACACAATCATTCAAGTATATATTCTAGATTCTTTCAATGGTTCGATGCTTTTCTTTATCACAATGGGGACAGCTAGAGGCTTGACTTAATTGCCATTTATTTGCAAACCAACCCTTTAACTATTGGATTTTCATAAAGAACACACAAAACTTGAAAGTACAATCTTCTAATTGATGGCTACCCTCATCAATTGCAATTTTAACCTAAATTAGAAATTGTACTTTGACACGTTAAAAGACGAAGCCAAATATCCCAAAAACAGACACTTACCTATCACAAAAATACCAAAAAAATACATAAAAAAGAAATAAACACTTATAATATAATCTATTTAAATTATTATTTTTTTAACATGACTAATCTTTATTCAAAAATATCACTCATATTTGGTGCAAATGTTATGCATGTGCCATTTTGAATAATAACACTCAATAATAAGATCCATGCTCACCCCCAATATCCCTCCCCCTCATTGTCCAAGCCATGAAAAATCTAAGGAAGATCAGCTACCGACATGTCACATGACATCACAGTTGTCCATCTTGGATACTAAGTTTTGCATGGCATGATAGCTACTGCCCTTTCAAACTTATCTTAATTTATTGATAAGATGCCATTTTATTATTAAAAAATATTCCTTGTCAACTAATAAAATGGTATTAACCAATCATTAGTGTTAATGCTGACAAATCAGATGTCATGGTTATTAAGAATATTTTTAATAATCTTTATTTGTTGTCCTCTAATCCAATAATTAATCATTTGGAACAAGGAGACAAAGTCCTTAATCCGTTTTGCCTTAAAAATTAAATATAATGTTTAACTAATCAATGAATTTTAATATTAGTTTGGGACGGCAACAGCTTTCTTATTACTTTATTTTGCAGACCGCAATCATAGTCTTTCTTTGGTCATTGTTTTTTAGCTGTTTTCAAGAAATTTTTTCTATACAACAATTTTACGACAAATTTTATAAAAAGCTACAGCTGTCCCAAACAGATCATAAATAGTAAAAAACATAAAATATTAAAGCCTATTTCAGACAGTTTTTTTTTATTGCTTAGTTTTTCAGAAATCAATCATAATTTTATTTTGCTATTACTTTCTTGTTGATTTCTAAACTGATTTTTACGAGCAAAATAGCTAAGTTCTTTTCCTCACATCAACTTTTCAAACAACTTTATAAAACGCTGCAACGATCTCAAACAGTTCCTCAAACTTAAACTTTCTAATTTTTGAAGGTACTTATTTTGTGAAATATTTTAATATTTTTATTTTAAAAAATAATAATTTAAGCAGGATGAGTTTTTTTAAATCAGCCCATCAGAATTCTCTAATTTATTTTCAATCAGCACATTACAAGTTCAAGAAAATTAATCAATTTTTTAATCCAACAATCTAATCGTACCAAATGAAATATAATGGCCTTATAATCTATCAGCATCAGAGCATAAGCAGACTTAGTAGTAATGAGTTTGGAATAAAAAACTGAAAGGGTAATTGATTGATGGGTCCAGCTTTGAATGATCAGAATGGGGTGTGGACCCTTAGGAAATTGCTTCAAGCTAAAAAAAAAAGGGAGCTTTTTTGACTTGGCATCTAGCATTTGAATCTAAATGAAGTGGACATTTGAATTTAGAAATTATTATGTGCGGTCATCGGACAGTTCAGAGACGAATCAGGATACGTCACGTCACCTCAGTGCATAGCGGTATACATCATGATACACAGCAAAAAATAACGTGGCACGTCCTGATTTACCTTTGAACGACGTCCGATGACTACATTAATATAGCAAATTGATTTTAGATGTATGGAATTAATATTTTTTTTTTTATTTTTTTGCATAAAAATATTAATGTGCATAGGCATTTTAGGATAATTGGAATAATTATGTAATAGTTGATGTGAAATGCATGATGATATATTGAAGATAACACAACTTATTATGATGGCGACAAAACTTTGAACAAACACTAGAAGAAGATGATGATAGAATAAGCATGGTAGCGATCATAAATACAAGGTTCAATAAGATCCACATACGTCTGTAATTGTATAAAGATCAAATACCCATTAAATTACAAAAAAAAAATGTTATACATCAATGATTTCTCTTCATACAAAGTCGGACTTAATAAGAAAATATGTTATTATTTTTATGTAAATGTTTGAGAGTGAACACAATCATTTGCTACGAAGAAGATGATTAGTTATTCTGTGCGGATACCGGATGCCGTCCGGAGGCAAATTAGAGCGCGTCACGTCACCTTCTTGTTGTGTACGAGCTGTGTATCGGGTGACGTGGTGCTCTTTGATTCGCCTCTGGACATAACTATATCTAGTGTCCGCACATAAGAATTTCTCAAAGAAGAGAGTGGATGGGACATGGAGAATATGTGTTTTTTTTTGCTATCAATCTATTCCGTTTTCAATTGTAAGAGCATCTCTTTACTATGATCAAAAGCTTAGACTTTTGATTGAAAAAAAAACTAGCAACACTTCATTTTCTTTGGAAATTTTTTTAGTATTTCTCTCTAATAAGTGCCCTAAATTCTTTTGTATTTGTCTCTAGTAAGCTAACACTATCTTTTACTCCACTCTGTTTTCTATTTGTTTGTGATTGTAGAATATGTCCTCTTAAAGCTCTATTTATATTGATAACAAGTTATGAATTTTGGGACATACAATTAATTGTAAGATTGCATAAGATCTCTTGTAGTGAACAAATAATATCATAGCCCACAAAAAGATATAATAATATATCATGTGAAGACTTAACATCTTGCTTTTTTATGTAAAGATAATTAGAATGAGTCTCCTATTTTCTTTTCAAAATGGAATATATACTAACTATATCTGTTGCGGGCTAGAATATATGCGGTGATAGAGTTCGAAAGTTTACGTCTCATCGTTGTATGGATATTCAGCACACAAACATGAGAGAAATAGAAACACCAAGATTTTTTTTTTGTGGAAACCCTAGAAAGGGAAAAAACATGAGGCCATGTGCAGTTAAAAACGGTCTACTAGTGTTTGTTTGAGATACAAGAGGCTGACTCGTCCTTAAAAGTTAGAATAATCATATTACAATGAGTCACTTCTGGATTGAAATCTAGTTACAATGCCGGGTAGAGTTCCAGCGTGGAAGTTGAGCAGAATTCCGGCATCGTTTGGAAGTCGAGCAGAATTCCGACGTCGCTTGGAAGTCGGACAGAATTTCGGCGTCACTTGGGTGGAGTTTCGGTGTCGGGCGAAACTCCAATGTTACTTGGGCAGAATTTCGACGTCTCATGGAAGTCAAGCAGAATTCCCCGGCGTCTCGTGGAAGTCGGGCAGAATTCCAGCGTCCTGTGGAAATCGGGCAAAATTCTGGCATCTCGTAAAAGTCGGGCAAAATTCCGGCGGGTGGTTGAGGAGGAGTTTCTTCCCTCCTATTCTTCTTCTATTCTCTTCTCCTTCTTCTCTTCTTCTTCTTCTTCTTCTTCTTCTTCTTCTTCTTCTTGCTTCCCCTCTCAAGAGAAAAGATGAGCTATTTATAACTTTTTGAGGATGGCATGACCCGTAAATAGGAGAATGATCAAGAAAAAGGTGGAGTGGTTCGGATGGATGGCCAATATTGAATCCCTTAATCTTGGACAATTTGTTAGACATTTAAAGGTCTTAATGATGTCGGAATTCGACGATCTCGGGCTCGTTGGATTCGTCTCGTCAAGCCGCTTGATTCAACTATAAGCATATCATATTTCAAAACTATTTGATAACTCAAATTGTGGTTCAAACTTTCCAACAACGCTTCAGGCCGAGTGCTTGATTTGGACTCATTTGGGCTCGAATTGAGTTGAATTTGGTGTACTTGGGTTTGTATTTTTGAGACGTTCAGTTTGACTATAAGTTTGTTGAAATCGGAGTTCAGGTGATCCTGGATTTAATTTTTGATGTTTTTGGCTTGATTTTGCCTCGAGATTCGTGTTTGAAGAAAAATCCGTTATTAATAATTTATGATTTATTCAATCAGTTTGTTGGATCTTCTATATTTTCAAAGATCAATGTGTAATCTAGTTATTATCAAGTAAAGCTGAGAGAGAAGATGTGATGAGGACTTCTTTTAGCACTCGGTGCAAACACTATGAGTTTTTAATCATGCCTTTTAGGATAACTAATGCACTAGTAGTTTTCATGGATATGATGAACAAGATATTCGAAGAGTATTTGGATTATTTTGTGATTCTCTTTATAGATGATAGTTTGATTTATTTTGCTTCTGAGGAGGGGTTTGTTATGCATATGAGGATTATTCTAGAGAACATGTGACATTATCATCTGTTTGCCAAGACTAGACAACATTTTATTTTATAGGTCATGTAATGAGCTGCGTAGGTATTTATGTGGATCCCTAGAATATTCATGCTGTTACTAATTGGCTGAGACCTACTACTGTATTTGAGATATGTAGTTTCTTAGGCATGGCCGATTATTACATTATTCTTAATATTTTAGTAGCTCTGTGATTGTGGATTATTTTAAACTAAAAATTGGAAAAATAAATATGAATAGTTTTCAAAACTTAGATCTTAAAATTTGTCGGTTGCAAACCAATACGATAGGATCTGTTTAATTTGTGGGTCTTATCAGATTGGGTTGTGATATGTCTTAATTCTTATCGTTGAACTATACATATTCTTATTATCTTTGCAGGTTGTGGTCGAACATTGCTAGTAGTGTCAATGCAAGCCATTGACACAACTCTACCTCTCAATTCAAGCCAGTTTGTTGGTCTTTGCAGTAGTGTTAATGCAAGACAATCCAATCTAACAAACAATAAATTGTCTCTTGAAAATAGATGTGCATGCCACAGTGCACTTCCAAACTTCTACCATAAAATCCATTATATATAGTTTATGTTTACTATATTGTATCAATACTTTCTCCAATTATAGAGAACGACACCATTTATAATCAATGATAAACATTGGTGGAATGATTTAAACAAGATATGCACTATAAATTCTCCTATTTTTTGATTTAACACGTTAAAAAACTCTAACGTCTTATATGATCCTCTATTATCTCTCTGTGTGTCGGATTTTCGTAACCGGTGCTAAGAAGTTAAACTCTTTCTCTACCATTACAAATATTTTAGCAAGCAATGATCTTAAAAGTTTCTTAAACTACTTTCAACAACAATAGCTCCATGATCCCATGATTGGGAGCAAGGTTTTGTCTCTTTATCATTGAACCATTTTTTAACAAACAAATATATTTATTTATGATAAAATTACATTTTAGTGCTTTGCGCTATCCCTAAAAAAAACTGCTTTCAATAAAGTTATTTTTTAAATGCTCTGAAACTACCTTAGAAGACGCCATTGCATGGAATGACCAATCAAGATGATAGGATATCAAATTGGCTCGAATTAATAGAGCCCAATTATTTGAGGCTAGCCCAACTAAGCCCACTAGGCCCAGTGTGGACCAGTCCGATAAACTTTTCTATATTTATTTATTGTAAATTAAAAGCACATAATAAATGCATTGCATCCATAATATCTTTATATTTTATGATAAATATTTTTATATCTCATTTTTAAATATTGAAAACAATTTTTATTAGTTTTTTAATATGCTTAATTTCACTTCCTACGTTGCATTCATATAATTTTTTATTTTTTATTGTATTGTATTATATATATATATATATATATATATATATATATATATATATATATATATATATATATATATATATATATATATATATATATATATATATATATATATATATATATATATATATATATATATATATAATTTAAAATAAAATTCACTTTATAGGAAGCTTTAAGATTTTTGTAAGGTTTACTTGATTACACAAAATTGCGTAAATTAAGCCACTTTATAGGAAGCTTTAGGATTTTTGTAAGGTTTGCTTGATTACAC
Source organism: Dendrobium huoshanense (assembly GCA_016618105.1). Classification (NCBI taxonomy): domain Eukaryota; kingdom Viridiplantae; phylum Streptophyta; class Magnoliopsida; order Asparagales; family Orchidaceae; genus Dendrobium; species Dendrobium huoshanense. The sequence goes on along the minus strand of CM028358.1, from coordinate 10,043,651 downwards.
AAAATTGCGTAAATTAAGCTCACCCTCAATCCCCTATTTATAGATTTGGGTTGGGGCTTAAGCTTTATAAAATTGACTACATATATGACTGTACAAAAAAAATAAGAAAAATACAATATTTGTACAGCTTAGCCAGAAGGTCTGACTTGATAAAGTCATTTGCCTGGCTCTTTAAGAAATCGTCAGTTTAACTATATTAATAATTAAATAGTGAGTAATCGATCAATAGTTCATTCTGAGAAGTCGTCACTTTTTGAATAGTAGTCGTTAAGGCCAACTAATAAGTTTTACTTATTGCCTGGGATGAATTTTTCGATTGTAGTCATTTTCTTAAGGCGAGTTTTTCTGTAGACCAAGGAGCATGTTATTTAGTAGAGCGAGTTAGTTTAGCTTGGACTGACTTGATCTAACTTAAACCAAATAAAATTAGCTTTAATAAAAAAATTTAGCTATTTAAATGCATAGCCTATTTGATTGAACAAACACAAATAATCAAATTAGTCTTGAGCAATTCCAAGTCAATTTGGGTAAAATTAAATCAAATCAACTTAATTAAAACCATAAACCAATGATGCTTACATCATTTTTTTTTGATATTTCAACTCTTAATAGGTTAAAAATGAGAGAAGATTTGTGTGCAAATATACTGTACAAATTATATCATGACGAGTCTTAAAATCATTAGATTTAATTTGAGATTAGTGCAATAAAATAGTGCTTAGTTCATTTTTGATATTTTTGGAGGATAGCTGCCTTTTGAATTAATATGTGTGTATGTGTACACATATGTATGCATCAAAGGCAAAATTATTTACTAGAACGACTTTTTTTTATATTAATATTTAGTGGTGAAAATTCTCATGTTAAAATCATGGTTAGAGAAAGTAATTGAGAAGATTTGTTGACTTGTGAGCGAGATTATAAAAAATAGTAGAAATTCCTTATCATTTTTATAAGGATCAACTCCTCTTCTTGAGAGGAACATTTTTTCATAAATCGATCACAAAATGGTGGAGTACTAGATAAACAATAGCTTCAAGAAGCATAAATTTTGTGTGACAACTCACACAATACTGATAGCATGTTAGAGCAGACAACTCTCATTTCCTCTTCCTTTGAACGTTGAGCTTTGGGCCTCCCAAAACTGAGAGAAATGAACAACAAAAAATGAGAGAGATGCTCTAAGCAGAGATAACAAGCTGAGTTCTAATTAAAAAATGAGTAGTATTTCATTCTTCTTGGTTATAATTATATATTTTGAGAAAAAAGTGATAATCTTCTTATAATCACTTTAATGATGTCTTAAAGATAATTCAATACATTTCATTGTCCTTTGAACAACTTTCCCTTTAATAAGTAGATGCTTTGATTTAATATTAAATGTATGCAATAAAAGGATATGTAAATGCTCATCACTTCATAATGAATGTCCATTTTACTATCATATTGATTATTGTACTAAATGTCTCACTAATTATCTTTTTGGGGTTAATTAGGGTTTAGTGCATATACGAAATTATTTTTTATTCTAACAAACAATTGAATACATTTATAGTATGATTTGATCTTCAAGCAGATTCTGATGTATATTGTCAATCAATGGTTCTGTTTGACGAATATATTTCTTTTTTAACATTTGATATTTTTTCAATAATTGGTGCCTCAGTATTTAGCATTTAATCTTGAATACTTGTGATGGTAATTTGGTCTTTATTAGTGGTTATATGAACCACTTACATTTGTTCCCCCTTAGCCAAATTTTATTCATATCAAAAATAGAATTTGAAATGAAGAAATATGGCGTTGATAACTTCGTTTTGTGACAACTAGCACTCTTGTACTACTCTTATATTATTTTCTTACCTTGTTAATTTTGCTTTTGATTTCTTTTCGTTTAGGATACATTGAGAAAATTAACCCTAAAAGGATACATTCTAAGAGAAGATTAACCCTAAAAAAGGACTTTCACTTTAAGAAATAAGGATGGAATCAACCTCATGACAATCTTCATCATCTTCATCTTTAATGATGTCTCAAATTAAAAAGTTTATAATTTTAGCAAATTTTTAATTAATGACTTTCTCCTACTAACAGGCATTTGGACCCCTATTTTCAGCTGAATTATTTTTTTTTTGTCAACATAAGTACCTTCATCATAATTATCAACTTTTTCATCATGATTAAGCTTTTTAAGGAGATTCATATTTTTAAGTCTACAATTAACACTTTTGAAATAATAGGCACGATTCTCCTGCATGTCACGTTGTCTCAAAAATTAAGGATCTCATAATCGACATCTTATCCTAAATAAATGTACTGATTTCCATCATAACAAACTTGATAATTACATTTATTCATGATGGTGCACTTGATCCTATCTTTTGTGATATTGATTACAAAAGCATTGCCTCCCATAAATCATATTTTGCCCTAAAAATGATTCGATCTTCTATATATCTCGAATCAAAATACTCTTACGAATAATCCAAATTTCATTATGAGTATTGCCAATATCTTGCCTTTCTTAGAGTCTTCAGTGTGAATCATCCAAATTAGAAGCTATGTTGTAAATTGTCATCAATGTATTCACTCTAATTGAAAGGAGCAATTATCACGTCCGGTCACCGAATGCATTCATAGATCAATAACCACGCGCCACGTCACCTAAAACTCGGTATTGAGCACTCGGTTTTGCTTGGTATACATTCGGATACGTTCGGATTTGACCGGACGTATTAATTGCTCAATTGAACGGCCTATAACAGAGATCTTCAATCCTCATTGAATACTATACCTAAAAAACATATGGTATAAAAGGTATTGAGCAGTTATCTTCACCTATAATAACATCTATAGACTTCCTTTTCTTCTATATGCTATAAAAGATCTTCCATGGCTCCTTAAGTAAAATGCATATATGTGAATTGTTGATCTCTTTATAATATTGTAAAAATAAATTTACTATTTGCAAATAGACAATCGACATAAATGATCTCTATTAAATGAATTCAGATCAATCAATATTATAATAAAGAGTAAATTTTTTTCTAATTACACATTTAATTTATATTTTGCACCTAATATGACATATAATTATTTCATTAAATAATTTTTTTACTTTTTAAAATTAAAATAAAAGTCAACAAGTGAAGCAATATTCTACCAAATTGGATTATTCCAGACTTTTTTGCAAAAAAAATATTTGCAGATTCAATAAAAAAAATTTCTATAAAAGCAAGGTTTAAAATATAATTTTCTTCTCTTACCGTTATCTTCTCAGGCTACAAGTGGCAGCAACCACTTCTCGCCGTTCAATAAACTTCTCCCTCGAATTAATTACAATTAATTATTCTACGCGGAATACAATGTCTTGGTGGACTCCGAGAAGCGATACAGGCCGTTCGTTCGATCTATGATCCATCTTGACCGTCAAATTAGTGTTTCTCCTTCTAGAATATATTGGTTAATGATCATTAATTACGAGTAAATCATGATTATTATTAATTAATTAATTAATTAGTGTAATTATGGTAGACCAGTAGTCAATGTAAGAGGCCTCAGGCTGCTTGCTTTACAGTTGTGTTTGTTTAGGGTTGAAAGCCGCGTGGAAAAGCTATCATTCGTTTGAAAAGACAACAAAGATATGATTTACATTTTATAAGTAATTTATTAGGAATAAATTTATAAGAAAATATTTAAATATTTATTTAAATTAATTTTATTACACATATTCATAAAAAAATTCACATTATAATTTATTATCTTATAATTAGAGGTGTTAATAAATAATCTGATTTTCATCCGAAGCCTACCTGAAAAATCTAACTTAACGGATGAAAATCTAACCTGAATCTGACATGTTTAAACGGTTTTCTGACACGTTTATTAAACAGGTTAAGTTCGAGTTAACACGTGAACTTGGGTTTATCCTAAAAATGACCCGTTTAATATTCTTCTTATTTGTTTATTAAATATAATAAATTTTATAGTTACTAAGTTATAATTTTTTAAAACAAAACAGGTTAATGGGTCATATTTGAATCATTTTGATTGAGTTTTGATTAATTGGATTTTGGTAAAATTGAATTAAACCGGTCAACCCATTTTGACACCCCTACTTATGATATATAGTTGTCTAAGACGAAGCTATAATAGGACTCTAGTAGGTCTACTCTATTATAATCTCATATTTGTATTTAATAATGATTATACTTGTAAATATTTAATAAAAATATTTAACAAAAATTATTTGCAATTTCTCTCTATTAATATATGTTAAAATTATACTAATTAAGGTGAATTTTTTTAACCTTTTAATTTATAAAAAATAAAAAAATTAAGAAAAAACCTTTTAATTTACATATAAAATAGAAAGTCAAAATTATTATTATTTTAATAGAAAATGAGTTGTGCGTCAAAGATAAGGGGGGGTTGGTAGCCGTTACTATTATTTAATTATTTTTATCTAAAGCGCCGTTATCGAAATCTCCCATCCCCACTCCTCGCCGGATTTTTTCCACCTTTTTTTTTTTTTGCATATTTACCCTAAATTATTTTTTTATTATATATATTTGCACAAAATTTTAATTTGTATTGTGCAAAAATATTAAGGTTGAAGCGAAAGAGAAAAGAGAAGTGCGTGTAGTTTGTAGGAAATATATATTATCAAAACTGATTAATGGGTCAGGCTTGGGTTATTGGGTTACCAATAAATTGGGTTCGTGTTGACTGTTGATTGGATTCAGATCAAGTCAATTTCATATCATAACCAAACCTGACCGTCAACTCATTTTGACTTCCCTACTTCTAATTTTATATATATGAGGATCAAGGGCACGAAGCTATAGTAGGGCTATGAGGCCGCGCAAAGGCCCCCACCGGCCCATTAGCCTAATTTTTTATTTAATATAAACCGCACTTTCATCATTTTCTTTATCTCAAAACTAAAATGGTACATAAAAGAGTTACACAAAATAATCCTTAGTCCATTAATAATAATAAAAAAAAAACTGTAAAATATGGTCTCAGGTCCCAACATCCAAACAATACAAAAAATGTGTCATTATCAAAAGAAAGCCAAGCCAGCTAACTCCATTTCAAGGTGACTCAAGCTTCATTTGGTTCAACTTTCTTATTGTTTTCTAAAAATGACTTGTTAGTACATTTTAGAAAATGATAAGAAATCTGTCTCGAACGAAGCCTCAATCAAGAGCTTAAGGCTTCGTTTGGGGCAGCATTTTTGCTACTTTCTTAAACAACTTCTTATTATAAAATTTTCTTAAATTAAAAAAAAATGTACTTAAAAGCCCGTTTTATAAAACAATAAGATAACTGTCCTAAACGAAGCCCAGAAAAAATCAAGTTATGTAGGATATGTTTTGAAAATATTATGTTTGTGATGACTTATATAGAAGAGGCATTAAACTTACAAGATGAGCCTTTGTAGAGGAAAAGTGATCCTCAACATCTTGATATTGATTTGAGAGGCAGTCTGCAGTTCAATAATTATGCTTAGTTTCATTAGCATAGTGAATTTAATCATTTGACTTTTAATATTTCTTCTAAAGATTTGGTTTTTTAGTAAGATTGTCTCAATTATTGTTATGTCATATTGTCATTTAAGTAATTTCACTTTATAATGATGTTATATAATGCTTTAGACTAATATATGATTTTAATCTTTAATTATGTACATTTTATGATTAATATATCATGTTATTTTATTTCTTTAAGCATTTTAATCCTATATTATAATTATGTATTAGTTACTATAACAATAACTTTCCACTACAACAAATTTTGGAAATTAGAAGTCAAATGAAAGTATTACAACTGCATAAAAAGCAAAGCAGTGAGTGTCATAACCCAACCCAACAAGATTCTTATCATGTTGAGCTGTGATAGACAAATCCCAATATCTAGTTTTAAAAAGATTTCAAATTTTCTTTCAATATTAATTTAAAAATAAACAACAGAAGACGGAGCTACTACAATATCCAGAGTACTATAATAAAAATATCCACAAAATCTCTTTTATTTTATCAAAATGTATTTACATGTTCTGCACTATAGTACATGACTGTAAAACAAAAAAAATATAATAAAATAAAAGCTTGCCATAACTATACAAAATCAAAATAAAGAAATACCTATAAATGTAATTCAAACTCCCCTTTCTGATATCAACAAAATATAAGCAAAACTATAGTGAGTGATAATAACTCAGCGGGCCACAAACATCAATATAAATTTTCAAACATTTCCTTTTATAAAGTAATGTTCAAAATCTTTAAATGCAATTGAATCCATATAATAAATCAATGTATTGAGCAAAATAATAAGAGCATATATAACAACTAACAAAATATTTATATAATAATACTGAGTATATAAATAAGCTGAAATTCATATCACAAATTTCTTTGATCTTAGACAGAGTCTCAAAAGATTGTAGACCTAAAAAACTAACTTTTTTCTTTCTCCTCTTTTTCTCTTTTAAAATGAGAAAAAATGAGGTTTTAATAACATTTGATAATGGATTAAGTTTTTTATAATAAAATATTAGGCAATTATTCTAATTATATAATTTTTAATATAAAATTTATATAAATAAATCCTTTTATATCTCCAAATTCAGAAATAAAAAAATTATAAAAAAATATTTATAAATTATTTAATCATATCAAAAATACTCTGGTGAAATTTGTTTGCAAAACAAACACCTAATGATCTAAAAAATCTCACGTGTACTGACAAGAATTAAGAAAAAATTAGTGAAGCTAAACCTCAATAATATATATGTTAAAACAAAGATGATTTATGATTTAGACTTATAATACCTCATGAAACATTTTTTACTACTATAGATAAAAATATCTCTTAAAAAATGTAAGAATTATTACAGTCAGAAAGCTTCATCAATCATACTCTCAATCTAATATGGTTCAAACCAACCCGTAGCTACTCGGCTTCTTCAAGCCCGACTAATCTTGAATTTATTCCATTCAAGTGAAAGCAAAAATATTTGACTTTTTTGAGCCACTTAAAGGTTGCTTGGACCAATTCAAATTTATTTATTCATTAATTTTGTCAAACTACATAAATAAAATCAACTCTTGGCTTAATCTCCCACAAAGCCCTTAGAGATTTCTAATTTGTTTTAAAAATTGTACTCTATGTAGGATTTTTTTTCAAAGAATCCAATCTATTAAAAAATGTTCATATTCTATTTTATACTTTAATATTTAAAAAATAAATCTATATCTTGAGAGTGATTTGGTATTATATATGTAGCTATTTTAACAAAGATAGAACCCTACATTTTTTTAATCCTTCTCCAATTTTTGTAGGAAATTCCTTCAAGGATTTTTGTCCTGATAAAGCTCCCTCCTTTAACTGGCTTTCCTCACTTTGGTTACTCCGTAGATCTCTCGCCTGCCTCTCATGCCGCTTCAAAAAGCGAGTTAAAGTGAGAGTCTAGAGTTGGACGACTGAGCAGAACCTTAGTTGCTAGCAGCATCCGGCGACCTCACTAGATATTAAGCTGGCGAAGGCGCCGGAGGCCATTGGCTTCGTTTTGGGCAGTGATTAGGGTTCAGGATGTACAAGAACCAGCTGCAGGAGCTCGCTCAAAGGAGCTGCTTTTGCCTTCCATCTTATACCTGCATACGAGAAGGTCCGGATCACGCGCCTAGGTTTAAAGCTACTGTCAACTTTAATGGCGAGATCTTTGAGAGCCCGAGCTTCTGCACTACTCTCCGCCAAGCGGAGCACGCCGCCGCTGAGATCGCTCTCAATGCCCTCTCCTCACGCGGTCCCTCTCACTCACTCGCCGCCAGGATCCTGGTATGCTACTCCAATGGATAAAAGAATTGTTTTTTTGTTATTTGTTCTGAAATTTTGCCCCAAATTTGCACCTTAGATCTTTTTCTTCTAAAGAAATTTCGCTCTATTACATCAATCTTTCATCTTTCTGTGGTAGTTATTTGCTTTATCTAGGCCTATGAAATGATTATTCAAAATAGATCTTTTCTGGCGAAAATAGAAGGAAGATTGGACTCTTTAGTTTGTATCTGGCGTCAGTTAATTGTATAGAGGGCTTGTGTATTTTTTTAGCGTACCTGTAGCATCAGTTACAGTGATATTATAAAGGTCATTTGGTTTTTTTTTTCAATGTTACTTATTTCTTTGAAGGTAGGTATTTTTATCCCATTATTTATTCTTGTTTTGACTTAATGACTCCTTATATTTCTTACTTTATGTTTGATGATGGAATGGTGGTAACTTTTGAATTCTGGACACAGATGCATACCTAACCAACAATCCTGTTATCAAGCTTGTTGACCTGCCAATTGTTATATCTTTTTTTCTGCAACGTATTTATTTAATGGTGTGTTCTAATGCACAAATTTGATGTAGAGATATTCGAACCTCGGACATCGGTAACAACTTCGAAGGTCTTTATCAATTAAGTTAGCTGGTACCCATTTCTATGCTTGTTAAACCTTAAAGTCACCAAATGATTTGCTTATTTTGTATGTTATGCATATGAGGAGGTTGTATGCCCACATCACATCCTCTATGATATGCAAATTTTGAGATTGCATTGAAAATGTGTTTACTTTTCAACACTTTTCTCTAACTTTCATGAGAAGATGCTCTTGGGTTTTGGTATGCTTTCTTGCTTTTGAAGAGGGCGCTCTTTTATAATATCCTGGTAATGCTTCAGTTTTACCATAAGTTGGTACAAGGAACATAAATGAGATTCTGTTAGTGGCATGGCCTTGGTGGATTATAGTCTTTCTCATTATGTTTAAATCTGGTATTTTAGAGTGGTTTAATGTAGTAAACATTTAACTTATTATGAATTTATTAATTTTCTCATGCTTCTTGAGTTCAAATGAAATTTACATTTGAATCTTCATAGTGGATGATCAAGGTGTGCAAATATATCCAAAAAAAGCAATCCAAGCAAACTGTTTTAGCATTGTTCTTAATTGCTAATGCTTTAGATCTTGCTTCTGGATACTTAGGGCAGAAAATTGTTTCTTTTCTTGATTTATGGCATTTGGGTATTAGCACCAATCATATACAAACCAATATTAAACATAAATCTCTCTCTCTCTCTCTCTCTCTCTCTCTCTCTCTCTATATATATATATATATATATATATATGCCTCACTTCATTTTGTTCTCTCTTTGAAACATGCTTTGGGTCACCTTGTTGTAGCCACCGTCATCACCATTGTGATTGCCTGTTTCTTTCTTCTCACTATTCCATTTTCTTCTTGTATAGTTCTATGTGCTTTTGCTCATGCAAGAGGGATACTAGAACTAATCACCTATTTCAAACTAAGCGGGAACCGACTCATGTTTTGGATACTTGGCTCCTTGGATTTGATTCCAAATATGGTTCTAGTAATCATGGTGTTAGTAGTGTTCATTTTTTTTGGGCCTGGGTGGAATTGAGCGCAATAGTCTATGATCGATATTTTTTTAACCTATAAGCATCGAAAGTAAAGTTACTATTTTGCACACTTTGTTAAAAGAAAACTAGAATAGGAATAGATTCTATTGAATTAAATTATATGTTGATATAAGTGAAAGAAGGGGGATATCATAAAATTCTTGATTAGATCTTCTCATAGGAACGATTTATTGAATTTGATTGCTGGATCCACAAAAAAAAAGAGAATGGTCTTATTCAAAACGCCTCGTTCTTTTTCACCAATTATGTGCTTCAATAGAATTCCCTGGAGTAAGCGCTATAGCTTGTTTCCAATACTCAGCAGCTTGATCGAACCAAGCCTCCGCAATTTCTATATATACCTAGAGAAAGAAACTATAAAGAAAAATGTAACAAATGAAAATAATCTTAATAATGAAGATATTTTATAATAATAAATACTATAGATTCCTACTATAAATATGAAATACATGGGATAGTATTGATATGGTAAAATATAATACCTAATAACTCCAACAAAGCTATCCTTCTATTATTGGTGAGGACAAATGAAGATCAATAACATATTTAAAAACCATAAATTACATTCTCACTCACTGAAATCCAACTTCCAGTATTCACATGCATACTTAATTAAATGTATCCTAATTTATATTTTGAAATTAAGAACATCTTCATTTGCACAATGAGTTGAAGTTGAATCTAACTAAATCAAACCTAGTATCTTCAATTGTTCTGCCGGCTTAGTATTCTTGCTTAGTTAGGACTTCCTAAACCTTCATCATTTTTTTTTTTGAGAAGCTTTGGAAAACCTTTGTTAAGTTTATTAGCTTATTTGGAAATCACTGGTAAGAGCTTAGATTATGCGAGCCCCGAGTTTTTAATTGTATGGCCTTCAGAAGTGCTTTTGTGAATATCTCACTCTGTATGTGCCTAATTTGAGCAGGATGAGACTGGTGTGTACAAGAACTTACTGCAAGAAGTTGCACAGAGAGTGGGGGCACCATTACCATCTTACAAAACTGTTCGCTGTGGTCATGGTCACCATACTTCGTTCACGTGCGCTGTGGAGCTTGCGGAGATCTTGTTCACAGGCGAACCAGCTAAGAGCAAGAAGCAAGCTGAAAAGAATGCAGCCATGGCAGCATGGAATTCCTTGAAACAATGTTAGTTTTTTATGATTTTATGTCTTATAGCGTAGTTTTTATAAGAAAGATGTTAAACTGTTATATGATGCTAGTGCATGTTAGATAAGTTTCAAGAAAATCACTTCTATATTGCCTAGAAAAACTTTGAAGAAAGTGTTTTGTTTAAATTGTTAGATGTATGTTGATTGCCTTTCTGTATGATATCAAAATCCATATCATAGTAAAAAATATAAGAGATGATAAAAATTAATTTACTTCAATGATAGTATTACTCCTAATCACCTGCAATGCTTTATGGTGCCGAATGTTAGCCATTAAAAGAGTAGCATAATACTAAGTTAAGTGTTGCAGAGATGAGGATGCTCAGGTGGATGAGTGGCTTTACCCTTAGAGATAGGATACGAAATGAGTATATACATGAAAAGGTTGGAGTAGCGCCAGGGGAAGATAAGATTAGAGAGAGTCGCCTTAGATGGTTTGGTCACATAAAACGGCGGCTTTCCGATGACCCGGTTAGGAAAGTAGAGGTATTAGATTTGAATTATGTTAAGAAAGATAGATGTAGACTTAAAAAGATTTGGTTAGAAAATATTAGAAATGAACTTTCTTTATTAGATTTAAATGAGAATTTGACTTTTAATAGGATTCAATGGAGATAAAGGATTCATGTAGCTGACCCCGCATAGTAGGACAAAGGCTTGATGTTGTTGTTGTTGTGGTGGTGGTGATTAGGAGTAGTACTGCTTTGTTATTTGCAATGGATGCAACAATGAAGCCCTGATGCTGGCCTTTCATTTTTATGCATTTTAATCATTTATTCACAATTAGGTACTGCATACCTTCTTACTTATGCTAGCAAATTCATTTCCTTATTTTTCCTGTTTGATAGTGACACGCCAAGAGGTGTGTTCGGTAACTGAACCAGAGAACAATGATGAGCTGGAGCAAATTACCGTTGCTCGAGCTCTGTTGAACTACCGTTTGAAAGAGAAAATAGCCATGGCAAACAACCCCAATGCTCCACCATTCCCTAAAAGGTTCCTGGTACATCCTGATAAGAAGCCACTCTCGTTGCAGACTTCATCTTCTGCATCAAAGATCTTCCTATGATTCGACCAAGATCTACTCCAAGAACCCGGCCCAGCTCCCCTAGAGCTACTGAAGATTTTTGCTTTCAATCGCATCTTTCCCCGCTTGAAAACCAAATGGCTCAACCACTTGAGTTCCATTCAGCTGGAGCTGCACCTTACAGGTCCTACCAGCATTTCAGAATGTCCTCTGCTGGAATGGCTGCACCTGTGACTATAAGAACTTCAGGTCCAGTTTTCTCAGCTCCTCCGTTACCACCTCCGCCGATTTATCAGCATTTGCCTCTTGTTATGAACTCGCCATGGCGAAGGGCGCCGCCTGTTCATATCAGGCCTGCCGTTCCTGTTTTCGCAGCTCCGCCGGCATTATTTCCGTCACAGCTCCAGGTTACCCAGATTCAAGCAAAAGAAAAACATGCAGTTTCCCCACTTCATGAGATTCAATTCAAGGAACAATTTCCTTCAGTTTCCCCACATTCTGCAATTCAACCGAAAGAACAACAGCCTTCAGTTTCCAGAGTTTCTGGAACCCAAGCTAAGTTTGTGCCAGGCCGAGCAACTGTAACGGTCGAAGAAGAAAAGGAAGAACCTTCCCTTTTAACTGCAATGCAAGTCAAGGAAGAGACTCCAGTTAAAGTCACAGTAGAGCCTGCTCTGGTGAATTCAGTACAAGTCAAACAAGAACCTGTTAATGTTACTTCAGCTCAAGGCAAGGAAATTACCAAGACTGAAGCTTCTGTTGAAGCTCGAGAAAGGGCTTTAGTAGTATCTGAGTCAAGCAATTCGCCTGCTGCAAAGAATGATTTCCCTGAGCTTGAAATGCTTGAGAACTTGAGAACACTTGAGCTCTGATGGTGCATTGTTTACTTTAGGAGGGCTTCCTCATCAAAAATTTTTTTTTTTTTTTTGTTCTTCTTAGTGGTTATCCATTTTGTGCTAGTAATTCCATCTTGTAGCTGGTGGATTTTAATCCATCATATATAAATATTCCAGTGAGATTTTGAAATCATTCAAGAATTTCTCCTCATGAATTAACCATTTATTTATTTATTGTGTGGCTTGTAGAGCAGTGCTTTGAAAACCGAACCAGACCTGCTGGTTCAACCGATTGAACCGTGAACCGGTCCGCCAGCTGGTCCGGAATTTTGTAAAAACCACTTCAGCCACAAACTGGATTGAACCGGCTTGAACCGGCGGTTCAACCAGCGAACCGGTGCCGGTTTTTAAAAACCGGTTTGGCTAATATTTTTTTTAAATAAAATATTTAATACATTTATAATTAAATATTTGACTTAACAAATAAATTTAAAATTTAAAATTTAAAATTTATATATTTTAATTAAACTAGAATAAAAAAATGTTTTATCACATGGCACATGACCCATAATATCATGTGCTTTTTCCTAAAGGAGCCAAAAAGCTTATATAGACAAAAACAATGCTAACATATATTGTCTAGGTGATGTGGGACTAAAACTTAAAGAAAAATTCTCACTTCTCAAGTTCACTATACATACACTATAAATATAATTATATATATAATTAAATTTTAATAATACAAATAATATTTAATATTTATGTATTATTGTTTTCATTTTATTTAATTATCTAATATATTATTTTTAAAATTTTTATCTTTATTTTTATAAAATAATATAACATGAAAAATATAGATATAATCTTATAATGAAAACTTTGTATACTTTTCAGAAGTATAAAGTATATCTAATCATATAAAATAAATTAGAAATTATTTATGTTAAATTTAAAAATATATATGTGAACTAATCTTATTTTAAATATGAATTATATTATTTATAAATAACCTCCAACTTATTTTTAATTTAGATATTTGATTTGTATGATATGATGAATTTGTGTTTTAGTTTAATGTTAGATCATCATATTACTATATTAATTTTATTATTTATTACATCATTCGGTTCGACCCCGGTTTGACCCCGGTCGAACCATTAAACCACTAACCCCTCATTCTTCCGGTTCATTGACCGGTCCGGTTTTAAAAGCCTTGTTGTAGAGGCCCTACATAGTTGGGACTGGACTCATCATTTTCAATGTTAATTGGGGTGGGATAATTAAGGTTTTATTTGGGATGATTTTCTTATTGCAATGAAAATTTTTATATTAAAAATGCTGTTTTAAAAATAGTAAGAAAGCTATCCCAAATGATCATATAGGAGAAGATATTTGAAATGTATAAGTTTGAATTTGATGTAAGGGAATGTATTTTAGATCACACATTAGTTGATGTGATCTTACATTAATTGTAGCCATTTCTGTCAAAGCATTAAATATGCTATTGAAGAGCCATGTTACCTATCACATTCAATTAGGTGGTCCTCATCAAGCTTGTATATTACTAAGGGTAGGAAAAATTATTTGGTGTGGACTCTGGATGTGGCTCTACGTTCAGATTTTAATAAAATATTATCGTGTGTGGCGTGACGACCCCACCATTTTTATTTAGCATGTTTTTTCCAATAAAATTATTTAGCACTTTTTTTCTAGTAATATTGTGTAGTACATTAAATTATGAAGAATGATATATCTGATATTATATGTACAAATTATGAATGATAAATTCAGAGTCAATTTTGATCATTCATTTTATCGTTGCAAAAAGAATGATGTATGTTGGAAAAAACGTGCTAAATAGAAATGGTAGGGTCGTTGGGTCACACAGGGCGATATTTTCCACACCAAATAATTTTTCCAAGGATAGGGGTAGATGAGTCAAGTCAAGCTGGAGTCATTATTGGCTTAAACTTGAGTTCATTTAATTAATTGAGTTCTAACTCGAGCTTAAATTTTATTCTATAAGCTCAAGTTGGCTCATGAGCCGACTCATTTATTACGAAGAAGAGAAAATAATATGATTCATATAATTATTATAATCAAAGAATAAAAGGAATGAAAAATTAAAAGAAAAATAGCAAAGAATCACTTAATATAATAAAGTGATATATTTTTTAAATATTTTTATAATTTTGTACTTAAAATAATGAATGGTAATAAAATTTAGGGTATTTACATACATACCACTTTATTTAACACAATTTATATATCTAATACCTAAAATTTTAATATTACATACATACCATCCATACAATAAATATGGGTGCATGGAATGAAATATTAAATTTTATTAGGTGGTATGGGTGGTAAGAATGAAATATATGAGTGATATATTTAATATATAAATTTTATATGAATGGTAGGAATATAATATTAAAATTTTAAGTGTTAGATATGTAAGTAGCATCAAATAAAGTGATATGCATGTAAATTTATAACAAACCTAACTGTACATCTTTTCCCAACTCGTCCCCCGTCCTTTCCTCGATGAATATGACCGGACGTCCGGACATCCAATCCAAATGTGCCACATCACCGGTGTATTTAAATGATGTGGAGCGTCTGAATTTGTGTCTCGACACCTGATGTAATAATTTGCCCCTTTCCTCCTCTGCAATCTTCATCGGTGGCCTCGTTCGAGCACACAATAAAGAGCTTCTCCCAGCGGCCCTAACTCTCCGTTCGCTCCCATTTCTCTGCGACTCCTCCGCCCTTTCTTCCTCTCATGCGTTTTTCATCGGCGACCTGGTTCGAGCACAACATAGAGCTTTTACCTGTGGCCCTATCTCTCCGTCGGCTCTCGTTTGTCTCCACCCGATGCCCTTTACGCCTCCTCTCCATTTTTCATCTGCAATCCAGTTCAGGCATAACTGAGAGCTCTCTCGTCTGCATCCTCTCTCCGTCGATTCCCATTTAACGTTAGCTCGGGGAAGTTCTAGCATGATTCGAATGGGTAAAATGTATCTCCAAATTTTTTTCTTCTCCTTTGGCAAGATTTGAATCACTTCAGCATTGTCTTGAGATTGCCTCCTCATCCTTACAAATGCGGATCAAGAAAGAAAGAAATTGCCACTTCTTTGAAATTCTTATAAAGTAACAATAGAGGCTGCAGGAGGCTGATTTTATAATATATTTACAGGCTCGTTTGATTTCCTTGGATCACTTGGTTGGATGATATCAGAAATTAAGAACAATAGATTTATTGTTAGTATGATAATCTTATAGCTATATGGGAGCGATGTGGCTGGGGGAAGCACCATTAAACTTCTTTATATTTGCCTGTAATGGAGTGCATCACGCATGAGCATGAACGTAGATAGGAAGCTGTAATTCTTCCATAGTATATGGTCAAATCAAACGTCTTTTTTCCTTTATTTTTGAATTTTAGTTGGGCAAAATCTTTCGAATCTTTTGCGTGTTTATTTGTTTGAAAAAGAGAAGAAGTAATTGCTTTGAAGGTACAGAACTTTTGATGAAAAAACTGTTCTCAATAGTATTCATGAATATAATGCCTTTAATGTAGCATGCACAAGTGGGATGTTTTTTTGCCTTCTCTTGAGTAAGAATCTACAAGGGCCTTACATGACTAATATAGCCTCTGGTTGATTGGTACTGCACCGTTTAAAATGACTTCAACAAAGTCCTCAAGAACAAAGGTTAGGCTTCCAAATTCTCTAAGTTTATTGTGATTGCTAGTTGATGTGATCAGTATTATCACGTTTCTAATAGTGGAATAAAATTTTAAAATGCTATTGTAATCGATTAGAAGATGATTATGACTATTTTATACAGCATATTGATAAGTATAATGATATAGTATATTGATATAACTTATTGATCGACAAATATATGCATGTCATAACATTTGATAGAAAACATATATTAGAACCATCAGCATGAAAATCACTGACAACATTGTATTCAACACTGAATTAATTGTATTCGACGCTAAAAAAATGACTTTAAGAAGCAATAAGAAAAGCATACCAAACAAATCCATGCCAATCTACATTCTGTGTAATTGTACTGAAATTTTGATAGAAGAGTTTTTTTTTTTGGACTTTGAGTCAATTAAGAGAAATTCACACGCATTAAATAAGTAAAATTTGAACCCAGGATCTAAGGTTTTAGTACAAAAATTTGTATATTAAAGAGCTGATTAAGAAGCAGTAAGTAATATTTTTCCATCAAAGATGAATTGGTCTCACAGAAAAACCAAAGACCAGCCCACTTTTTTTTTTGTCCAAAGCAATAGAGATACATAATTCAGAAAACAGAAAATCAGTTTTAGAACAAACAATTTTAATTAGCAGCTGCATTTTTCACTCAATTTTCCTATTTTCCAGTATTTGCAAGTACTTGCCATCAGAGTATACAGGCAAAAAAATAATAATAATAAACACACATGAAAACTACCAAACACTTTACTCTTTGGAAACCATACAAAGTGGGGTAACAGTTGAATACATTACAGATGACATCAATGAATTTTTTTGAAATATAGTTTTTGATCCCAACCAAGTAGAATGTGAGAGCCAGTAAAGCAGATTGAGTTCCTCTAGGACTTCATTTGGGACTGTTTTTTTATTATTTCTTAAAACAACTTTTAATTTTTATATAAAAAACTGTTTTAAGAAGCAGTAAGAAGCCGTCCCAAACGAAGCCTAGATCTTCTCACCTTGTACAAGGAATCAATTCACTCTTTCAGGGTGTTGGATACGTATATCTACAGATGCTGCTGGTCACAACATCAAATTCAACCTACAGCAAAATTGTTTGTCGCAAGGTCCAGCTTACATGAATAATCATCGGGGATAAACCTGAAAAGAAGGGGAAAAAACTAGCACAAAAATGGTCATTTATTTAATAATAAAAGCGCACCATCCAATATACATTTTTGTGGTTCAAAGAAAGTGTGCATGATAGAAGAAATTTTGGTTCAGAATATTCTTGAGTTGGAATGATTTAATAGCTATTGAATTTCTTTCGAGATGAGTGTTAATGTAAAATAAAATTTGATTGATTAATCTAGTCCCATATTCTTATGCATAATATGCACGAAATGCAAATTTATCAGGAAAGTTGGTTTGGAGAATAAGCATTTAATGAACCATTGGATGTTCTTAAGGTGTTTTAAGGGTTCAAAGTACATTTTCTAGATAGGTGAGTTCAGTTGTAATAAGCTGCATTTGAAAAAGTTTGATGAAAAGGTGCAAAAACTTATTCTAATTGCGAGCGTTTAAAATCTGGGGATAAAAGTTGTTATTGTGCTGTCGTAAATGCAGCACAGTTTTCTCAAACACGCCTTACATATTGATCTATCCCATTTCACTCAGCAGTTGTTTGGTTGGCTGAAAAAAATATACTGTGTTAAAGGAATGTAATATAAAATGATTACTTTAAAGTTGTTTGGATGAGTGTAACATGAATGTATGAGATTATTATTATTATTTTTTGTTTTGTTTGAAGTAAAATAAATACAATGTAAAGTCCAAAGAAGGTGGTGATTTGTGGCGGCGGGTGGCAACGGCTGGTGGTGATGATCTACGACAACGGTGGTGGCTATCGCCGATCAGAGAGTGGTGGTGGCTGGCGGCTGGTAGTTGGTTGCAGTGGTGGTGGCAGGTGGCGATCGGTTGCGACCAGTTGCGGTGTTCAGCGGCGGCGGTTTGCGTTGGCAGGTGACGGCTGATAGTGGTCAGTGGCAGCGGTTACAAATGGGGTGGGCGGTGGCCAACAGTGGTCGACGGTGGCGGCCATTGGCTGTTGGTGATTGGCGGTGCGATGAATGATGGTGGAAGGAGAAAGATGGTGGCAATCATGGTTACTGGTTGACGACGACGACGACCGATGACTGCGGCAGCAGGCGGTGGCTGACGACAACGATGGTCGAGGCTATGGATGGTGATGGTAAGCAACAATAGGCGGTAGGCGGCAGCAAAGACGATGAATTTATATTGTATTTTGGGAATTCCAAATACACAAAAAATGAATTAGAGAGTAAATTTCAAATGCATCAAAATTTTACACTACATTTGTTTTATTTCAAACTAAATACCCATGTCCTTAAAACCCCTACATTTGAAATACTTTAAACCTAATTTACTTGAAACCAAACAACCCCTCAAAATTTAAAAAATTTCAAAAGACATTCAAAAATAACCTAGAAGGACCGAATGCCAAAACCTGAAAATGCACATCGCTGCACAACCGAGACAGATCAATGGCCAACATGATTAAAATACCAAATAATCAGAATATAACTCTTGAATAATAGTACAACTGTGACGTGATCAATTGATATTATTAAATAGAAAACAAGGAAATTTAGAGCTCATACAGAAAATAATAAAATGAAGCTTGGCAATTCTTACCTCATCTTGATGCCAATGACCAGAAATTGAGGAGGAAAGAAGGAGAGACGGCAAACCAACTGATGAAAGCCATGGCAGTTGCAGTTTCAAAGGTTGTACAATGGTTTTGTGAACAGATGTTGAGATCATTGCCAATCAAAACTGTTATGCCTGCTGATGCACAAGCTGCTGCAAATGTGAGTGTCGAAGTGATCTGCAATAGGACGACAGCTAAAATAATTATTTATACTAAGTAAAATATAAGTGCTTGCTGACCGTGATAAAAAAGAGTGCTCATTTGCACATAGAATAAATGCAGATAATCCTTAATGCGATTATCTTAGAAGTCATTTAAATCATCACATTCTGGAACCACTTAAGAGAGAATGTCACTGATTCAACACCAGCACAACCTCATCTTGCAAATTCTTTTGATGTCTGTAAAAGCAATGGTGATACAGAGCCTCATCCAGGCCTGGTATATATATATATATATATATTTGCGTAGAATCTGACATCACAATCATTTATTAGTGACAAGAATTGAGAGAGTAGGTCGAATCTCACAGCACTCTCCTAAATTTATATTGTTTTCATCTTATCAATTCAAGAAATAATTTGATCATTGAGAAAATGACCAAAATGGTCATGTGACTCTTTATGAAGGATCAAAATAATACCTAACCGTATTAAATGATCATTTTAGTCCCTCAAATTTTTAAAAAGAAATTAAAATAATCTCATGATGGGACTATTATAGTTCATCTTTAAGGAGTTGAGAAATCAAAATGATCATTTAATATAATTAGGGCTTTCATAAAGTCAAGGGAACATTTTATTTTATTTTTCTTCGATCATTTATGCTAAACTTATATGCATTTAGGAGAACCTCAGATCAGTGAGATGGCATGAAGCAAATTAGGAGGGAGGGTGTTAGGAAACAAGTGCATGAATTGATAAAACCTGGGCTGAAATTGAAAATTTCAGCAATCTTCAAGCAGATTTTTTAGATAAATCCCTTAGCAAACCCTAGGGAAACTTGATAATATATGAAAAGTAGAACAAAACAAGCATGATACAATGGATCTTCTATTCGAGAGGAAATCCGCCGACAGCTAGAGCCCAAAACACCTAAGAGAAAACTAAAAAACAACAAAATAACACAACTAACCTTAATTCCCCCCCCCTCTCTCTCTCTCTCTCTCTCTAGAGAATACAAATTAAATGCATAATTACTAAAAGCCCTCCTTAATTATTTCCCTCATAATTCCTCCCCCTCCTATTTAAAATTGTATTTACTTCATGGGCCCACAAAGGGATTGGCGGCTCCCTGGTCTGCCTGGTGTAAACCGAGTGCTGACCCTAGTTTAGGGCCAGCTGGACCGGTCTAACAGAGGGCTCTATTTGGAATAGCTAGGCAAAGATGTAGGAAGCAGAGATTTGGCCGGATATGTAGGAAGCAGAGGTAATTAGGATGGATTAATAATTCATTAAAATAATTTCTTCACGCCCCCCCTTGAGCAGTTGAATGGATGCTCCTGTTCCAAACTTGCATGTCAATTTTGAAATGTTTTCCTGATATGAGAATTTATGCAAGTTGTCCGTCCGTGGCAATGAATAGAGTATATATTAAATTATTCTCTAGCTTCTTTATAAAATACCTACCAACTTCAATTTATTTTGTTTGGTCATCTTGCACAAAATTCTGTGCAATATTGATGGTTGACTTGTTGTTACAATGGAGCATAAACATTTAAACCTTCCAAATTATTTCTCACCTGTAGTAATTCACGGATTCTAAGTGTCATCAATCTAAACTCAACTTCTACACATAATCTTTCCACTTCAATTTGTTTTTTACTTCACCAAATCGTGTGTTGTTTGTCAAGAATATGCAATATTCTAAAGTTAATTTTCTATAAATAATAGACCCGGCATAATCAAAATCTTTAGGCTTCACATGTCAGATGCTTCCCCATTTTTGAATAAATTCCTTTATCTTAAGTTCCTTTTAGATATTGTAAAACTCAATGTATAACTTTTAAGTTGTAATTCTTTCATATTGTACACAAAATGACTTACACACTAAAAACATAGGCAATTAGGTCTACTCTATGATAAATAAATAAGTATTCCTAAAGTCTTTTATAGAAGATTATTTCTCCTATTGTGTCTTCTGAAGCATCCCCAACTTTGTGGATAATTTCTATCGGACTTTCAATGGGCTTGCATATCAACTTGCTTATTTTTTTCAATAGGTTTGTTATGTAATTCTGTTGTAATATAAATATCTTATGCAAAAAGGCTTTCTTTATATTGAATTATTGTTAATCTTCTCATCCCTTTTAAATGATAATGATAAAAAATAAAACAAAATTTATTTTAGCAACTGGAGCAAAAGCTTCAAGATTATCAATCACATATATTTGAGTGTAGACTTTTACCACAAACCAACTTTATGCCATTCAAGGTATTTTATAGTAAAGACACATTTGCATCCTATTGATTTCTTTAAATTTGGTAGTGTCACCATGATGGGGACATCAGATCGTGGAGAGTCTATCAGAGACATGACCGTCGATCTATGGCCACGATTGAGTCATTGTATTTCTGAGTTGTTTTATGTATTTTCTTATTTATGATGTCAGATTGTATTTGCTTTATTAGTTTGTTTTATTAGTTTCCCATTGTATCCTTTTATTAAGGGAGGTCGTATGTAAGCCCTAGGGGCATTGTCGTCCTTTTATTTTTGTGAGTCTTTGTATGAGGCTATATATAGCCCTAGTGTTCTTCTTTTGAGGGTAATGAATGATTGTTTTGAAAAATGTGCTTCTCTTTGCTTGAACTCTCATGAGAGCTTGAGAGATTTGAGTGAGACCCCTAGGAGAGAGAGAATTGTGCATCACCCACCAACCTAGATGAGTCGGATTCGTGGTTCTACTTTCTATCCCTCTCTTCCCTCCTTCCCCAACCACCACCGGCCTTACCTCCCCTCCATCGCCTTTGTCCAAACTTTCTTCATCACCCAACACCCCTTCTTCCCACCCACCGAATTCCCCAACCCACCTCCACCTAGCCGCCGGCCCCTGGCCCCTTGCCCTCTCTTGGATTTACTCCCTATTTTGGATTGCCATAATTTGGACAGATTTTGAATGCAAATTCACCCAATTTGAAATTTAAAATCTTTCCTAAATTATAAAATCTATTTTAGGAAAGTTTCGAAATCCATCCCCATTGGATTTTAAATTAATTTGGAATGAATTATTGCATTCCAAATCTAATAATCTAATTTAAGGAAGCATTAAAGCCTCCCTAATCCCCCCCCCCCTCATCCCCTTAAAGCCCCCCCCCCCTCTCTCTCTCTCTCTCTCTCTCTCTCTCTCTCTCTCTCTCTCTCTCTCTCTCTCTCTCAATTCCCTCTTAATTTCTATTTACTATTCTAGGTTAAAATATTTAGGATAGATTTTGAATTCAAATTCACCTAATTTGAAGTTCAAATCTTTCCTAAAATCCTTGAATCTATGTAAGGAAAGTTTCCAAATTAGACCCTATTTGAATTTCGAATTAAATGGGATCTAATTAAATCTTTCCTAATATATAGGAATTAAATTCAACTTGATTCCTAATTCCTTCCCAATTAGAAATCTGAAATTTATTTCAGATTTTTAATTTGTTTCCTTCCCTCTTAACCTACTTCTCCTCTCCCAAACCCTCCTCTCTTGGCCGGCCATACTTCCTCATCTCCGCTTCAAGTTTGAGAGAAACTTCTTTCTCTCAAATGGAGTTTCAAGATTGCTAGTGATCTTCGGAGGGGACCGACATCTAGTATTCATGAATTGCCGATCCAGATCTTGATTACGACCTCTCCTACGACGAGCATGGATTTGTTTGCATCTTGCACTCGACCTTCTTCGACGTCAATCCGCGCATCGATCACACCGTAGAAGAGTACGTAGAATGCATCTTGGACACCTTGGTTGAGGCTATTGAGCATCGATCACACCGTAGAAGAGTACGTAGAACGCATCTTGGACACCTTGGTTGAGGCTATTGAAGAGCAACTTGGTACCGTCCAGTGGAGGATTATGGCCGATCCTTAGCGAAGGTTTTCTAATCTTCCTCTTCTTGTATTTCTTAAAGTCTAACCCTCTTCCTTGTGGTTTGATTTTAGTCATGAAGATCGTGTTCGCCTAACTCTACCGAGCATTAATAAACGTAGGGATTGAGTGCACTTCTTTTGTTTCTAATCTTATTGTTAGACTAGAGATTTTCGTTGAAAGCTATTATATTTGCATGTTGTTGATTTCCTATGTTATTTTGATGATTCAAAGCTCTTATTGTACAATTTAGCCTAAACGGAAGTGACTGCTCTTACGTTTTACTTTGTCATTTTATTTGCTAGTAGTTCTAATCTTTATTATTCTAATCAATAAATCGTGCAAGTTTCAAGTTATTGGATGCATTGTAGTCCTACATCACACCAACTCTCATGTTGTGTTGGTGATGATGAATTTTTTTTTGTATGTTATAAAAAAGTGAAATTGATGTTCAATTGAAGCTTTTTATATCCTTGTTTACAAACTCAGTAGTTCCTTCACTGGGTTCAATGCCAGGGATTAATTCACTTGATTGAACTTCCATATATTGAGATGTCTTCTTCCATGAGTAAACTTGTGATGGTTGAGTTGAAGGTCGTTTTGGACCTTTTGGTACAAGAATGATTCTCCCATTGAATTTAGGTTGTCGGTCACGATTCCCAATTAGCCTCAGACTAAGAGAACATGGATATTTTTGTGATACATGAATAGGAAAAATGTAGTAGTGATTGGTTATAAAGAAAACGAAGAATAGAAGTAAGGTTGTATAAATGAAGGCTAGAAATGATAAGACTTATGTGGAAAGAAAAGAGTTGCAACAATAAAGGCTTACAAGTTCTAGGCAATGCAACGATGAACAATAAATATTGTAGAAATGCTAGGAAAGAAAGTCTGAAGCTCTAATACTATAATAAGAATTGGAGAGAAATGGTTTGGTGATTCATTCCGCCATTTGTCCTTAATTTATCCAAGCCTACAGGAACATCTAGTAAGAAATACACAACAATTAGGAAATAAAAAATAAATACAAATCCCCATTATGTCAAAGATCGGTTTCTCACCCCATCTCCAATAGCAAATAATACGTTGACCAATGGATTTCGCAAGCTGCGCTTAACCAGTAGTGCGTATACATCAAGTAAAGCTAAGGAAAGGCTCCATAAGCTTTGCAAGATTGCTGCTGCTACCAGATAGCTGTCAAAAGAACTGGAGTTACAATTTGCAATTCTCAAAATTACAACCAATGTTGTGTAATAGATTCAAGAAAAAAAAAAAAACTTATCACAAGCAGGTATTTAAGCAGCAGCAGCTGAGTAAATTTATCAACACAAATATAAAGTGTAAATCCGACATTGCTCAACATTTCAAGTTCAGGCAAGAGATATCTGAACATGTTCATAAAAAGAATAACTCTGCATACTGCAAAAGGGTCACAAAATGTAACAACTTATCATTTGAGTCTAGGATTGAGAAGCCTATCTGATCTAACTCATCAGAAAGCCATTACCGGAAGCAAGCTCAAGGTTCAAAGCACTATCAAATTCGGCATGCCTTCAAACATATATGATATATTTCCATGTTATAATCTGAGTTCTTTCAAACTTGAGCAATCAAATGCACCAAGAATCAGTTAAAGATAATTCAATAGGCAAGGCAACCAAAACACAAGAAATGAAAATCACTTCAAATATGAAATTAAAATTATTCAAGCTTAGCACTTTTTAGGCTTATAGCTGAGATGGAACCTCCCGAACCACCTTGAACACCCTACCCCTAATCAAAAGTATTCTCCTCGTCTAATATAAACAATAGATTGCGCAGCTACATTTCAGAATTTAAATTTAAAAGTGCCAAGTGCCCTGATTATAATACTAGCTTATGAATTAAAGTAAAACAAACAATAAAACCAAACTTCTTGGTGACTTATCATCAAAGGTACTCAATTACAAGAAAGCGCATTAAAAAATGACTAACGAAATATCATATTCTCCTGATAGGATACAGGACACCGAATTCTACGGATAAAGAGACTCTACGTTGATGTTTTTATAGTGCCTGTAAAGAACAATTCTTAGGCTTCGTTTGGGATGACTTTCTTACTGCTTCTTAAAGCAATTTTTTATTGTAAATTTTTTTTAACCAGAAAGCAGCTTTAAGAAGCAATAAAAAAGCTTTCCCAAACGAAGCCTTAATCATGCATTACAGCTATATTTAAAAAGATTGAGTCTAGAAAGATGTGTAAAAAAATTGCATTAAACCTTAGGGAGTTTAGGAAACTAATTACTTTCAAAGGTTTCTTTGCAGGCAAAAAATGACCTGAACATTGAGTGGGGTTTTGGAAGCTGGACATGACCTTTATAATCCTTTAGGAAGCCGGTTAATTTTATTGTAAAAGCTCCATATAATGCAAGAGTTCTGATTTATTCCACGCATTAAAACAGCATGATCCCGTTTATGCTTCTATGACGTGATTTCACTCTTGATTTAACTGAAATGAACTAAAACAAAGCTAAAAAAATAGCCTTAGGTATGCATACAAACCCTACATGCATATTCCAGTCAATACCATTGTTAAAAGATTATGTTCTTTATAAAGAGTCTAACGAAGTTTATGAAGATAATATAAGCTGGAGCATAGTTTTTCCAGGACCAAGTAGTGTAGTACTTTCAATATGTCAGAACATTCAACAAATTCGGATCAGACAAGGTCAGGTTATAACAGGTTAATTACAATGAGTCAAACTAGGAAACTAAAAGGCCAAATGGGCACTAGTTTCATGTTTCTCTGGCCCCTTATAGCCAATATTTTCTTTCTTTATAATTATTTTTATTATTATTGTATTAGTCTGAATGTAATAAGTATATAATTTTGTTCTTAATTAGGGTTTTATTTCCTTTATATGTAATACCATATGTAAGGATTCGGATAATTG
This sequence comes from Dendrobium huoshanense, assembly GCA_016618105.1. NCBI lineage: Eukaryota > Viridiplantae > Streptophyta > Magnoliopsida > Asparagales > Orchidaceae > Dendrobium > Dendrobium huoshanense. The sequence goes on along the minus strand of CM028358.1, from coordinate 10,017,689 downwards.
ATTATTGATATTCTGACGAATTTAACAAATAAATAGCTAGAATCTTTGTTTTTGCTTCACAAACTTGGCTTGGAAACAAAATACATTAAGACACTATGGCATGAAAGCTGAGGAAATAATATTAATCTAGATGGTGAGAACAGGATCTTCAATCGGGATCTAATTAACTCCTATTAAACCTAATCTATATTATCAAAGTCATTAGGTGAATCATTGCATTTAGCTTGAAATCTAGTAAACCTAAAAAAATGAAGAAATACTTCTTCTTCTTTTTTTCAATTTTTGTCTATTCTAGAAAAAAAAATTAAAATATTTTATCAGCTCGATTTTTGAAACCTAGGAACTTCTGACAGAATCTTGATGATATTAGAGCTCAAATCACCAACAACTCTGCTTCATAAATGATCATAAGTATATGGGATATCCTAGCTGATGAGTAAAAAGAGTAAGGAGATTTAGAGTAGCCGTGCCACCCTCAATAAGCTGGCAATTTGCTTTCCCAAATTTGGCTCTTGGAGAAACAGTTGGTTCATCATCCTTATCTGTTGATACTAGAGATGAAAGTGTGGGATGGAAACAAATGCCCATTAAAACAATGGTAGCTTACGAAGGCTAGGACTCAAAAGCTAAAACAACAATAGGTTCCTCAGCTTAACTACAATCCAAGGGGTCAAAGTTGGGGGGAACGATATCTAGCAAGTTGGTATATTGAGTTTGAGCATTATCGCACATAAACCTTACGACCCTATATCATGATCAATAGCACTTTCCTTAACATTAGGACCCCAAGAGAATGGTTTGCCTAATTCAGAATAAGCAGTAAAGCAATTTCCTTGGATGATAATGCTAGCTTCTCCAGGTGAAGTTAATGTTTTCAGCATATCTCTAATATAACGTTGTCTTCCTTCAGCATACTTTTATTTGAGGTAGCATTTAGGATATTTAGACAAAGGAACTGCCAAAAAATTATCACAAAAAAATATTATTGGATTCAGACGTGGTAAGATTTGATAACTCCTACGGAATTTAAGGGTTACAAAATTTATTTTATCTAAATTAATAACCACATTCAACCTCCATTGTAGATTCAGCTATGGATTCCGGCTTCTTACTTTTCCAAGAAATTGCAATTCCATAAAATCTGAAAACAAAACCAAAAGTAGATCTTTAGCATCCACCAAACCTTACGAGACTGAATTTGAAAAACCAGGCAATTATAATTTATAGGCTTTATATGTTAGAGGATTTATAGGCTAGAGCATAATAGTTCACTTTAAGTAGCGAAATATCATCCTAACGCCTTCCCAATTACCTTCCAATATTAGGTTGAAAATTTCTGAGAGCTCCCATTTACAAGAAGCATCAAAGCAAGTACACATTAAGGCTTCGTTTGGGACGGCTTTTTTGTTGCTTCTTAAAGCAGCTTTCTAGTACAAAAAATTTAATTTTTTACTAAAAAGCTGCTTTAACAAGCAATAAAAAAGCCGTCCCAAACAAAGCCTAAAGCATACATAAACCCCCTACTATTGAATCAATCAAAATTTGGATTCATCAAATTCATCCTCCAATAATTGAGAAAACAGTTCATAGACAACATCCTGTTCCCTTAATTGAACCTGAACCCTCAAAAAAGTGATCCATAGTGAACAAGCAGAATAATGTATCTAGAAATAAAATTATCTTTGCATTCCATCTCAAATGATTTTGATACAAAAGAAAATTGGAAGCTTCACCAAGATTTCATTTTAATGATATGACATGATCAATTTTAAAACTCTATCAAAATAGCCATGTCAGTGACTCAGTGTAGCTAATATAACATCATGAAAACATTAAAAAAAAATGCAACCCAACATCTAATCCAAATATAAGGGTCTTCTAGATTCTGAACAAACCCAACCGATATTCCATTGGTTGGAAGCTTATTTCAAATCACAGATTAATTTTTCCAATTTGCACCTCTTTTTCATAATTTCCTTTAGATTGCTCAATATAGATACATAAGCAAGGCTCCATTAAAAAATGGTGGTTTCACACTCATTTGAAATAATTCATAATCACAATAAGCTACCAAAGACAAACTATTAAAATTGATTGAATCCGAGCAGTTGAAAGAAATAATTAAATAGAATCCACCCTATAAAACCTATTTTCACCAATCTTGATTTTAACCTCTCAAATGTTCCATCAGAATTCTTCTTTCTAGTAAAGATCCATAAGCTATTAATAGGCTGAACTAATCGGATGCATAAAAAAACCTCCAAACTAAATTATTTTATATTGAATACATTTCATCTTTCCTGACCGATTTGATCTGTGCAACATTTCTATCAACAATAGCTTCTTGAATGCATTTTAAAAATCATGCATTCAATCATAATGATTCAAAAACTTCACTCGCAAATATATAAAATTCAAATGATGCAAGAACTTAATAGTTTTCTATCTCCACTCCCTTTCTCCAAATGCTCTGCATATACTTGCATTTCCAAGAGCTGTTGAAGTATGAAAGTGGATAAAGAGAGATTCCTACTGTGATAGGCTCATCAACTTCTTCAACGTAAGAATTTTCACCCAAAAAATTTGAAGCACACAAATCTATCTTCGACAAACCTCATACATTTGTTTTCTATGATTGTCTTATCTAATTGATTAAATAAACTAAATCCTTTAAGAATTTTTGAATAACCAACACAAAAAGTATCTCTAATTCATGATTGCATTTTATCATTACAACGGCAATAATGAGAATATGAGAAATACAATTCCAAACTCTACTATAATTCGATTGAGGCATCTTTTGATTCCAAAGATCATAAGAAAATTTGATAACAGATTATGAAGGTAACATGTTCAAGACATAAACAACAAAAAGAAGGGAATCACTCCAAAAAGCTTAGGCCTAACATTGATTTAATTGTATCAAGTCCTGTTCCATCTTTCAACAATTCAATTTCATTCAAGGGTTCTAAAGAAACATAGTGCATATCAATTCCATTCTCTTCATTAAATTAAAAAAAAATAAGTCAGATTGATAGCCACCACCACAATCTACAGGAAACTTTTGATAATCCTTCCAATTAACTCTACTTCCAACTTGAAATTTTGATAACTACCAAGCATTTCATTTCTTAAGTAACAGATGACCCTCCCATGTCTTGAAAAATCATCAAGAAATGCGATAAGTTAATTTACCAACTCACCTATGCACATTTATCAACTAAAAGATTTCAGAATGTATTTACATAAAATATGTTTTCACTTTTTTGAGCTCTAAAGGAAATAAATGATCTAATCATTATAACTTATAAACAAAATTTAGAACGTCGGAGACTCCTTTGACTCAATTTTATAAAGAAAGACACGTTCACCCATGGTTTTGATTTTCCCATTGCTAATAGGACTTGGACAAAGATGCCAAAGAAATAACCATTGGATTGAATTAAAAATAAATCAGAAATTAAACATACCACAATGCCACATAATTGAAATTGATTCATACTTGAATTCTAAAATCCTTTCAAAAAAAGACTTCATCATCTTTATATATAATAACTTCACATATTAACCTTATCCTAGGAACAACTAGTATTCATATACCTTAGATTCTCTTTTCCCCTCCTACTCCATCAACATTAACTTTACCCGACCCACTAATAGGTGCGTTTTCTATCATTTAATTAGCATGTCCAAACCGCCTCAGTCTACATTAAACTACTTTATCATCAATAGATATCATTCCAACATTTTTTTTAATATAATAATGATGAGGACATCAAAGATCAACGGCTACGATCGTGTCTATTTATTTTGATGTATTTTATTTGTTATTTATATTTTTCCCTTTCTACCCTCACTTGAGGGCTTGTCTTATGTTTATCCTAGGGGCAATTGTGTCTTTTTTATTTTCCTTCATGTATTTGGCTATTTAAGCCCTCCCCTTCCTCTTGGAAAGGGATGATGATTGATAAATGAAAATTTCTACTTTTGATCTCTTTGTGAGTTCATTCTTCCAAGATCTCTTAGTGAGTTCGTCGGAAGAATTAGATTTCTTTGTGAGTTCTAGTGTTCGTCCAAGTTAATTGTGTGGAAATCCGGATTGAAGACAAATGAAATTAGTGAATTCGTAGTCGCTCGAATTCCTTGAATTTTCCCTCTCTTCCTCCCCTTGCAATTGCCGCCGCCTAGCCCTGAGCCGCCCAAGCCGCCGGCCAATTGGTGGCCACATCCCGCCGGCCGGCCACCCCATGCCGTGACCCACCCCTTGCCCTTCCTCTAGTCGCCGACCGCCCCTTCCATGGAGTTTCAAATTATCATGAGCCATTAATTGTTTCATAATTTAGCTCCTTAATTTACGCCATCAATTTAATTGATTTTCAACTTCGAATTTAAAATTCAAATTGTTTAAATTGATTGCCCTCATAAATGGAAGTTTTCTCTCCTTAAGAAAACTGAAAATTTATTTCAGATTTTTGTAAAAATCTGAAATTAAATTGGTGGTCCCCACTTATTCAAAACTCAAGCCCCTCTCTCCTCCTTATGTGGCCGGCCCCCCCTTAATGGGCCATCTCTCTCTCCAAATTACATTAAATTGGTGGTCCCCACTTATTCAAAACTCAACCCCTAATTACCTCCTCCATTAATACCCATAGCTATAATTGAATTAATTTGAAATTTCAAATTAATCTCCCTCCAAAACCACTTGAAGCTGAAATTAATTTCAGTTTTCTAAATTCCTCCTCTCCAATTAATTTTCTTTCCAAACCTAAGCCTAATTCAAAGGGAATTAACTCTTGTTTCCCTCAACTGTTGTCCACGGATTTCCCCACCAAACCCTTCAAGCTCACGTGCATCCAGAAGGAGGAAATCTTGGAATTTTTCCTAGCCAACTGGCTGTTCAGATTTCTGGACAACTTCTAATTGTTGTCCAAAACTTCAGAACAGCAACGTTGCTGTCCAGAATCTACCCAAGACTAGCCTCCTTCCTGTCCAGAGAATTCTGGACGTTTGGCATGTCAGCCTGCCCTCCCACAAACTTGGAAATTGCTGTCCCAGTTTTGTTCTCCTGCTGTCTAGAGAATCCAACAGCCTTCTAGTGCTGTTTTGCCATCCGGCATACTCCCATTTGTTGCCCGGAAGACTCCATCGGCTGCCCACCCATAGAACTTCGCCAAGATCAACCGCCACAATTTTTATGGCTTGCATGAAAATTTCCTCTCAATTTTAAATATTTTCAAATTTCAATGCAAGCTGAATGTGTGATTTTTTTCGAGCAAGATGCAAATGTGTCTATCTGTTCTGACAAAAGTCATCTCCCAATACAAATGGGAGGCTTGATTTTTCTTTACTTATGTAATTTTGTTCCTTGTTTCTTTCTTCCACATAATTTGTTAATAATTAGCCTAGAATTCTTGATTTTCGTCAAAAATTAATACATTGGAAATTTAATTTTGAGAAAATTAATTTGCATACTTTTTATTTTTTTTTCCAAACACTTGCTTAAATTTTGAAACATTTTTGAACATTTAAATATCAATTATGTTTAAAAACTAATATTGCTTGGAAATGAGTTGTTGGCTTAATTGATAACTACTAATCTATGAATCCTCAATTTTCATTTGCATGAAAGCATATTATGCATCATAGTAGTTGCACGATCCTGCACAACATTTCTTATTAGTGATCAATCTTATTAAGACTTTTAAACTTACATTCTTTCTCAATTAAAGTATTAAATTTCGATATATTTATACAATTTGGGAAAAGAGTTAATGATAGTAGTTAAACAATTATTTTCTTATTGGATTCATCCAAAATTCTAGGTGTAGACATCTTATATTTTTTAAAATGAACACTAAATCTTTTTAAAGAATAAATCATTTACTTATTGGAACATAATTAATAATAATTCATCCAAGATCAAGAATATCGCCTAGTGCAGATTTTCAAGAAGTAATGAAATGATTAGTTTTTAACTTAAATAGTGTAGACAATAAAATACCTTATATTTTTTAAAATGCAAAAAAATCTAAACTTTGAGGGATTTCATAATAAAAATACACTTTTATATCATTTGAGTATTGCACAACTTTAAAGAATCCATTAATCCATTAAGACAAATGACTCATGTAAAAGAATAAAATTAAAAAAAAAAACAATCATAGGAACATGATTAATAATAATTTAGTGCCCAATTAAGTTTGATTACAATCTAACCAATTGAGAATTTAGATTTTAGAAGATTACATGATTTCAAGGAGACGCGGAGATTTTGCAAATCCTTGTTGTGGACACTAGGTTCTTCTTAAGCACAAACTAATACATTTTGCTGTTTTAGATTTTTTTTATCCGGGTGGTACTTGGAAGAAGAATAGACAATTCAATGGCTTGGCCTAAGAAAGGTTGAGGAGAGGGGGGTCGGCCAGGTCGATCCAGGAAACAGGAGGGGGGGCGGGTTTCCACGGCGGAGAGGAAAGGTCAATGTGTTAAATTAGGACAATCAGGTGGAGGGAATCTAAGTGATGAAGGGGGAATTTGAAAATATAAAACAATTAGGAAATACTTTCCTCCTTGGCCATAGAGGGGAGCCGCAAGAAGTAATGATCTTCTAAATGAAATATTTAATTCCAGTTTTTAACTTAAATAGTTTTAAATTCAAACTTGATTGAATCAAGTAGTACTCCAAAGGTGAATGGGATGGCCGGCGGCATTGGGGCTAGACCGGCGGCAAGATCAAGTGGCCGGGGTTATGGAACTTGGTGGGGAGGAAATCAGGGAAGTAGGATTGGACGGGACGAAAAACATGTAAGGTGGCCAACCCCACATAGTTAGGATCCAAGGAAGCTCTCCACTGATCACAAGATGAATAACCATTATAAGGCTTTAAATAACCTCCTCCATACGCCCTTTGGGCTCAAAAATGAATTATCAAAGAAATTAACCTATGAGCTACATGGACTCAAAAATATAAAGACTTGTGTAATAAAAACTACATCTCTAAGAGATTAAAAATACTAATAATAATTTAGGATCTCTTATAAGTCATTATCATTATCAAATAAAACATCTTATCAAATCCATAATAGTAAAATCATCAATCACTAGTATTTGTTAGACAAATTATGTAACCAAATAAGTACATCTTAGAATGAACATTTCTTAAACAACATTATTCGTACTGATCATCTTATTTCTTTGACTTTAAGCCCAGTTCCATTAGTAAGATGGATATACTACAAGTGATTATCTTGCTCCTCTATGATAGTGTAGCAATCCTAGCAGGCATAAAAGGACTATTTTTAAGATAAAATTAACCATCATTTATAAATATAATAAAGCATGATTAAGAATTGTAAGAGATGGAATTCCAAGCTACAAATTATTATAATTCCTACAAATGCTAATCAAAAGTCTCCTGTAATCAATTAATTTATGAATTTTTACTCACAATTAAATTCACAGGCTGAAGACCACGGCCATATAATTTTCTAAATAAACTAAATTATTTATTTGAATCCATTTATTCCAATAATAATAATAACAATTTGAAAACAAAACGTAATTAAATCCATTATTCCTAGTGAAAAACAATGATTTGAAATAATTAAGCCTATCAAAATCATCATTTACATTTACTAAACAGAATACCATAGATTAACTCCTAATCTTCTAATGTTCTTTCTCGACTTCAGTGAGACCAATTGAAAACCAAACACCCCGGATGTTTAGAAAAACGGGAAAGAAATAAGAAAATAATCCACGAATAAAGTTACCGGAAGGAAGTGACGGAGCTAAAATCATTGGCGGAGACCATCACGCCCAAAGCCGCCGCAGCAAACATGAATTGAAAAAAACGAAGGGCAAGGCCACCAGAAGTTCCCGGCATGCCCTGAATGTCCTTCATTCTAACCCTAGGCGGGTGGTTCTCAGTTACATCAGTGAGAGGTGGAGCCTCCACCGGATGCACTGAAGGCCGGCTCGAGAACATTCTTACAGCAGAGATCCCTCTATCATTCCCTTATTCCACCAAATCAATAAATTCAGCGAGTTAAAGCCGCCTTTTCCACCAAAACGCTCACCTTTGAATCGTTCAAAAGAAGAAAAAAAAGGGGTAAATTTCAGCAATCAGAGGCCCGATCACAATAGTGCTAGCAGCAAAAATTTCCGCTCCAAGAACCTCACCTTCTCACCGATGCAGACAAACGGCTAAATTGCCCAAAAAGCTAAACGATTAAACACAACTCGATCTCCAACCGATCTTCAAACAAAAAACATCAACCAATCGGGAGTTTTCAATGGTTGACCATCCAGGAAAGATTCGATGGTGAAAGAAGAAACGAGGTTGAGATACAGAGACAGAGAGAGGCCGCTACAAGCCCGAGAGCGGTGGAGCCGAACGACAAAGACAAAGAGGCGGAAGCGAGCAAAATAATGAATAAACTAACATAAACGGAAGAAAGGAAAAGGTGAGTCATTTATCACGGCGTGCTTTGGACGTGATTAGGATTTAGGGCTAAAAAACAAAATAAAAATAGGGCCACCGCATAGAGTTTTTGGTGCGACTGCGTAATCCAAAATATTTTATTTATTTTATGCTTTTTTAAGGACATTCACATGAGAGATTATTAGGTGTCAGCAACTAAATTTATCATTGAATCAAATAATTGGACTAATATTCTCTACAAATATATATTACAAAACTTATCCAAAATTGATTAATTGATTGATTCAAAAGCAACAAAATTAGTGGAAGGATGTTTGTGACAATTACAAATATGTAGGGATAAAAATGCTAATTTTCGTTGATGAATATTTTATTCTTTGTAAACATGCAAGAATAGAGAAAAGCGAAGGTATAAATACGACCTTGCCTGATAAAGATGATTGAAATCAATCATTTTTTGTTATCGGATTAAATATATGCTTTAACTTTGAGAATCCGCGCGCAACACTTAATTTCGTTGTTGATGAAACTAATTCTTCTTTCCAAGAATTTTCAACCTACTATCATATATTAATGAGCGATTATGCTTGATGCTCAATTCATCACACTGTCTATATCTCTAGTTTTTAGATGTTATATTGACATCATAGAGCATCATATTTGATATATCATCAAAAAATTATCTCGGGCACGAATCTCGAGGCAAAATCAAGCCGAAAACTTCAAAAATTAAATCTGGGATTAGCTGAACTCCGATTTCAGAAAAATTACAGTCAAATTGAGCATCTCGGAAATACGAACTCAACGACACCAAATTCGACTCAATCCGAGCCCAAATGAGTCCAAATCAAGCACCCAAAGTGCTATGACAAAGTTCAAACCACAATTTGAGTTACCAAACGATTTCCAAATATGACGTGCTTCAAGTCGAATCGAGCGGCTCGATGAGACTAACCCAAAGAGCTCAAGATCGTCAAATTCCGACATCATTAAGACCTTCAAATGTCTGATGAATGGTACACGATCAAGGGATTCAATATAAGCCATCCATCCGAATCACTCTACCTTTTCCCCTGATCTCTCACCTATTTATGAGTTATGCCACTATAAAAATATATAAATAAACCCCTCATTTATCTTGAGAGGGAACTCAAGCAAGAAGAAGAGGAGGAGAAGAAGAGAAGGATAAGGGAAGAAACTCCTCCTCGACCATCGCTGGAATTCTGCCCTACGCCTGAGTGACGCCGGAACTCTGCCCAAGTGACGCCAGAATTCCGCCCGACGCCCAAGTGACGCCAGAATCATACCCGACGCCCAAGTGACGCCAAAATCCTGCCCAACGCCTGAGTGATGCGGAACTCTGCCTGATTTCCAAGTGATGTCGGAATTCTAAGTGACTCTGAATTCAGCTCGAATACACAACTTGTTTGTAATCGGATTTCAATCCGGAAGTGTAGCATTATAATCTGATCGTCCTAAATTTTAAGGACGAGTCAGCCTCTTATACCTCAAACAAACACTAGTAAAATTATTTCAACTGGGCGTGGCCCCATGATTTTTTACCTTTCAGGATTTTCCACGTAAAAATCATGAAGCTATTATTTCTCTTCTATTTGTGTGCTAGATATCCGTACAACGCTGAGACATAAATTTTCTAACTATATCGCTGCGTATATTCTAGTCCGCAAAAATACTCATTATTAATATGTGAAAATACTCTTTGCATGATATTTTATGAAGCTTTTATTCGTGGTGTATATATATCTATTACTAATATTAATCATTCTCAAGGATCAATTTACTCACTGGTCACTTGGTTATTTTATGTTTGTCACTCACCACTTCATCTCCTTCGAGCTTATATCACATTGATAACTTTCTCTGGTGTTCATAGCTTAAACCACTCTTGGCTTATATATTATTACTCATGTTAGAATTTCCTCAAGTTGAGATGTTCTCCAAAAATATAAATATGGCCTCCTTGGTCTTCTCGAGGGATCTTTTTACGCACATCATTGAGATGAACTTACATCTTATTATAATGTAATCCAAGAGAGTGATATTTGGGATATTAAGAGATTATAGCTCTTTTCATTCTTGTATAATAAAATCTTCTTTATTTTCTTTTGCGGTGGACATAAATATTTTAGTGTTGAGTCGACTAAAATCTTTGTATGTTTTCTCCTCCTTTACTGTCATATCTTATATTTCTCGCATATTTTTTTCAACTCTTACATTTCTTATATTAAAAAGTAAAATAGTTTACATAATTGACCCTCCATTGATCTTCCCTTAATGAACTAGTCAAAACTTGGATTAAACCATAGTTATTCCCTTATATGAGCGTTTTCTATTATTTATGTCTTTCATATTTTTAAATGTTGCACATTCAAGTTGGCTAAAAACTTCATGGATAAGCATTTGACTCTTGATAATCACATATCATCATTAGAATCTTTTTATATGCCTCTTATCAATGATAAAGGAGAAATCACTTCCTTATGGACACTTTTTCTTAAGTTTATGTTTTTGGAGTTTTCCATGAAAATTGTCCTCCTCGAAAAAGTTCTCTATAGCACCACAAAACTTTAGTCATGATACGCCTATAACTGCATTGGCCTTGCAATAGAATGTTATTCTTAATCAACCTATTCTTGCATCATTGACGAATTTGATGGCACTAATAACACAGTTCTTCACCATCATTCGTGCCTCTTCAATCATCAATTGATGAGATAAAAGACTTTTAAAGTAGTTTTCATGCTATTACATATTCTTTGATTATGCGATATGCTCCCATGCCTTGCCCCTCACCTCTTTCATAATAAAGATTACGTAAGAGTTCATACTATCAAACTTTAAGGTGATGATGCTCAACCAATATAAATTGTTGAGCAACCTTATCACGAATTATGACAATGTTATGATACATGAAGATGATGAGATCTAGCTGTACCTTGATAGTGAAAAATGAAAGAGTTGAGGTAAGTGCTTTGAGTATATGAGAAATATGTTAGGACTGATCACTTTATTGCATAAAAAATGATCATAATAAAGCATTAAAAAAAAGAAATATAAATAAATGAAAGAAAGAATATTTTAGATTAATTTGGTCAAAATGACCTACATATATTATATATAATATGCATTTTTAAAGATTCTATTATGACAACGAGAGTTTTTATAAGCTGTGAGCTTAATATAGAAGATCAGGAGAGTGAGAGTCCAAATGTCCTTTTTTTAGTTTATGAAATGGAAGGTATAGGTGTTGATATTGGCTAGAATTCTCAAATATGTTGGAATTTAAAGGATTGAGCAATGAGGTTTAAATGTTGAGTAGTACTTAAGAGGCTACCATGATTGGATGTGAGGAACTTGGGAACAACTGATATTTCTTAGTTGGTATTTGATTAATAGAAATTATATATATAATTCAACATATTAGAATAACTAAAAATTGAGCCATTATTTTAAAGCAATTGTACAATTGAATAGTAATTGATATATGAAATGAGCAAATAAATGTTAATGAATTGAGCATCAAACAATATATTTATCAAAGAAACATATGTTAATAAATAAGCATGCAAATTAGGGGTGTCAATTTCGGGTCACGGGTCGGGTTCGGGTCGAACCCGGAACTGACCCGGGTTCAAACGGGTCGGAAATCCGAACTCGGACCCGACCTGGCGGGTTGCTGGGTTGACCCGACCCGACTCGGTTTTGGGGTTGCCGGCGCCGGAACGACGGCAGGCGGACGGCGGGGGCGGAGGCAAGCGGGCGGACGCCAGCGCGAACGCGCTAGGCACGTGGGCGCGCTGGGGCACGCGGGCGTGGTCGAGCTCGCTGGGCACGCGGGCGTGGTCGGGCGCGCTGGGCATGCGGGCGGGCAGCGCGCGAGCGCGGGGGCAGCGCGGGCAGCGCGCGAGCGCGGGGGCAGCGCGGGCAGCGGGCAGCGGGCAGAGGCGGGAAATTTGAAATTTTTTTAAGTTAAACGGGTTGGCGGGTTGATTCGGCAACCTGCCGGGTCAACCCGAACCCGACCCGTTTTTTAAACGGGTCGATTTCTGGAACCCGAACCCGACCCGTTTTGAAATCGGGTCGGGTTCAACCCGGATTTTCCGGGTCGGATTTTCGTGTCGTGTCAAATATTGACACCCATAATGCAAATATTCACAAACATGCAACCACAAGTTTGAAGAGGAGGTGGCTACTACAATGAAAAATACAATATAAATTCAACTAATTTAACTTAAATCGTACTCTTAAAAATAAATTCAAAATGTAAATAAAAAAAAATTAAATAATTATTACGTAGGGACAAGGAGACAATGAGAGAAAGAGAAGAGATGCAAGTGTCTCCTCTGCCTTTTTTAACATAGGCTATATCTAATACTTCTACTCTCCTAACCGTGTCATCCAGGATGAGATTGACGTTTTATATGACCAAACCATCTAAGGTGATTCGCCAATCTTACCTTCCATGGTGCTACTCCAACCCTTTCAAGTATATACTCGTTTTACACTATGGTTTCATTTGGGACAGCTTTCTTAATGCTTTTTAAAGTAATTTTTTAGTAAAAAATTTTAATTTTTATACTATAAAGCTTTCTTTGAGAAGCAATAAGAAAGGTTTCCCAAACAAAACTTATATCTCTATTTATATGACAACCACTCATCCACCTGAGTATCCTCATCTTTGCAACTCTTAACTTAATTTTATGTTTCACTTTTAATGACAAACATTCTGCATCATAAAGCTTTTAGGCCTCACCACCATCTTATAGAATTTTCCCTTAAGCTTGAGGGGTACTTCAAATCCAAAAATTGCGGTTGCTAAGCCCTTGCAGGAATTTAAGCTTTGTTGGCATCAATCAATTAGACATGCAGGTGTTCCTTTATGCTCTCCAGAGAAATCCTTATCAAAATCCAGCTTAAGCGTACGTTACAAAGCTTTCTATTTTGGCTTATATTTTTTGTAATTATTGAACTTGAAGAGCTGTGCAAACAAGCCATACCACACAAGCAAAATGCATATGGACGTTCATCTACTTCACATTACTTGAAACATTGGCGACATGAATAAAAAAATGATAAAAAATAGTCTCTTGTAGACATAATATCTCTTATACACAATGAAAATACTAAGGTTCGTTTGCGGAAGATTTCTTACTATTTTTAAAAGTAAATTTTTAGTATAAATTTTTTTGAATTATAATTTTTTGTACTAAGAAGCTGCTTTAAAAAACATTAAGAATATTGTCTCAAACAAAACCTAAGATCGTCCACCGTTATTTCCAGAGTAAATTTGTTTGTCGGAAAGTCAGCCGGTAATGAACGATTTTCCTGTAGTATACTGATCATTGGCGCATTACATGCTTCATGATTATAATTAGCACCTATCAAAAACTGATCGATGATCAAATGAGTGAAAAGATTAGTCCTATATTTCTTAAGAGGGGAAATAGTATATATATATATATACTTTTCTATGTAATTTAAGAAAAATAGAGCCATCATTGACCCTTCTAGATTCCAACATTATTTATGCTATATGCTCCACTATGAAGTAAGAATGTCTAAAGGAGAATGGTGGGGAAAAGATGTTCATGAACACTTAACCTCTAAGCTACTATTGCTTAGGAGAGATGCAATATATTTAAAGGATATGTTTAATTATTATACTTTTTTCTTAATTAAATTGCAAGAACACAATGATGATGTAAAATAAATTCACCTCATTTTAAAATAGCAGTAATAAATATATTTATTTTCAAAAATATTATAAAAATCACATTACCCTTTGAACAGATTATAAAAAAAATAAAAGATAAATAATAAAGAATTATTTTATATAAAATATGAGATATAATTTTTAAACATTTTAATAATTTTATACTTCAAATTGTATATCTTAATATATTTTAAGTATATATATATTTTAAATATTTTTTAAATGAGCTGCTTCATAAGCTACACTCAGAGTCTCAGATCCTATTAGCAGCTCCTGACCTTCTTTTTTTTTCCGCCTATATAGCGTGATGAAAGTAAGTGGGCCAACTTTAGCCGTCAATCTAAGGGAGAATAAATTAAATGGGCCTCCAAAGGCTTCTCATCGTTTGGGCCCAAAAATTAGTTTAGATAGTTTCGGTTGGCCTCAACAAACTTCTATTTTCCGACATAGTAAATGTCATTAGGCTTCCATTGACAGTTTCTCAAGGCCTTATCATTTTTAGAATATTAATTAATTTAGTTGTTGGACATTTTGATAGAATTTTGATGTTCATTATTGCAATATAAATTCATTAGCCCTTAACTAATACTAACGAGACTTTATAAAATCAATATCATATCATTAAGATTGTTGTGTCTAGGAGTATTCGTGGCGGTAAAGAAATATAAAGTTTATCGTCTTAGCGTTGTACGAAAATCCGGCACTCAATCAGATAAGAGAAAGGGTCTAGCATTTATGATACACCAAGATTTTTACGTGGAAAACCCCTGAAAAGGGGGAAAAACCACGGGGCCTAGTCCAGTTTGAATGAATCCACTAATATTGCAGTCGATTACAAATGAGGCCCTTCCTTGGTGGAAGGTCTTAGCTTGATGTACATCTTATGGAGTACATTACATGATGTTAATACAAAGAGTCATTGTTGACATGTTCGCTTCGTTGGAAGGGCTGTAGTCGGCGAGCGACGGAAGTCAGGAGGACCGTAGTCAGCTGGCGACGGAGGTCGGAAGGACTGTAGTCGGCGGGCGACGTAAGCCAGGAGGACCGTAGTCGGCGGGCGACGGAGGTCGGAAAGACTGTAGTCGGCGGGCGACGTAAGCTAGGAGGACCGTAGTCGACGGGCGACTGAGGTCGGAAAAACTGTAGTCAGCGGGCGACGTAAGCCAGGAGGATCGTAGTCGGCGGGCGACGGAGGTCGGAAAGACTGTAGTCGGTGGGAGACGTAGGTTAGGAGGACCGTAGTCGACGGGCGACAGAGGTCGGAAGGACTGTAGTCTGACGACGAAGATCAGAAGGACAACGTCAGGTAGAAGTCCAACAATGGAAAGAAATGCATCTTCGCATAGACGTCCAGCGAAGTCCGATAACCGGTAGAAGTCCGGCGTCGGGTAGAAACTTGGCGAAGAGTGAAGGTCCGACGCCGGGTAGAAGTCCGACGTCTGTTGGTGGCAGAGGAGAGCTCCGACTTAACTTGTGCGGAGTTTCGGCGTCAGGAGGGAACTCTGTTGTAAATTGAGAAGAATTTCAGCATCACGTGGAAGTTGGGCAGAATTCCTGCGCTCTCCTGAATATCATGCAGAATCCCGACGTGTTCGGGAGGCAGGACGAACTCCGGCGGTGGTCGAGGAGGAGAGGATTCTCCTTTTCCCCTTTCTTCTCTTCTTCTTCTCTCTCTTCACTTGAGCCCCCTTTGGTGTAGAATGAGGGCTCTATTTATAGTTTTTCTGGAGTGGCATAGCCCGTAAATAGGCGTGAGATCAAGGGCGAACTGGGAGTGTTTTGAATAGACGTCCGATATCGAATCCTTTGATCATGCACCGTTCGTTGGGCATTTGAAGGCCTTAATGATGTCAGAATTCGATGATCTTGGGCTTGTTGGATTTGTCTCGTCGAGCCGTTTGATTCGAGTATAAGCTCGTCAAAATCGAAGACCGTTTGGTAACTCAAATTGCGGTTTGAACCTTCCAACAGCGCTTCGGGTCCTTGATTCGGGCTCATTTGGGCTCAGATTGGGTTGAACTTGGTGTCGTTGGGTTCGTATTTCTGAGACGCTGAGTTTGACTGTAAGCTCGCTGAAATCAGAGTTTGGGTGCTTCCGGATTTAATTTTTTGAAGTTTATGGGTAGCTTTTTTGCTTCGAGATTCGTGCCAGATCAGTATAATTTTAAGACGACGTACAAATATAAAATTAACAAGATTGTAATGAACTATTTTGATGTGAGATGAACATAAGAAAAAGAAGACAACGTGACCCGAATGAGACATAGAAGGTGGCAGAGGAAGGATATAGGTGATTAAGGGCAGTCTAGATGATCCTCCTCATAGAGATGGAGAATGCATAACCTAAAGGTAGTAAATGAATTAATGTAAAAAGGTTATAGAAGCAATATAAAATAGACATGAAGCAATTAGTCTAACTTTTTAGTGGGGATAAATAGTGGTAGTCTAGTAGTAGTTGTTGCAAATGATGTCACACGTCAACGAACTAAACACCAGATGCCTAGAGTCCAATCTAAGTGACATATCTAACTTTTGATTTGCGGGCTCAAATGAATAATTATGAGAAGATTTCTTATTCGAATCACGTGATTCTGAAAAAATGACATTTATAAGTTGTTTTTTTTGTCTCAAAATATTCATATCCTCAAGTGTAACTATTCATAAGAAAACTTCACTAAGAGAGGTTTATAAAGGTTATAGGAAAATAAACATATGTCTTACGAACTTTATGAAATTAGCTCACAATGAAATGATTGGATAACATCAGTGCAACACATACAACTAAGAGAAGATGGAGGGACCATTCATAGTTGAGCTGGTGGTGGACATCATCATTTCCTTACTTAATATGTGGCTAGTTGCTACAGATAAAAGGAGGGGCCCTAAATTTAACATCGGTGCACCACTTACATATCTCATAGTTTTTTATTTGTCTTGATAAATTACTCATTTTGATAATAAATATGCATGCTTAGTACTTGTTTTACGTATAAATTAAAATATTTAGTTAAACTTAGGCAAACGTTCATTTCTCTCAAGTTACTTCAAGATTTGTACTATACCTTATGACAAAAATTTTACTTGAATAATAAAAATAATTATAATATATTAAAATTAAAACATATAATTAGTTTGTTAAGTATTAGACATGAAGCAATTAGTCTAACTAATTATTTAAAATTAATCAAGGTTCCTTAATTTGCCATACTTTACTTAATAATTGTTTGGGTATTCCTTAGCTATGCATAATTTAATAAGAAGGTTATTAAACATGCAATAATTATGATAATATATATGTATATTTTTATTTGCTTATCCTGATTAAAGCTTTAGTTAAGAAAAACTATTTATTAATTAGTGTAAACTTATTGTTATTAGTTATAAATTAATTATTTTTATTTCATTAGTTATTTATATAATTACTTATTGTATGAATTGATTTTACTTAATTAGACATTAGTAAACGATTATGGTATGAGCTAGCTTGCAATGTACTGCTAATTAGGGGTGTCAATTTCGGGTCACAAGTCGGGTTCGGGTAGAACCCGGAAATGACCCGGCACAAATCGGGTCAACCCGAATCCGACCCGTTTTTACAAACGGGTCGATTTACCGGACCCGAACCCGGCCCGCTTCGGGTTCGGGTCAACCCGACCCGACCCGCAGACACGGCAAGGCTGGGAGTAGCGGTCACGCGAACCGGGCAACGGCGGCCACGACGTCACGGGTCAGGGGGCGCCGGGGCGGAATTCGCGAATCGCGATGCGGTGCGGTCAGCCGGTCACGCGGCGGCCACGACGTCACGGGTCAGGGGGAGCCGGGGCGGGATTCGCGAATCGCGATGCGGTGCGGTCAGCCGGTCACGCGGGTCGCAGGATTCACGAAGCTGCAGCGCCACGGGCAGCCCGACCGCTGGCAGCGGTCACGCAGGGGGAAGCCGGACCGCGGGCAGTGGGGTAGTCGGACCGGTCACGTGGGATTCCCCGATTCGGGCAGGGGGGCGGGATTTAAAAAATGAAAATTTTTAAATTAAACGGGTTCGCGGGTTGACCCGGTAACCCGTCGGGTCAACCCGAACCCGACCCGTTTTTTAAACGGGTCAATTTTTGGAACCCGAACCCGACCAATTTTGAAATCGGGTCGGGTCCAACCCGAATTTTCCGGGTCGGGTCAGGGTCGAGTTTTCGTGTCGTGTCAAATATTGACACCCCTACTGCTAATGAATTATTAAATAATAATAAAAATTATCAATTATCCATATGTTAATTAACAAACAAAACTAATTATTTTAATTATTAATATATGATATATTAATTATATCATTAATTAAGCATTATATGATTTTTCAATAATCATTTTGGTAATTCAATAACTCTTTTTATTGTCACATTATTTTTTTATATCAAATAATTTCAAAATTGAAAAACCAATCTCACTCACATGATATTATTTTTTAATTATTAATTTTTTTCTAAAATTAAACACACCAAAATTTTTTTAATTAATTTGCAAAGTCTACATCTTGTCATTAAAAGATTTGTGAGGGGCCTACATGAGAATAGCCACTTAATCTTTCACGTGACCCACAAAAGGAACTTGCCACATGGTGGTGGAGCAATGCCGCCTTCTTCCAACATTTTTTCCTTCATTAGATCTTGATCTAATTATCTTAATTAATTAATTAATCAGTGATTAAGTTAACTAAACCTCTTTAGCTTACTTTTATTATAGTATTAACGGGTCAACGATCCGGATTCCAGTGCCCAAGACCGTATCCGAACCGACGGGCCGCCGAACCGGCAGGTACCCACCCGGCCATTGTTGCACCGGCAACCGCCACGTGGTCGGGCCCGTTTTGACAGGTTATTGCCGGTCATATCTTCTTCAGTGTCGGTGGCCAGGTTGAGTCCGTTAATTCTTTTACTGTTTCATACTATATCATTCATTTTTAGATATTTGATGCTAATAATTTAAATATATATCCTAATTACTAAGCATAGTTAAATTTATAAATTTTAATGAAAAAAATTGGCATAGTTTATTAGGTCCTATTTAAATTAATTAATATAGTTTAAATAATAATAAAATATTTAAATATATTTTATAATTATTTATTTAATATTTTTTATCTTATATATACATATAAACTATATTCATAATTAAAAAAAAAATTGAAGGAATTTGAAATAATAATATATAACAAGTTATAAAATAAAATATTAAGGCTTTGTTTGAGATAATTTTTTTAATGCTTTTCTAAAATATGTTTATTATACAAAATTTTTTAAGTAGCTGCAAAAAATCAGTGTTAAAAAAGCTACCTTGACTGCTCTCTAAAACAAATTTTAAGTATAAAATTTTGTATTAGAAAGCTGATTTAGAAATCATTAAGGAAGTCTTCAGGCTTTGTTTGAGAGGATTTTTTTATTGATTCTTAAAACAATTTTCTAGTATAAAAATTTAATTTTTGTACTGAAAAATTGTTTTAAGAATCAGTAAGAAAGTCGTCACAAACGAAGCCTAAGTTATCATTAAATAAGCCATTTACTTATTTTTATCGAGCAATTTATAAAAACAACAAATGAGTATATTGACGAACATAAATTAACAAACAAGCCAATATTCAAATTTGTACATTTATATAAACATATTTAAAAATTTTATTCAAACTTGTTCAATTTTGTAAATAAATGTATATAAACAAGAATTATATAAATAAATATTGACTATACTTGTTTAATAGTGAATATATAAAAAAAAAATTGGAGTTTATATTTATGAAAATATTGTTAATTTTCTTAATAAATTAAATGGGCCTCTAAAGGCTCCGTACCTTTAGATGGTGTCGGTTAGCCTCAACAACCTTGTCCTATTTCTGACTTTAGCTCTTGAAGGCTATTAGGCCCGCATCTGAGAGAATTCCTCGAACTTATCTTTTTAAGGATAATAATTAATTTACCTGTTGGGCATTTTGGTAAATTTTTTTGCATGGTTGCATTATGAAATTATGAACATCAAATTTGAAAGTTGGATTATGAGAATTTATAGAATATGTAAGAGGAAAAAATATTATAGAGGGGGATTGACTTTTCATGAGAAAAATCGCGAAATAAATAAATAAATTATAGAACGTACTAGAAAATAGAACAACATCTACGAAGAATTGATATGAATTAAAATGAGCGGCCCTTCTATGAATTTGGAAATATTGTTAACATAGTAAAAATCATTTGGTTAGTATTCTTGATAATGGAAAAACGATGAAGTTAAGTTCTTCTCTAAGAGGTAAATGAGACATGAACTAATATTAGTGGTGATGAATAAAGTAGATTTGGAAAGTCAATGAGTTCGTGCCTAAGATGAATATTCGATCTCCTTGTTGAATACGAATATGTTCAAGAGAGATACTTGAACCTTACTAACACTACTAAAAATTTATATTTTCAGCAGCATTTTAATTTCAGCGGTTTTAAAAACCGCTGCTGTTTTAAACGTAATTGAAATGCTAAAAGCCTAAAACTCGCTATCTCCCGCGCGCGCCTGATCCTTTCCCCTTTGTTCGCCAGTTCGATGCCCTAGCCGGTCCCGATTACTCCTCTCGGCCAAGGATCCACAGGTCCGTTCATCCTCCTCTCATGCAAGTTCCACTCATCCCTTCTTTGTTAGTTCACCCGATTACTCCTCTCGGACAAGGATCCACAGATCTCGTTCCTGATCACTCCCTCTCGCTCAAGCATTCACATAACAGGTTTGTTATTTCTTCTCTCAAACAAGCTCCGCTCGTACCCCAATTCTTCCCCCTCCCTTTCTCTCACTATTCAACCCATCAAATAGCCATCTCTTTGCCGCCATCGAGCTCACCGACACATTTCACCATTGACGCCGAGAAATCATTATCGAAGAAGTATACATATAAAAAATGGTATCTTAACCCCATTTATTGTGGCAAAACGTTTATTTTAATTTCTTATTTTTGATTTCACAGCAGAATTTTTAGACAATCATGATTATTTGTTTCTCATCTCAGGAAGAAGAAATCAAATTTGACGGTGGTATGGGCTTCCATCTGGATACTCTCTTAAACGAATACAAGCAGTTCTCAATTTGTTGTCTTTTTCGTTTGGCTGCAGATAATAAGTTGGAATTAGTTCAAACGACAAAGAAGTAAGACAAATCTGCTTAAATTGCTTCCTCGTGTTATGTTTTTTGGCTACTTTAATTGTTTTCTAGCCCTTTGTGGGTGCTTTGATATCGAGCTAAAATCTTGTTCTCTTGTAGAAGTTTGTGGTAATCTTTCCAACCTTATCTGATTTTGTCTTTCATCCTATTCAAAATCTAATTTTGGATCGGCAAACTATGACTCCAGTAATAAACAATGTTTTTATTTGTAAATTTCAAAACTGGGAGCTTTATTATGATTGCAAACTTTATATTTTTCTTTTTCTATTTTTATTTAGTTTGCAAAAAAAAGTTCATCCAATATGTTCAAAATCCATTAGTTAAATGATTCTAAGGATTCTATTGTTTGTTCTTATCTTAATTGCATGTGTGCACCTCCATGAGATGCTGCCACTAATGTTATCTTCAACTCAGCAAACTGCACTCCAAGTGTTTGTGCAAAAGCCCCTTCAAAAGCTCCTTTTGTTTGTTGAGCATGAAAAATAAATTCTTGATTGTGCAGCTATTTTCTTCCAACTTAGCAAAACTTACCACTAATTAAATTATCCCTTGTTGAGGTAGTTTAAAGTTCACATGATATGGGTACTAAAATTATGAATGAATTGTTGATGAAAGTTTACCTATCTGAACAGGTAATTAGCTTGGTAGTTTTGGTAAAATTAAGAGCATGCATAATTACTTACCTAAGAATTTTTGTCTCAACCAGTTAGTTATTTAGTTTTTACAAAGGAAATGATTTATTGTTGCAGAAAAAAGCTATTATGGTCATGAAGAAGGTTGGAGCGAAGGGGCAAATTATGATGATAGCCTGCTTATTAATTCTTTTTATCATTATTGTTGTGCTAGTAATAGCTGAGTTTTGAAGATGGGCTTGTTATTGATACAAACTTTGCACATACCCTTAGACTTTTTATTTATATTACCGGTAAAAAGTTACAGCCAGCTTTTGTGGGTAAAGCTCACTGAATGAAGTAGATAATGTGCCTGCTACACTAGTTGCCAAATTTGATTTTTTGGTGTTATATTTTTTTTAATCAATTTTATCCTTTAGCAGCGGTTTTAACACCTACTAAAAGCGCTGCTAACGCCTACCTATAGCAGCACTCATAAAACCGCTGCTAAAGACTTTGCAGCGAAAGCAAATACAGCGGATATGCAGCGGTTCTTAAACCGCTGCAGTAGGTCTTAAAAAGTGCTGCGAAAGCCTTATTTTTTAGTAGTAATGAGATTGAGTAAGATATGAAGAGATAGATAAAGAAGGCGTAAATACGTGAGCTCATGAGGAGGCTAGCATTAAGTTGAAGCTGACCTTGAGGGCGGTGGATAAGGATGCAAACAAATCAAACTGAGCTGAGCCAAAAGCTATTCCAGCACAAGCTCATTTACCCAAAGCCTATTAATAATAAGAATATCGATCGTTATGATCAAATTTAGAGGTATGTTTATCATTCACTCAAAAAATCTAGAGAATTTGATTAAAAAAGTATACTTTATCATCATCTCAGTGATAGATTCAACACAATAAATCGTAGTATAAAATAAGAATCATTAAGATTACACAACCATAATGCTAATAGCTATATCCCTTGATTTGTTTCAGTATTTCAATCACAATGAATTGGCTATTCACTCTACGATTTCAAATAAATCTTCAAATAATATAATAGGTAGCCAAAAAATTATAAGTATGATAAAAATATATTGAAATACACATCATAAGCTTGAATTGAAAATTATCAAAGATTGAATGAACATAAAACCAATATTACATATAATCCTAGCTTAGAAAGGGAAGTTAGAACATGGTATAGTAGAAAGAATTCATGATACACATTGTAGAAAATAAAATTGAGAGAAAATATAGGAGAATAAAAAATTCAAGCTAGAGATGCAAATAAAATGAGACTTAGTACCTCAACATTATAAGGCAACTCATAATTGATTAATCACCACAATCTAGTGCAATAATGCATCATTTAATGTTCCCAAAAATTAGAAACAACATCAACATTAGACTACATTATTCACACAATTAGAGAAAAAAAAAAAATACTTTTATAAGTAGAACGGGGTATTTTGACTCATCGAAATTTTACAATCTTAGCATATCATCAAAGTTGATGCATTAAAAATTACTTACGTAACATAAAAAATAAATTCTCTAAAATATTTGATTAACCAATCGATAACATAGACATATAAGATTTTCTTTTATAAATATTTAAATTAGTTTAAAATAATCTAAAAATAGTTAGACATCATCCAGCCTCCTTTAAAAAGATTATAAATAGAGCCTCATTTCTATGGGGATAGGAGGTTCCATAGCTAAGAGAGCTAAATAAATCTATTGCATTTTTAGACCATCATCATTGATGACCACCATCAACAATACTGTCACTATCGCCAAACGACCGTCATCTAACTATTATGACTTCATAATTATTATCTGAAATTGTTATTGGGCTTTAACTGCCCTCTTATTGACACTAGACAAAAAATTATTCTCATGTATAATTAATCACATTTTCTTTAATTATAAGATAGAAATGATTTTTATATCTCCTATATATAATGAGATTTGAATACCAAATGAGCTTTTATATTTGTTAGTCACATGATGATGATGCTTTTATTTTAATTATTAAATTAAATTGCATTGTGTTAATTTTTCTTTAAATTTTAATTTACACTTATTTCCAAAACAAATAGCATTATAAATTTTAATCTAATAATCAAGAATTTAGGCCATGTTACTCACATTTTAAATAAACATATATGATACCCAATGCCATCAAATGGGGCCAAAATCACAAATAATTGGTCAATTTAATATTGATATTGTAAAACCCTAATTAAAAAAAAAAAAAACACTTCATGGTAAAATATAAAATTAACTCAAACTATCTTAATCAAAAATAAAAATTTAAAAAGATAAAAAATATTGAACATATTTAAAATAAATATAATATATAAATAGTTAATTAAATTTATATTACATATATCTCAAAATAAAGTCTATAATTTTTTAAAAAAATTTAATCAAAATTTAAATAAATATAAAATTTGTAAAAATATTTTTTTGATAAATAGCTAATTCATTTGCAAAGCCATCTTATTTGATTTTATAAATCTTTTCATTAAAAAAAAATTGTTAGGGTGTCTACATGAGAATAACCACTTGTTCTTTCTTAGGGCCCCACAAAGGAGTTTGTCACATGGGGTGGAGCATGTCATGCTCCCAACTCTCCTCTTCCAAAAATAATTAATCCATAAGATCTTGATTTAATTACTAATTTAATTTACATAATTACACCTTTAATTAATGATTAAATTAATCAAACTTTTTTGGCTTAAGTTTATTATATTATTAAATGTCAACGGTCCGGATTCCAATGCTCAATGCTGTATCCGATTTCATATCCGAACCAACGACCAGCCAGATCCATAGGTACCCACCTGGCTATGTGTGTGACTGAGTCACATCCACTCATGAGTTGGGTTGGCTCGACTCAATGAATAGCTTATGAGGTGAAGTTGATGAGCTAATGAATCAAGTTTGAAGACCCCTGACTCGAATTTGATAACTCATGAGCCATCTCATTTAATAAATATATTTTAAATACACCTTAAATATATTATAATTCAAAATTTTAAGAATAAATTATTAAAATATTTAAGAAATAAATCATGCTTTCTTATATCAAGTGATTTCTTATTATTTCTCATAATTTTTTTAATAATAAATACTTGTCTCTATTAATTTTTCTCTTTTATAATAAATATAGAAAATTTATATCACAATGTCCTAATAAAAAAACTATTAGGTTGAATTTTATAACTCATGGATCTACTTCGAGATTGGCATACAAGGATTCATGTCATGATTGTATGACAAATTTTACATTGATTGCTGAATACCTAACGTAACACTCAACTTTTCTCATCCAAGATTTGAGACTTGACAATGACAATATTTGCTTTGAGATTAGCATAATACTTAAATAATTTATATTAGAGTTATGTAGATGGATCAAAAGAATTTATAAGTCCACCCATAGCTAAAAATTTGGCTAGAATATTTTGAATAAATTTTTTTCTATCATAAATAAGTAGGCTCATTAGCCAACTCAAAGTTGTAGAAAGGTGCTCCAGATAACTAGGGTAATTAATAAATTAATGAGGTTCAAATTAAAACTAAAACCCCTATATTGGGCCCAATTTTACGAGCTTTTATTATGTATAGACACCGGACGGGAGAACCGTCCGATTAAGCACTGAGTACCTAGCGGTATCGAGTGTGGGTACCGAGCTAAGTACCCACCAATGAGGTGACGTGACTCATTTTTATTGGTCTCCGGATGCCCTTCACACTCCGCACAGACCGGCAACCGCCATGAGATGGGAGCCACTTTGATCGGTATTTGCTGGTCATATTGTCAGCTCCGGTGGTGGCTGATGATAAATGAGGAAATTCAGAAATAATCTAAGACGTTCGAAAGTAATATCAACGGTGCGTCTCAATGACTACCGTCAGGCACTACGTACCTTTCATTCCCAAATCCCAATCACAAAGCATTGTTTTTGACAACTTTTTTATTGTTTTCTAAATGAACATGACAGTAACCAAATGAAATTATGATTGTATGAAAAGCAAAAAAAAAAATCAACCCAAATATATCCATTATCTTTTTTGATACACCTTCATAATTTTGACATAATTTTTATGATTTTGATCATGTGTTAACAATAGGATTATCATTTATATTGCAAATTGCTAATATCATAACCCTCATTTCTGTGCCTTGATTAATCATTTCATTGTTTCCGCTCTTAGGTTATTTCAGCTATGTTAGTGACCTGATTTTAACGATGACCTCTATGTCGATTGAGTATAGATAATATATTTTTTATTTTTCTTCTATAGATTTATGTTTTGTTTGGGACAACTTTCTTATTGCTTTCTAAAACACTTTCCTAGTACACAAATTAAAAAAGCTGTCCAAAACCATATCTTATTCAATTTTCTAATCTCATTGCCACAACATGATGCCATTTTCTAAAGCACGCATTATTTGACAAGATTTATATACCCATTCATTTGATAAAATTAATAATGGTGACGATGAATTTCTAATAATATGTACTTAATTTTATTAATGAGAAAGCTTCATTTAGAGAGTTTAAATTTTGATGGTAAGGGACTTTATATATTGAGTGGATTTTTTTCTCATAAAATTTGCTATTTAACTTTAAAAATAAATGATAGGTTTGATTCTTTTATTCAAAAATGAAAGATATATATATATATATATATATATATATATTGTGTGCTGTATATCCGTGCAACGCTAAGACGTAGAATTATAACTCTATCGCCGCGTATATTCTAGCCCGCTGACAGTGGAGTGACGTTGGACTTTTGCAAAACTCTCAGTTGATATTTGTAATCTGGTCGTCTTCAAGGATAAGTCAGACCATTGTACTTTCCTCAAATTTTAGTGGAATCATTTTCAACTGGGCTAGGCCCCGTGGTTTTTTCCCTTTCCGGGTTTTCCACGTAAAAAATATTGTGTTCTCTGTGTGTGAGCTGGATAATATAAAAATTTATTCATATGCAATGAAATTTGTAAAATCTATAATTTTTTTTAATCAAAAGTAATTGAATATTTTGTTAAAGCTGATAGGGACTCTTTGTCCGATTGAATGTACCTTTGCTGCCCAAATTCTCGCAATTATAGTATAGAACGTGCGTGCTTACAAATAAATTAAAATTAAAATTTATTTTTAGAAAAATAAATAATATATTAATTATTTTATTTTCTGATAAATTTTTTTCCGTGTTTAGCACGTACTTACGGATCCTTGCTTAATGCCAGCGGTTGCCGAATCAGCACCGACTCCCCTACAGCATCACGACCGTCCATTCTCTCTTTTTGATATTTTTCGAAATGAACGGTGTGGATCTGTCGTAGTTATGCTTGCAGAATCTGATAGGCGTCGTTGTCTGATTGATTGGACGTTCTTTTTTTGTCTGAACGGCTGTGATGTAACTCGGTAACTAATCTCGGCAACTACTCAACTTTCAATGTGCAATGACGATAATGCCCTTCAAATATTTACTGTATAGTTTTAAGCATATCTTCAATAATTTTATTTTGAGACAATTATTATTATTTTTTTAATTTCCCTTCCTTTTTTTGGAAAAATATGATCCATTTTTTAGTACTTTATATGAATCAAAATAATTTTTTTTTAGTATGAGATTTTTTTATATAAATATTAAGGGTTTTTTTATTAGTTCTAATTTTTTAATAAAACAATAAAAATATTATTATAAGAAAAAAATAAATTTTAAAAATTAGTATGGACATTATAATTTTCTAAAAAAAATTTAACCCGAAAAACATCTTAAAACTATCATACTCTAATTGATCAATTAATTAAAAGTAGTTTCTCACTATAAATTTATTTCTGAAATTCCAAAAAAGTAATAGAAAAATTGAAAGATAATAAAAATATGAAAAAATAGTGAAATTTTTTTTCCCTAAATGATAGCTACTTTTTAAATTAATCTTTTTTTCTATTTTAATAATATTTTTTCTTTTTAAATATGTAAATTTTATTTATTTTTTTATCAAAATAATACAATACTTTTATTAAGTATTTTTTTTTTTATAAAAATAATAGAACATAGAAATGAAAAAAGAAAAAGAAAAAACAAAAATAGGGCCATAGTTATGAACTTTTATTACGTCCGGTGTAAGGACGTAGAAGAACGTCCGGTCGGAGCAAAAATACCGCCAAAAAACTCGGTATTGCTCGGTATTGTTAGGTATTATTTGATAATAATTAGGAATACCGCTCTGTGAAGACCAATACCGAGTTATACCGAGCTGTACCGAGAAATACCGAGTTGTACCGAGTTTTTTCTAGGAAAACTCGGTACAACTTTTGTATAACTCGGTATTTGCTGGGTATAGCTCGGTATAACTCGGTATTGGGTCTTCAAATGATGGTATTCCTCGTTATTGTTTGGTATTGCTCGGTATTTACTCGGTATTTCTCATTTTTTTGCGGGAATTTGCCTCCGACCGGACGTTCCTCTACGTCCGGTCGGAGGACGTAATAATTGTTCCATAGTTATGTAGAGGTAATGAAAAAAAGCGTGTCAAAAAACCTATTTAAAAAAACTAATTTAATATTTTTAAACAATTATTATCTTCTATTGAATCTCTTATAATAGTTATATATAAATTTTTTGAATAAATATATCATAATAAAAATTAATCATGACATAATTCAAAATTATTTAATTTATTTTCAAATAAATACAATACATGCCTAATAAATCAGATCTTATATTACATTTATCTACACGTAAATCCAATAATTTAAAACTCATCTTGACAAGATAATAAATTAGAATCTTCTCTCTCTTTTTTGAGAAATTTAGATTAATTAAGGCAAAATCACACATACGTAAGACTCGAATCCAAGGCCTCTTAGTTTGTAGCTTGTAAAATCTCCCAACCAACAGATCAATGTGAGCTCTGTAATCACAATCTTCTCACTTAGGTTTTGTTTGTGATAACTTTTCTACTAATTTATAAAGTAGCTTTTTAGTACAAAATTTCTAATTCAAAAATATTTGTACTGAAAAGCTGCTTTAGAAAGTAAAAAGAAAGCTATCACAAATGAATCCTTAAACTTTTTTTTTTTTCAAAAAATATTATTAAAATGATTTTGTTCAATATTAATTTTGATATTATTGATTGATTTTGAGAGAGAGAGAGATAGAGAGAATAAAAGTTCTTAATTACATAACGTGAGGGCATGAATGGCCTCTCAAATTTTCAAACCTAAGTGAGCTTGCAAACACATGGCCAACAACAATTATAGTGATAACCTTTACTTGCTTAGCACATGAGCTTCTCTCAAGGAAAGAAAAGATTAAGAAATTGAGAAAGACAGAACAAATAAAGAAAAAATAAATAAATTAAAGGTTTATTCGATTTAATATCCTATTAAAACTGTTTCTAAATCTAATTTTATATAAATAAAAGTTTCAATTTTGTTTTTTTATTCAATCAAATTACACCTTCCAATGTCAAATAATGAAGAGAACATTACTTATCATGATGATGAAGTGCTTTCTAATTATATGCGATTTCAAAGTAGGTGAAAAGCTTTCCTTGACAACACCTTATAAATTTAATTTTATATATATAAAAAAAATATCTTAGATATTTAATTTATTAAAAAAATAATTTAATATCGTTTATCCATTATAAATTGATGAATAATTTAGGATCTGTTTAGAATGACTATAGCTTTTTAGAAAGTTGGTTATAGATTTAAGGCTTCATTAGGGACAATTTTTTAGAATGCAAACATAATTCGTATTTGGCTGTTAATGTTTGTGCTAAGAAGTTCTTTTCTACAACAACTTTGAAAAAAAAAACCTATTTTCTTCGAAGTAGCTTTATAATGCTCTTTATAAAAAGCTACAACCATACGTCCTGCTTAGGGGAAAGCAGTATAGTTATTCTGGTCATTAAAAGTAGCTTTAATTTTCATCATATACATTTTCAAAAATCAATGAAAAAGTAATAGCAAATTGAATTTGTGATTGCAAACTAAGGATTCGTTTGGGACAGCTTCCTTACTGCTTCTTAAAGCAACTTTTTAGTATAAATTTTTTATACAAAAAGCTGCTTTAAGAAATAGTAAGAAAGCTATCCCAAACAAAGCTTAAAAAGCAAAGCAACTAGAAAGTTATCCCAAAAAAACTCTTAATTTGTACAAAGCTGTCTTACAGATGCGTTACATTGTTCTCAAATATTTTATTTATTAAAAATATGATATAATATCCATTACCATTTTAATTAGAAAATATTACATATTTTAGGCATAAAAAATAAATTAATATATTTATTTATCATGAGATTTGTATGGAATTAATTATTTAGATCCAAGATTAGTGATGCAATTACATGGAACATGGAAACAAAGGAATAACACTAAAGGTGCTCACGTTTAGTTGAGATTTCTTTTTTATTTTATTGATTATTTTTTCAAAGCCTCTTAATAAATATATATTTTCTCTCCTGTTCGTGCACATGTTATTGCCACTCCAACTTGCCTACTTTTTTATTTATTTTTGGTGAGATTCTATTTATGTTTGAAAAAGAGGGATGTGATACTAAAAAAAAAATTAATAATAATAAAAAAAGGGATGTGATACTAATACTATAGAGAAATTCAATTAATTCATCACTATTTTCTTTTTTGTATTTAATATTTTAAATAATTATTATTTTTTCTATCTCATCCTTCTTATATTTACTTATTCGATTCAATTGATTCATGGGTAGCAGGTGAGCTCTAAGATAGGGTTGTTAATAACTGACCCGATCTGTCAACCCGACTCAAAAAATTTAAGTTTTGATTGACTCGTTTAATAAACATGTTGGGTTTAATTTATGTTTTTAACCCATTTATTAAATGGGTCAGATTTGAGTTAATTCGTGAATCATTTTTAACCTAAAATGATATGTTTAACATATTTTTTTCTTTATTTTAGTTATATGTATGCATAATCTTATTATTTTTGATCAAATATCATAAATTCATACTTGATAATTTATTATTTTTTAAACCAACACAGGTTAACATGTAGGGTTTGGGTCATTCAGGCTGTTAGTAGGTCAAGTTCAAATTGCGAGAATCTCATATAAGTTACAAATTAACGTATGGTATCCTTGATGAGTTTATTCCTGGCATAGTCCAGTACTCGAGTTTCATAGGCGAACTGAGACTTGTTGAGCAAAAAACTGACAATCATTCTGGCCAGTTAAGTAGTCGAGTACTAACAATTGCGGCTTTATATGAGTTAACGCTTGGCAAATCTCCATGATTGATGACTTGTTGAGTACAATTCATACTCTCATGATTACTTGATCATCCTAATAAAAACAAATATACTAAAATAATGCCTTCCAAACCTATAATATGATTTGCTCCAAACATGTTATCAATCTATACCCAATCCAATGGCAAAAATACACAACTCCAAATGATGAAAAATGTCTTTGAAAAACCTCCACGCAATAAGCTAAACTCAAAATACATGAGCCCTTAGATTTAATAAAGCCATCACAAGTCAATCTCAAGGCTTAATGGCTTTCTTATTCCACAATTAAAAGCATGTCAATACAAATTAGTTTGCACACTAATCCTTTTTTTTTTTTGGGCAAACCCTAATTTTAATTTTGCTCCAAAATTCAATTGATGTCTTAGTGATCACTTGGAGAGTGACTCTTAACCATTTCATTAATATTATTATGTTTAATGCACCAAAATGAGATAAAATTTATTCTAAAAGCAACAAAATGGTTTCAATATTTTCTTGAAATCAATTTTGAAGGACTCCTTTCAACTCTTAGTTTTGAAAATTCAATGCAATTGGTAAAATTACAATTCTACCCTTAGTAAAATTATGAAAGAACATATTTTTTTTTTAAAGTAATAATTCTCAAAATTTGGTTGTCACCCTTTCATTTTGATAGGAAGAGATTATGACCTTAATGTTAGCTAAAATACTCTCAAATTTAAAAAAAAATTAGTAAAGTATATTTTAGACCAAAATATTTAGTGAAAATTTAATAAATTAGCTATCATAAACATATAGCTCATCCTAGTTCTATTTAGTCGATAGAGCATATTAATAGTCTACATATTTGAGATCGGCGGCGAACAAATTCAAGTTTCCTAACTCATCAAATAGCCTTAAGTTTTGGAAAGGGAATAATCTATAATATATGATGCACTATTTATGCTAGGTCAAAAGATGAAAGGACTACAAACTTGAAAGAACATAAATAAATAATATAATTGTATAATTAATTAAATTAAAAATATTTAAATTATTAATAGCCTCTTTCTCTTGTAAGAGAAAAAAAAAAGGATAGATAGGAGGCACCCATCCAAAGTCCTTATCATCCTAAGCTCTAAGAAAGCATGCATTAGCTACATGAGATAAGGAAAATTCTTTAAGAGGTTAAGAAGCTTATGGTCATGTAATTCCTTATATTGATAATTTAAATCTAAATTATAGGGGATAACAACCCATCAACTAATAAAATAATTCTTAGGTTGAATAATATGAAGTTTGTTTTTAAATACTAGCACAATCAAGGTCTTATAATTCTGACTGCTAAAGCTCAACTAGAGTAAGGCCTATGCACTTGATTGCTATGGATACAAAGTTATCAATAACTAGTTGTCGCAACTCAACCCGATAAGACCCATAGGCTGGATAGATCCTATCGTGTCGTCTTATAACAGACAAACCCTAAGATCTAAGTTTTAAAAAAATTCAGATTTTTTTTTTCAAATACAAACTTTTAAACAAACAACTTATTGTAGAGCTACTAATAACATCCAACACTGTAAGTAATCTCATCCACCTAATTTTCATCTCCTCATCAAAATGTATGTACAATAATTATATTACAGTACATGATTACAAATCAGAGTACATAGTAGCACACAACAGACTAGACATGACTTTATAAAAATCAAAAGAGAAAATACCTAGACTCATATCATATCCTAAAACTGCTACTTGACTATCTCATTCTCTTTCCCAAATCCTGAAAAGTGAAACATGTGTGAGCTAACACAGCTCAGCATGCATACCCTACTTAAATCAATTTGAATTTTTAAATGATTTATTTATTATAATATGTAGCTGAATTGTAAAAGTGTTTTAAAATAAGAAATGCACTGAACATAATCATACTTACTATTAGAAAACTTAAAATTAATTACAGACTGATAAATAAACAAACACTTCATATCTTAGAATCACAAATCACAGACTTTCTGCTTATAACTCTCGATGCCCATCATCAAAACAAAAGAGCTTATAGCATCAAAATATACATTGTAGGCATTAGAACATGACTTATAGCTATCAGAACATGCATTATAGGCTCTAGAACATGGCTTATAACTACTAGAACATGCCTTGTAGGCATCGGAATAACTTGTTTCTCCCACACCAAATCTCCTCAGAACTTCTTATTTCAACCAATAAGACATACATAATTTGCCTTGCAATAATTAAAACATAAATAAATTGATTCTAAAATTTCACAAAATGTCCTATATAACTGTATCCAACAAAAAACCCTAACAAGGATAAATTCAATAATTTAGAAAGTAACCAAATTATCATATATAGTGCAAAATACGATTTTAAGACTTTACTTATAATATAATAATATTTTTTGTCCAGAATTATTTTCTAGATAATTAAAATGGCACTTTTCAGAATAACAACGTATAAAATTTTTCATAAACTCTCTAATGTTTAGAACTATTGCCTCTATAACATACCAAAAGTTATACAATGAAAATTTTGTTGGTGTAAAATTATCCTCATTTTTTATTAGAGAAATATAAACTTAATCATAAAAATTCAAAAAAACTTAGTATTTTTTTAAAACTGAGATAGACAAAATATCACCAGTCTTAATCCGGATAACTTTCAGAACTGGGTCGTCAATTGAAAACGATCTGAAGTAGACAAAACGAGCTTTCACCTTCTAGGAATTCTCTCTTCTTCTCTTTAGTGCCAGCTGCCCAAACAAGCGAATGAATGAATAGTGGAAAATATATTTTAAATATTAAATTCAACCTAGTGTTGTGGTGCCACTATGCGCCACGCGACGCCATCCAAGGCACTCATTCAGACAGCCCATAGTGCCATAGCACAGCCCCTAGCATTGTCGTGTTAAATTGATGCCAAAAACTCAAGAGCACTTGTCACGACCCAACCCGATCGGAACGAATCCCATCGCGTCGAGTCACGACGACTGAATCCAGGATCTAGCTTTGAAATTTGCTTTCAGACTTTCTTCCAATAAACAAACATACAGAAAACACAGAGCTACTATAAACATCCAAATATACAGAAAAGTTCATCCATGATTTTCTTCTTTCTTTCTTCAAAATAATCATGTACATTACAGTACATGGCTACCAACAAAAAGAACAGAACAGAAGAGTCATGACTGTACAAAAAATTAAAAAGTACCAAAAATACCTAATCTTAGATCAGACACTGAACAGCTAGTCCAAGACCTCCTTCCCTTTCCCAGAACCTAAAAATCACGCAAATAACAAGAATGAACTAACAGCTCAGCAAGACTACACTAGCCAATCAAAATCTCCAGAAACTCACATCCAAAAATACATCAGAATAGTAGCCGTACATAATTCAGATAATCGTACATAAAATCATATAATCATACAGAATACAGATACTCGTATAAAATAGCTAATCAAACAAAAATCAAACAACTGATATAAAAGAACTGAATTCATTTCATATAACAGAATAATTCAAATCAGATTTCAAATCAGAATCATACAAATCATAAAGCACATTGTCAAAGCAGATAAGATCACATATCACATATCAGATATCAGATTCCCGGGCCCTGACAGAATCTCAACGGATTCTGACCCCTTATGCCTCCCTTCCCGGACACTGAAAAAATCTCAAAGAATTCTGGCCCCTTATGCCTCTCTTCCCGGACACAGACAGAATCTTAAAGGATTCTAGCCCCTTATGCCTCCCTTGTGCTTACAGCACCAGAATATATCAGATATACATAATTATCAGATCATAACTTATTTTCAGATTCCCGGACCCTGACAGAATCTCAAAGGATTCTGGCCCCTTATAACTCCATTCTGATCATTCAAACACATCAATTCATTCAAATTTAGAAAAATCAGATTACTTTAGAAAAATCGTCAGCGGCATAACGACAGTCTACAAAAATTTCCATAGATCAAATCACAGTTTCAGAAAATTACCAAATTTTCACAGATAGTGTAAAACACCATTTCAAGACTTTCATTGTACTGAAGCAAATATTTTCAACATTCAGATAATTCATTATTCGATTAAAACTCCACATAATTCAAAATACCCGGTGAAAATTTTCCAGAAAATACTCAAAACATGCAAAAAACATCATCTTAGAAATATACCAAAAGTTACGCGGTAAAATATTTATCAGTACGAAATAATACCAAATTTTCGCTAACGGAAACGGAATTTGAAACAGAAAAGTCGTCAAAATCTACATTTCTAAAAATTGAGAAAGGCATAATGTGCCTTAACTCGAGTTGATCAACTTTTACAACTATGGCGACGGACGAAAACGGACCGAAGTCGCCCAAAATCCACTTTTCTTCCTTTTTCCCTCATTTTTCTCTCTCCTCCTTTTTCTCTTTCTTCAAAAATATCTGTTTGGATATTTATAAAGTCGGACCGTATAGGACGATTTTCCCGATCGTTCTGAGACGATCGCCTCTGGACAAAATTCATTCAGACGAAAATTAATTATTTTCACAATACGATGGGCTCTGGAGAAATTTCGTACGTACGAACCTGACTTCGTACTGGAACGAACGTCTTGCCACCAGCTTTTGAACTGATCGTCCCGGACGATCTCCACATCGTCCGGACGAACCTGGAAGAAAAACTGACATGTCACAGCACTAGTGCACGCCACGATGCCACCGAATCCAGTGTTGCGACGCCCTAGGGAAAAACTTTAGATTTTTTTAATATGCAAATAGACTCCTGGGACTTGCTTTAAAACACATACAAATTCTTACATGCACCCAAAATATTTTCAAATACATGTAGAAGGGTTCAAATGCAAAAATTTAACAAGCTATCTTATTCATATTGAGTCAGAATAGATTAAACCGAATACTGAACCTGAGAGTGTTACACTAGTAAGTGGATTAATCATTCAAGCATGTAGAGTTCAAATATGTGAAGTTCATACACATCCTCCACTTCTCTTTGCTTTTCTTATTTAAAAATGAAAGCTACCAACAAAGATATTAAACCTCCAAGACCAATTTTATAGTAAGAACTAATAAGCTTCATGAATTCTTATTTGACGGTCTTAAGATATTGTGACTTACTTCAAATAAAGCAAACGAAAATGGTACGTACCCACTTGAATATTCAAGCACATAATAAAAATGTATGTATAAAATCATTTGACAAAACAATAAAAAAGCTGTCCCAAACAAAACCTAAATTTTCTCTATTTGCCCTTTGCCTTCTAACATTACAACAAAGAATGTTAAATGGTAGCTTTCATATAACAAGATTGCTTGCCTAATTCTATTTTGCTTCTTTCAAGCAAAATCGATTGCTTTCACTAACTTTTAAAGATCATTTAGCAATTTTAATTAGTATGTAATTAACAGATTTTGCTATAATACTCTATCAAAATGTGACTAAATAATTATTTTTAAAATGCTGCTTTACATTAATTAGTATTTAATTACCTATTATTATTAAATCATTATTTAAATTCATTATTGAACTGTACAATTAAGAAGATTGGATTGTTGCTTAATGTTTTTATTAATTCTAATTA
The DNA here is from genome assembly GCA_016618105.1 of Dendrobium huoshanense. Lineage (NCBI taxonomy): Eukaryota > Viridiplantae > Streptophyta > Magnoliopsida > Asparagales > Orchidaceae > Dendrobium > Dendrobium huoshanense. The sequence continues at coordinate 9,980,851 of CM028358.1, read as the reverse complement.
AATAACTTTAAGATGTACTTTTTCTTCTCTTTAGAAAATAAATTTCTCTCCTTTGAATATTATTTTGATATATATCACCTTACATAGTATTCGTCTAACTCAAGAACATTTCATTGAATATATATATATATATATATATATATATTGTTTGAGATGACTATAACTGTTTATAAAGATAGTTGTAAATTTCTTGTAAAGAAATTAACTTTTTTGATAGCTGCTGCTGTAGAAAACAACTTTCTAGCGTATAAATTTCTTGAAAACAATTGCTACAAGAAAATCACCAATTACCAGTGGAATTTCCAGCAGACTATTTTCCGGCGGATTACCGACGGAATAGGAAAAAAAATTACCCACTAATTTTCAAGCAGATCATCCGGTGAATTTCTGACAAATTTTCCAGCAGATTTGTTTTCGACAGATTCATTTCTGACAAAATAAAAAGATAAAGTTGTGATATGAAAAACAAAATAGCAAGAAAATTGTTTTAAATGAAACCTTAATAACATTAATAAAAATGGAAGTTTTTTATCTAATATGGCATAATATCAAAATCCCAATCATTAATTTTATACTTTCCATTTATGAATTCCAGGTAAGATAGATCATGAAGAGAGAGAGAGAGAGAGAGAGAGAGAGAGAGAGAGGAGTCAAATTGAAGGGATTATAAGTGCAAGGAGTGCAACACAAGCTAAGAAGGGGAGAGGGGCAATCATATCATATGAATAAGGCTCAAACAACCTTCGGTTGTGCAGTCTCTTTACCCTTTAGATTTCTTTTCCTTTTCCACTTCATAGCCGTTGGAAGTATTATTATTGCCATATTTATTATTTATAGCTTAATTTTTGGGTCATTTCGCAGCCAATGAGATTTTGGAAAGGTAAGCAGTTTGCTTAGCTAGTTTAGTAGGATTTATGCACAAATGGGGTGAAAGGCAACTAAAATAATCTCCATTTGGTGAGTTGGTGCTAAGCCACTACCATTCCACTATATGAATTATATGTGGTGATTCAGACTGTGCTTCATTATGAGAGCTCAGCTTTTCCACATTTCTCATTGTACCTAACAAAACATGTTTAAACAAACCCTAGCTAATGGCAAAGAAGAAATTTGGAACTTTTATGTGAATTATCTATCTTAGAGGAAGCCATTGTTGTCATTCCATGTAATGAGAGAGAAATTCTTCTATGGTGGAACAACGATAGAAATGTATACATTATTTTTATAGAAAGAACGATAGAGTCTATACCTTACATTATTGACGAGGATTATTATAAGGAAGTGATAAAGTTTGATGTTATAAATAATGAGGAAATAGGAAGAACTCGTCACTAAGTTCTAGACTTATTAATATTTCATGTTGTTAGGCAGAAAATGGGTAGGCAACCTTTGTATTTCATGTTGTAACATGGGAGTGAAACTTAATTGACAGCATAAGTTCTAAGTGGTCTGTTACTAGGGTCATCACATCCTTAAAGCTATTGAGAAGCTTAATATGGCACTAAAATGCTTGTGGTGATAAGTTGTTGGGATCCATTAACTTATTCAATAAAGGATCATTTAGAATCTCCAACAAGAATAAGGAGGAGCTAGTCTTATGGTTAATGGGTGACTGGTGCCAAGAGGCCTCTCCAAAGGAGCACTTACTTCACCAATTAATAATCAAAGGAACTTGGATAACAATGATGATCTAAGTTTTTAGAGTTATTGGGGATGATGACACACAAAAGATTTAAGTAATTTGGCTTGTTAACATATATTGAGTCCAAGAAGGAGTTGAAATCATTATTCTAAAGAAAGAAGAATGTGTAGCCCTTTAATATACTATCTGTCACGCCCCAAGATCTAATTTGGAAAGAATTTCAATCAAACCATCAACATTTTACCAGAGCTATCTATAACAATCAAATCAAATGGTCTAGCAAAATTCTATAACATTTAAAACATCAATAAACGATACTATTCATATCTCAAAAGATCATATACAATACTCATGAACTACATCAAAAACACATGAACTGAAATCTATCCTGTCCTGAGTACAAAAGAATCACTACAATAAAAAAGAACAGAAACCTGGAGATCCTGATCAACCTCAATCACCTGCTCCCTTGCCCTGACCTGAAAATATTAACCACATATAATGAGCTTCAAAAAGTCCAGCAGGTCACCTAATACCTACAACTGAAATCAAAGCACAATACTGGAAACAATATGCATGTCAATCAGTCGAAACAATAACAGTCAATTACACATGATCAATGAATCAATGCAGCGGAAATCAAATCAGTAATCAATGCAGTAGTAGAAGAATCAATAAATAGTAGAAAGAATCAGCGATCAGTCAAATCAATCGTATCAAATCAAATCAATCAAAACAATACAGTCTCGTCTATACTAGCAATGAATCAAATGCAGCAATTCAATACAATGCAGCAGCAATAGTATCAATGTCCGTATTCTATAACAGTAGCAATGCACAGTGATAGAATGAAGGTATCAATGAAATCGTACGATAGCAGTAAGTCCGTAAATCCGTCAGTAAAACCAAATCAAATAAGCAATAAATCCAACACGAGTCAATGTCGAACACATGCATTTCAATACAATAGTCTTACTGAACAAGTTCAATCACTGGCTATTCAATAATCAATAGTGCTGTTGTAGAAATCCATATGTTGGTTCAATAAGAGTCGTCACTCTGAGCCCGTCGGCATAAGAATCTTCTTATGCCTCCCAATCAATATATCAATGATCAATAGTTTAAAGGAAAGCCCGTCGGCCCACCATCCTGTACATGTCAATCAATCTCCAGCCAACAGTTCAACCAGACTTCACTTGTCTTTTAGTATCAATAATCATATATTCATATTCGTATGCATACAGTTCAAATCAACAATTTCAGAAAATCGGAAATCGTACGAAAATCCAGCGGCATAACGGCAGTATACAGAATTTACACAGAAATTCATAAAAATCATAATTTATCAAATTAATACAGAACGTGCACGACAACAATATAAGACTTCTATTCTACTGAAGCAACATCAATCAACATCCTGATTTTTATCTATTCGATCAAAATCGCACAGATCCCAAAATAACCGGTAGAATCGTTACATAAAATACTCAAAACATGTAGAATAATCATATCAATAACATATCAAAAGTTGTGCGGTGAAAGATTCGTCAATACAAAATGCGGCGCGTTTATCGGTAACGAAAACACAAAACTGTGCACAAAACGACCAAAACTCAACATCTTCAAAAACAGAAATAGGATTCGGAGTCCTTACCGCGAGATAAACACTTTACTCAACGGCGGCGACGGACGAAAAGCGCTCTGCGGTCTCCGAAACCAAACTTTTCCTTTGCTTTCCTTCTCCTTCTCTCTCCTCAGATATTTTGTTTTATAAAAATGATTTTCTCTCTCCTCATAACGAGTAGATTTTCTTATAAAACCGACCTGATCGGCCCGGCCGATCGCCACATCGTCCAGGACGATATGAACAAATTTCAATCGTCCAGGACGATTTCTCAGGACGATGATCAATTTTCCTTGGACGATAAAAACCCTTGCTTACTGACTTGAGCCATGAACTGATCGTCCCAGGACGATCCAAAATCGGCCCGGACGATCCACCCAGAAATCAGTGTTTCTGATCATTCTGGACGATCTCAACATCGTCCCGAACGATCCCAGAAGGAAATCAAAGAAACGAGCTATTACACTATCTCCTAATCTATCAAGATTGTAAGAGTTTTAGAGTTCAATCTCAAAAACCTCAAGTTCTATAAGTCCAAAATCCCTTACAACAAGAAAAGGGGTATTTATACCTGAAGTGCTAATTTGAGATTTTGTTGAGGTTGACAGTGACATGTAGGCTATGGATATATGATTTGATCAATTTTAGTAGCGACGAAAGATGTGGTACACATGGATTAGCATTCATAATTGAAGTAACAATTTGAGCTTTTGTTGAGGTTGACAATGATGTCATGTAGGCTATGAGAAATCAATTCTAATAGTGATAAATGATATGGTTTATGTGGTAAGTTTGAAAAAGATTAGGTTCAAAGTGACAGATATAGGCTGATAAGATGACTAGAAAAAGTTTGGTTCTAAGAATGATATGGAGACATGAAAAGAGTCATTGTTGGGTGATAAAGGATATTCATAACATGATGATTTATCTATATGGGAAATAGCTATATAGCACCTTTGGCATGAATGGACCAAGTAGAGATGATTGAAGGAAGATCATGAGAAAAAATGGAACTTTCTAGATTTTGAAGAATGCATAGTCGAGATAGAAGGATTGTTTCAAAATAAGATTTAGTTTGCATGTTATATTTAATTTTTATTTAAAACTATTGACGATGAATGACAATTTAAGCATACATTTACTTATCTCAATAATGTCTTCTTGAGTCACAATAATGCCAAGAAGGCATACCGATCAAAACTAGAACTAATAAAAAATTGGTAAAAAACACAATCATTTTTATTACAAAATAGTCCATCATTAAATCAATAAAAAGAAAAAAAAAATCTCACGAATGGACCATGATTACTTCATTGCAATGACGTAACAACGAAGAAATTTTGATCCTAAAAACTTTCTAAACGAATAACAACATCTAGTCACGAACCCAAATCGAATCCCAACACCTCCCATCAATATTGATCCGAATGTCTTCTCAAATAGCCAAGAGGTTACCGCCGCCCACCCCACATCGTGTGGAGAGACAAATGCCTAGCCACCATCTTGAACCGCACCGACCCGACCCGACCCAATTGAGAGCTCAATCACCTAAAAAATCAAGCACTTTTGATCTCATTATATTTGTCCCATATAATTTTATTGGAATCAAAATACCAATTAATTTATTTTCTTGAATTTTTTATTTTACAAAATTAATAATTTTTTAATTCTAAAAAATTCAAAAAAATACAACTGCAAATTAAAACAAAATTGACATTTAGAGCCGTAGACGCGCAGTAGAAAATTAGAGAGCAGTCCCGCGGCGAACTCCGCGGCTTCTGCCGACATTTTCCCAATCTACTTTCGCTTCTTACGTCTGCTATTTCAACGATACAATTCCCTTCCAGACTATCAAGAGAGAGAAAGAGTGAACATGGTGGGGGCCTACGAACCAGTAGAGATAGAAAGAGAGTACACAGGATTTAGAGATAGAGAGAGAAATATAGAAATGAGAGGGAGGAGACTTAAACATCACGACAGTTACAGCTGGGCTGGACAGCTAGCAATGAGAGAAGCAACCTCACCTACCGTAGCAACTTATAACAAATTGCATCAAACAGCACCACTACCGCTCCTCAATTACTCGTTCTGGCTTTCCCCCTCTTCTTCCCTTCCATTTTCTCTCTCTTCCTCCTCTCACGTTCTCCATCTTTTTTTTTTCTTCCTTTTCTCTCTCTATCTCCTCTTTTCTTATTACACTCTGCTCTCACTCCCTTTTAAGCCATCCCCATTGCCCCGCCCAGCTCCTCTTTATTTCACTTGAGCACGCATTCTCTCTCTTCCGTATTTGCTTCTTCTAACGGTTTCTCAGAGTTCAGCTGGATTTCCCTTCTATTTCCAGGTAGGGTTTCTGACTTCTCCACCAATCACTCGATCTCTTCTCACACTTGGAAGTTGATCAGTGCGCTTGAGTTTAGGGTTTATCTGGCTTTCTGAGGGTTCTGATTTTGCCATCACACGAAGTTTTAGGGTTTTGGAACATTTTGATTTCTGTTTTTGTTTCCTTTCTTTCTTAAAGATTTTCAGAGTTTCGCTGCTATTTGTTCGCGCATTCAGGTTCTTGTGATCGAATAGTCAATTGATTTTTAGGATATTTGGCTTCATTGATTCTTTTCTTCTCATTTTAATTTTCTACAATTTTTTTTTTGTATGAACTTTGTTTAGTAAGTGTAGAAATTGAGTTGCAGAGCTCCGTTTCGTTTCCAGAGGTCCAATCTTCAAAAAAATTTCCACCGCGCGAAGTCTTTGGATTTCTGGAAATTTCAATTTCTGTTCATGTTTCCTTTCTTCGTAATTAGGTGGTCCAATTTGAAAATTTTCAAAGTTTTGGTGCCATTTATTAACCTAATCTCGTTATTGCGATGGCATTTTCCAGCTTTGTTTTGCTCCTTTTTGTCTTTTTTTTTTTTAATGTTGAATATATTCTTTTATTAATACATTTTTATGGCATATAAAATGACATGTTTAACAGCTCATATTTTCATATTAAAATAAAAAAAATTATTGTGGATGGATTTTCTTTTTTCTTTGAAAAATAAATTTATAAAATAATTAATATTTGAAAAATAAGAAACAATCATGATAATATAAAAAATAACCTTACCTGTTATGCGGTACAGGGCTTTGATTTCTGGAGAGAAAGGAAAGATAATGGCCATGAAAGCCTTCATGGAGCCCATGGGAACCGAATTAGTCTGCGAAGATCCTTTCGATTCCATTGATGATCTGCTCGATTTCCCCAATGATGACGATGCGCTCCCAATAGCAGAAGCTTGGGGCGACTGCGCTCCTCTCGCTCCGTCGCCGGCTCCGGCTCCGGCGTTGATGGCCGCAGGAAGCGGCGGCGAAATCAGTGTCGGCAGTGCTGCCAGCGGACTAGATGGTCGCGCTGCCGCCGTCTCCGGCGTTGGGATTAGCTCAGAAAATGATGCGCTGGGTCTGGTAAGTCGTTATAGAACCCCTTTCAGAATTTGCTGAAATTTAAGAAAAAGTAAAATTTTTAAAATAAAAAGTAATTTTTTAAAATAAAAAGTAAATTTTACATTTAATTTTCCCTGCAAATTATGTAATTCCCATGAAAAAAATCAAAATTACAAAATAAATTATATGGAGCATTGCTCTACCTTTCAAAACTTAATTTACTCCATATGTAAAATATTTAAATAAAAAAAAAATATATTTTTATATTAATTAATTTGAAGAATGTAGTAGTCCTGTTGGAAGGGACTTTAATTTATGTCGAATGGGTTTCATTTATTATAGTCCTTCTCAGCATTAATTAATGAAGAAAAAAAACACATTCTAATTATTTTAATAAAATTCTTCATAAAAATGAATTAATATAATATAAAATTCTATTATATTTATTCACTTTAAAGCAAATTTAATTTTTTAAATATTTTTTTTTCATAAATGAAAGCCATTTCTGACAAATTTATATTGAAATTAATATAGTTATAAATATAAAATTAGTTTTACATAGTTTTTTTTAGTATTTACAAATGTATTTTTATTTTTTTCATATTAATCTTCTTCTTACAAAATTGTATCCGTTTGTGGTTTCAGTACAACGATATGGACATTGCAAACCTGGAATGGCTCTCCAATTTCTTCGAAGACTCTGAATTCAACTTCGATTTCATCCCCAACTCCACCACTCCTTCGACGCCGGACGCCAAACCGGAGAACAAAACCGCCTCTTTGTCCCGTTCCTCGAGCCCGATCTCCGTCCTCCTCCTCCCCACCTCCTCCTCCTCCTCTTCCTCCTCTTCCTCCTCAAACTCCATCACCGACATCAGCCCACCGCCACCCCCTCCCGCCTCCGTCCCGGGCCGAGCCCGAACCAAACGCCCCCGTCCCCCATCCTTCTCCGCTCGCCCCTTCATCCCCCCTTCATCGAATACCCCCATTTCTTCCCCTGCTGCAGTCAAGAAGATGAAGAGGGATCTGGACTCCGTTCCATCTATGAGGAAATGCTCCCACTGCGATATACAGAAAACGCCCCAGTGGCGGGCGGGCCCGATGGGACCCAAAACGCTCTGTAACGCCTGCGGCGTACGGTACAAGTCGGGCCGACTGTTTCCGGAGTATCGGCCAGCGGCGAGCCCGACTTTTGTGCCGGCCGTTCACTCTAATTCCCATAAGAAAGTCGTGGAGATGCGGCTCAGGTGTACGGAGATGGTGGGGAAGAGCGGCGGCCGGGAGATTCCGGTGGCGGCGAAGAACTGTGACTTGCTTGAATATATCAGGAGGCGAGACTGATGGTGCCTGCAATTGTACTCAATAGATCGCCGGTTGAACGGATCTCGACCCGGCGGATCGGAGAAACCCGATCCTTAATGGTTGTTTTGGGGGAAAAAAAATTTATTTGGAATATTCTGATCAAAATCAGTCACCTGAGTTCCAAATTATTTAAATTTATTTTGAGATTAATATTACATCAGAAAGAATTTGTGTGAAGATATTTTGATAAACAAAAAATCAGAATGAGCTTTAAAGCTCTTTGTTTTGTCTTGAAATGAATGCAATACATAACTAATTTGTATTACATTTACTTCAAAACAAATCAAAGAGTTTTAAAATTTATTCTGATTAAAAATAAGATCGAAATATCTTGATCTCATTTTTTTTCTATTACATTTATCTTAAAATAAATTTTAAATTTTGGAAGCTCATTTTCATCAAAATCTTGATCAAATATTCTATTATTTTGCGCTTCTCTTGATAATTGTATTTTTTTTTTTTTTTTAATTTTCTAGTATTGTACAGAGAAGCAGGAGGCAGAAGGGAGAAAAAGATCTAATATTTAGGAAGAAAAGGGTAGATTTATAAGGGAAAAAATGATCCTTACTATTCAATTTAAATTTAATTTAGGATATAATATTTTTTTGAAGTTGCAAGGTAATTATTTTTTATATAAAAATAATAATTTTCATTATTGATGAAATATCTTGCAGCTTTAAAAAAATATTTTATATTTCAAAATTAAATTTAAATAAGAATATCAAAAATATAATGGGGCTAAAATTTTTCCCTTATTGATTAGGAAATTTTATTCTATCCAGTGAACGTATGCAGAGAAAGGTTCGGTTTTAGGCAAAAAATTGACTGTACCGAGTTTTTCGCGTATGTACCGAGTTTTTTGAAAAAACTCGATACAGGTATTTTTTTTGCTTAAAACCGAACCTTCCTCTGCGTACGTTCACTGGATAGAATAAAAGTTCATTGATTAGATATGAAGGGATAGCATATTAAAAGGAAAAGGAGGGTGGGGGCTTCAGTTAGGTTAAATGAAGCTTGTATTCTTTTTGCAGATTGATTGATTGCTAGAAAATGGATTGAACTATTTGATTAATTTTCTTATTTTGCATTATTTTGTGTACCTTATCTTCCATTTTTCTCCTTAATAATTACTAACTTTCTTGATGGAGAATCAATGGCTTAGAGCAAAATAATAAGTTTTTTAATATTATCATATTTAATGTTTTTTTTTCTTCAGAAATTTAAGCCAATTAAGGGCATCTCCAACGGAGAACTCCATTTTTCACGGCAAAATACCGTAAAACTCCAAAATGTTGTGGTGCTGCTCCAATCGAACGTCATTGTATGTGTTTTTGCGAAGGTAACGATCCTTTCACGCGATTATCCCTTTGGTGCGTTTTTTCGGTTGAGTGAGGAAAATGGCGCGGATGAATAGTGCAACGCCAATATTGGCGTCGCATTATTCACCCGCAAGTAAATGCCGGAAGATTTGATGTTCGGCTGGAGCGACCAAACGACGCCATACGTTTGTTTGGTGTTCGGTTGGAGATGCTCTAAGACAGACTTATACACATATCACATACACAAAGACTCGAACTCAAGATCTCTTAGTTGATAGTCTAAGCTCCCAACTAATAAGTCAAGATGAGATGTATCATATTTAATATTTATTGATAAAATATTTAAAAATTAATATCACTGAGGTTTTTATGTGATTTAAAAGAAATAAAAAAAAAATAGATATGTAAATACATAATTAAAAGATTGCAAATTGGAAAATTATTAGTGAATTGAGAAAATATTTTGATGAATTCAAATGTTTATATTAATTAAATTTTACATAATTTGAAGCTATATTATGATAATTTAAAGATGGTTATGAAAAATGTCAGAAATAATTAATTATTTATTACATTTTTTATTTTTCAATTGGATAAAAATTCGTGGATTGCTTCTGCTTGCAAATTAACTAAATTAAAAGGTTTGAAGTGGAAAAGGATTCCCCAATTATTGATGTGCTGATTGGATATAAAGCATGACTTTTGGCTCTGCCGCAAATTTCGGAATTAAGAATAAGCTAATTTTAAAGAAAATTTAAATATCAAAATATAAATTTAATTGCTTCTGAAATCTAAATTTTGTTTTTCAGGAATTTATAGTGAAGCCAATGAGTTTCAATGAGAGGAAGCCAACAATGTCATGAAAAATTGGGAAGGTTTTTAAGGGCATTTTATCACTTAAATGCTCTTTAAATTTTGTGTGTTCATAGTCAAAATAAGCATTTTGACAAGAAAAATCTAACGAGCCTAAAATCGTTCAATTCTAAACTCGTTAAGATGCTATGATGTTCAAAGAAAAAAATATATCAAATGAGCAATTGGGGTAACTTTAGATATTTTCGATGATTAAGTATTTTGATTCTTGGTAGACTATATTTTTACACATTCAACACAGGGAACAATTATTACGTCCTTCGACCGGACGTAGAGGAACGTCCGGTCAGAGGCCAAAAAACTAGAAATACCGAATAAATACTGAGCAATATCAAACAATAACAAGGAATACCATCACGTGAAGACTCAATACCGACTTATACCGTGCTATAGCGAGTTATACAAATGTTGTACCGAATTTTTACTAGAAAAAACTCGGTACAACTCGGTATTGCTCGGTATAGCTCGATATTGGTCTTCACAGAGCGGTATTCCTCCTTATTATCAAATAATACCTAGCAATACTGAACAAATACCGAATTTTTTGGCGGGATTTTGCCTCCAACCGGACGTTCCTCTACGTCCTTACACCGGACCTAATAAGGGCTTTTGGTTGAGAGAATGTCTATACTTGGGAAGTTGTAAAGATCTATCAATCAAGGCTTGACACTAATTGTCAACACTACAAGGTGTCGAAAGTAAAAAAATGCCAATGGCCCTTGACACTACCACCAAATATTATTTGTCCATGAATGAAGACACCCATTATCACACCCCCAAACCTTTTTTATATACTAATGTGAATACTAGTCATCCTCAAGGTTTAACATTAGTCAGCTATTGATGTCCAACACAGACCTTCTAGGTCATTCAATTTCCCAGGCTATAAAAAGAAAGACATAATCAAACCTTTAGACATTGACTTACCTATGACATTCCTTATCAATTGTGACCCAATACATATAAAAAAGTAATGTTCGATGCTTGTAAGCCACATATGTCTGAAGCAACCCTTTTCAATTGTTCTCCCACCTAGATGGAGACTAATTGTGTTACAATATCAATCATTGCATGAAATCCGATGTTTATTATCGATCGTAACTTACCACATATCAAGGAATTGCATCAAACATCAATCAGTCATAATAGATGTCCGCACAAGTATTCTCAATCCTTCAATCTCCCATCTTATAAGAAGAACAATTGAGCTGGACCAGCATGCACACTCAACATTTGTTATCAACATATAACTAACGTAAGTTTTCTTGATCATTTAATCTCCTCTCTATAGGGATAAAGATCAAACTAGATTGCTCGAAGTCAACCAATATTTGACATTCCTAATCAATTGCCACCAACTATATACCAAAGAATGACTTCTAATGTACTTTAGCCACCAACATATCATACACGCCTTTCTAATTGTCTGGTCTCATCTTACAAGGATAATGAACATTGCAACTCTACATGCAACAAAGATATTTTTAACTAAGATACATGTTGATAGAAGAGAGTGTGCTTAATTCAAGTTCAAACCCGATCCTTCTATGCGAATCAATAAGAGTCGACAGGGTTTGAATCTTCAAATAAATACATGGACCGGTGTATTTATTTTAATACATTCATATTATGCCTTCAAGACTTATAATCAAGAGAATTCATTAATAAATGCATAACGCCTACTAAACCCAATCCTCTTAAGCAGGTAAATAGGAGTAGACAAGATTTAAACCATCAGATAAATATGCGGTCACGAAGTTGACCGAGACATTTATTTTATACATTCATATTAGGCCTTCAAGGCCTTTAACAAAGAAAATTCACTAATGAATGCATGAAGCATGTGAAACACGATCCTCTATTGAGCAGTAGACAGAGTCGACAATGTCCAATCAATGAAATTCCCAAGTGACCGTAAAGTCACCCCGATGATAGCCGTATTAAATGAATATCTCAACCGGATGAGTTAATTCACAAACACTTTCAAATGTCCTCTAAATATCCAAATGTCCATAAAATCCAAAAATCCAAAAGTTCCAAAATTCTAGATAAAATTGAAATAATCCATCAAATCGATTAAAGCAAAATCCATCCACCCTCCACGACAATTTGTCGGGATTGACAAATTGAAAAATTACTTCAGCTCACAAAGAGCTAATGTATGGCAAGAATATCACTATGATTCATTCTCAAACAATCTCTTGCCAATAAGGACGTGGTACATGTCATCTAACCGGCGATTTGCCATCAAATGGCACCGCAGGATAAACGGTTATGACCCAGGGCTCTCTGAACTAAGTGGTTTTGCCGTCAAATGGCACCACGAAATACCGGTTATGGCCAGAGCAAATACGCTCCTTAGTGGCATCAAATTCTTGAGATATGAATCAATAGGATATAATCGATATGGCACAAAGCCCGATGTTAACTAAGGTGAATTCAAATTTGTCCCCTTAGACAAATATTCACCCCAGGTCTATAAGGTACTCTTGGACGAAGCAACCCATGACTGCTGACAAGGATCCTTCTATTAGGTTGGGTCGACTACCTCCTCTGACTAAGTAGACCAGGGACCACGATGGCCCGAGACAACGGAACCATGGGATCTTGATCGGGTCTATCATACATTCCCCCACCATTCGCTTTAAGTATAAGATGGTGCAATTTCCAATTTTAAATACCAAAATTTTCAAATATCTAAATACATGTTGCTACTATATGTCATATAACACGTATTCTTAAGTATCTGATTGACGACTAGCCTTAATCGAAAGTTCTCTCTCGTTACTGGGAGGGGTAATTAACTATAGGGGCTTGCGCCTATAGGAAATCATAACTCAAATTATAAAGTCCTCGCAAAATGAGGGCGAAATCTCTAGGTAGTGTCTTATCTACAAACCCATCTGCATTCCAAAATTTATCCCGGAACTTAATCCGTTAAAACTCCCCCGAAGAAGTAAAGCATACAAGCCGGGCAGAGGCCGGGGCCGAATTTTTGGAGCCCACAGATGCAGAAAAATCAATCAATCACGAACATGGCAGATCAACTGATTCCGGTTGGATTGCCGCCGATGGTTGGGCCTCGGTCTTCGATTTGGCAGTGTTGAAGGCCTTAGTTGCGAGATCACCAGAGAACGAAAAACCCTCAACAAGCGGATGAAATATGATGCCGAAAAACATGCTTAGAGTTAAGGATAGTAACCAAGAAATCACTTAACATTATTCAACTATTGATGTCCAACACAGACCTTCAAGGTTATTCAATCTCCCAGGCCATAAAAAGAAGACCTAATCAAACCTTAATACATTGACTTACCTCTGATATTCCTTATAAAACGTGACCCAATACATATAAAAAAGTAATGTTCGATGCTTGTAAGCCACATATGTCTGAAGCAACCCTTTTCAGTTGTTCTCCCACCTAGATGGAGACCGATTGTGCTACAATACAAATATTGCATGACCTCCGACATTTCTTATCGATCATAACTTACCACATACCAAGGAATTGCATCTAACATCAATCCTAATAGATGTCCGCATAAGCGTTCTCAATCCTTCAATCTCCCATCTTATAAGAAGAACAATTGAGCTGGATCGCTCGAAGTCAACCTATCTTTGACATTCCTTGTCAATTGCAACCAATTATATACCAAAGAATGACTTCTAATGTACTTTATCCACCAACATATAATATAGGCCTTTCTAATTGCCTGGTCTTATCTTACAAGAATAATGAACATTGCAACTCTACATGCTACAAAGATATTTTAACTAGATTGCATGTTGATAGAAGGGAGGGAGTGTGCCTAATAATATTTTATTGAGATAAGAGCCACTCAATCATTATTAAAATAGCATTTTTCCTAAGGTGGCAATGGAGAAAGACAATATTGTTTGTTGGCATACCATTGACCATCATCCATAGAAAAGAAAAATAGTTAAGGGATATATAAATATATCAAAATGCTTATATTTTCAAGACAAACAACCAAACAACCCCTATGGGAATACAAATATCAACAAAATAAAAATAAAAATGTGCACTTTGATCCATTTTCATAACAATGTAAAGCCCAAAATACTGCAGAATATGCTCTTAAAATGTGCCCTTTGATATATCAACATACATAGAGAGTTCTGTTCTGCTTTAATCTAGACGAGGCTCACAGCTCCTACTTCATTTTTTACATTCACTTATATCTGACAAAACTTCCCTTATATATACCATCATGTAGATACAAGAAGCTCAGGTTTAGCTTTGTCAATCAAAGAATGATGAAATGTAATCGGAAAGTGGTATCTACACAGTTTAGTGCAGCACCGGCTGCCGTAAATTTTCATTATTTTTTATTGAAGATATATTTTTATGTAATGGTGAATAGGACGAGGTGTGTAAATCTGCAAAAACCCAAAGCCATCTGACCTGAGTTGAGCATTCTGTAACCGGTTAATTTGTCACCTCTTTAATGCTTCCAAGGAGTTATTGAAACTGCTTTAGAAGCATCCAGATGATTTAAGCGGCAGGTTCCAAGCAGAAACTCTGGAAGCTCTTCTTGAGTATTGCCCTGATGTTACAAAGGGAAGAAAAGAACAAGGGACTGTATGGTTAGATTTCTCCTTTTTACGGAGGAGCTTTTCAAAAGTAGCTGTCAAAAAGTTTTTATGCGACACAATTTTGTAAATCCATTCAAAAACATTTTTTAAAGCAATTTTTGATAAAGCTGGTCAATTTTTTAAACAAGTCAGTGCCTGTTCTCTGCTGCAGTATAGTAAAAAACCACAATCATATAGGCACTAAGAAGTTGCATTCTTGCTCTCAAAAAGCTTAGACACGTATAAGCTGTTTTTGCTGTCCTAAATAGCATAATCAGCCGGTAAAATAAGCATAATGAAGCCCAAATGTTACAAATAGATACATAATCTTAGGCTCATTTGTTTGCTTGAAGTAGGAAAACAATTTTTGAAAAACATTGAGTTTATTGGAATTCTATCAACTTGTTTTATGTAGAGTAAGAAAAGAATATTTGGTTTAAATTCTAAAATTACTTGTAAAATCTTACAAATACAATCTGCAGATCTATTGGAAAATATCTATAAACCAAATGGAAGAATGAACAGAATAGACACATCGAAAAATGAAAGCTATGAAGCATTGGCCATATATATGCATGTATGGTTACAACTTACTTGTATCAGGAATGCCATCTCTATAACAAGATTGGTCAGGTAACCGAGAACAAGAGTAATAACGCCTCTGGCTACTGTTGATGAACCAACATCGACTGCAATCTGAAAATCAACATAAATTCAAGACACTGGTCAGGTAATTATTAGATTAACTAATAACTGAGAAAGATCACAACGGTCTATGGAAGACATGCGCAAAAACTAAATTAGAAAATGAATATCCTCCTGCATAACCCACTATGTATGGGTTTTAGTGCTATAACTTGAAATATGCAGTAGAAGACTTTGATCCCAAATTGGGTGTCTTAAAGTCTTTTGGAACTTGTAGGAATTCGTCTAAGACAAGAAAATTAGGTTTCCTTCGAATTATTTGAAGGAAATGAGGTTTTCCTTGCTGATTTTTCATTAAAAATTAATAAGCGTGGCAACATTGACAGTTTCGAATGAATTCCACACCTAAATTTGTTGACTATGGAAAATACTGCAGAGTTTGTGTTAGGCCGGCCCAAGAGGGGCTGGTTGTTCCTATTGAACCGGTCCCTAGTGGACCGGTTTTCTACTGCAGCCGCCGGCCCAAGAAAGGGAGAGAAAAGGGGCCGGCTGTTCCTATGGGGCCCACACCTTGATTAAAAATTATTTCAGAGGTAAATATTTGAATTAGGGTCTATTTACAGAATTTGTATTTCTCCTTTGGCTTTAATTAGTTACTAATGCTAGAATTAGGGTTTGATCTTGAATTTGAATTTGAAATTTGAGATCTTCCTTGTGCTTGACCTCTAGTCGCTTGGCTAGGGATTTGGAGAGCCGTTCCTTCCTCTTGAATTGAAGAAACTAGTATTATTTGTTGTTTTTCTTTGTTTGCTAGTGGAATCCAACATTTTTCTCAGATTTCTACAGTTTTTCTCAAGTTGCTGCAGTCCGATTGCTGTTTTCCCTTCAGAAAACAGCAGATTTTCTGTTGGAGGTGACTATTTCCTATCAGTTTGCTTGCTGTCCTGCACCATGAATTGCTAAAAACACCAAATATTGGATGAAAAATGTAGGAATATAGTTGGACTACTAGCCAGCGGCTGGAGGAGTTTTTAGGGTGTCTCGAGGCTGCAGCAGATGCAAAAAGGTGCTGTATAAGAAGCAGGAGGCGGCTTTTGATGACCTAGTTGGAGCCAGTGGATAGGATGGGAAAGAGAAACCTAGGAAAGGATTGTGGGAATTTTTGGATGCTTTTCATTGCAGGCATTGTCTATTTATAGTCATAACGAAACAAGAAATAGTTCAAATCTTCCCTACGGTAACTCCATAACATACTACTATTTAAAATTCAAATTATAAACTTATCCAAAATAAAATTCAAATTCAAATTATAAGCTTTCATACTATGCATAGCAAGTAATTGCATATCAATACCGATGTGTTATATGAATTAGAGAACATAAAAACTTAGGACATAATGGCACTCATCAGATCTCTACGTTGGGTGATCAATTATATGAACATGAGAAGCTTTAAAGGTGAAATGTAAATGAACAAAAGGACTCCAAGGGGTTGGAGATGCATGTTTTGAAGTGTCTTCTAAAAGTTCCTCTATAATGCCCATCAAATCAATTCTTGTAATACTCAATTACATATAATTTAAAGATCAATAAACACCAAATAAATATCCTTTCAATGTTCTCTATATTTCTCAATTAATAACAACAGAAAAAAAAAAAACTTCATAGATATTCCTAACATAAAACCAATTTGATTCTCTAACATCAACATAATATTTTAAGCATATTATCCTCCCTCGCTTTCATACCTTTATGAACGATCATAAATTTGATTTCCCATAAAAAAAAAAAGATTTCCCCATAATTGTCATAATCATAAACATCTCTCTTATTGTTCAAAGATTGGTGCCACTACATTCTTCACTCTTTACCCATTATCTTGACCTTTAAGAATTCACAAAAAGAATAATAAATCGAACTACTCTCATATCTTTAATTCTCTAATCCCCTAAAACTAAAATTTGTTTGTATGCATCTTTTCCAAAGCAAATTAATCTCATGCTTATGTGGCATAAACTACAATAAAATTCATAATTATATCCATTTTTGCTCATTAAAGAACGTTTCCTTAAAACTTTTATTTAATAACTTCTTAGAATAGCATTCTTAACATTTTTTTAAATCAACATCAACTAAAATGAGAATATGTTCTATTTCGAAACATCTAACATGATTAAAGCTGTAAATTCTCTTATTTTTCCTTCGTTATCTTGTCTCTTTTCCTCCTTTAACAACCAACCTACTAAACAAATCACTTGGGTTGTTTATTTGGCTTTGATCATTAGGTTTGTAGCTGTAGCTTTACTAAAGACTTTTCAAAACTTTTAGCTTCCTTATCCTCGTTACGTTTCACACTACTTCCTCACTTTACTGCTAATCCTTTTAGATATTTATAATCTATTTCTAGGCACTTGAAAACTTCTATGACAATCTTCATACTACAACTAGTCAATGTAACCAACATCAAATTTAACTCAATTATATAATTAAAACTTATTTTTCTCTACTTTAGAGGATTAACAACTTCTCAAATTGCACCATTTTATTCTAAAATATACATATAAATTTTGCAAAATGATGTTTGACTGTCTAGACAAGACAACTCTCGTAGAAATTCAATGCCTACTAAAAAATTATTTTCTTTTAACATTTCAAAGGCATGAATTTATAATACAGCTAATTGTTCAATTAGCTACTAAAACACACTTTTTAAAATAAATGGATAATAAGAATAAAGTTAGTTTCCCACAATAATTGTTAAATAGTATAGTACATATAATCACTTTTTTTTAGTACTTCAGAGTTTTTGGGTAACATACTTTACAGAAACAATGCTTTGGTCTACCATCTACTATTGTTGACCTCCACTTAGGCATGCAAAAATTTTTTTTTTTTTTTTTTGCTAAAATGAAATCAGTACCTGCTCTCTGCCATGCCCATCCCGTATCCAGCCCATTCCGAAATCTTGCTTAAGTCGTATCCCTCTGCATCTACAGTACTCATTACTGTGCAAAACGGCGCCATTTCAGAGATGGCCATACGCAAATCTTGTCGTGATCCCACCTCTTCCTTCACCTTTAAAATGCGACGAAGGCTCTACTTCTTCTCGCTGGCACGCAACGAAGCCTCCATCCCGCAGAGCTCTTGGCCCCTACAAGCCCAATTCAACGCCTCTCCAAGTCCTGCCTTCTCCATACACGCCTTTCTCTAGCGTGGTGGGGAAAAGATTTCACGGCCGCGGTGTCCTCGCACGAGGGCACCTACCGTACACGCTTTTCTCTAGCGTGGCGGGAGGCCTAGTTTTTTCCGTAGTTTTCCCCTAAACGGGGGAGACGCTGGGAGGTTGCCGAAATTTCGGGTGAACATACGATCATACTCGGACCTGATTTGGACTCAATTGAACAGTGTACTTGTGACCTCGGACTTGAATGAAATGGACTTAAATAAACTCAAACTCAATTTAAATAATTTGAAACTTGATTTGGACTTGAATGTGATATGAGTTACATTGACTCTAAATTCAAACTTGGATTAGAGTTTGAACTTGACAAAGAACTCAAACTCGAACCATATGCAAGAGAACTTGAATGAATACAAACTTGAAAGACTTGTGTAAGACTTGAGTTAGACTCAAATTGTACTGAACTCGAACTGAAGTGAACTCAAAGAGCTTAAACTTGAGCTTGCATATTTGATGTAGACAAAGGGGGGTCAACTCATGTCAAAATTAATTAGATTTTTGACTTCCCTTGAGTCTACTAGCTCAATCAAAATTGAGCTGAAATTTTAGCTCATTTATGCGCTGGTCTTTAGTTCACTTATTGAACTAAGTGTTAGCTCATTATTAGCTATGATTTTAGTTCATATTTATCTTATATTAAATGTACTTTTTATGTTTTTAATTATGTAGGTCTCTTGGAATTCCAAACCGGCTTTTTGAATTCCAAGAATTGTCTTTTCCCAAGCGGTGGCTCCTTGGCTTCCTCCCTTGGGCTGCTGTTTTCCGTGCCTTGCCTCTTGGATCTCCGGCCGGCTGCTGGTTTTCCGCGCCTGGGCTCTTTCCCGTGGCTATGGCTCCTCGGTTTTGTGCGGCCTCCTTGTCTCCCGCGGTGGCTGCTTCGGTTCCATGGCTTGGGCTATTTTCTATGAAAAGCATTAGTTTTTTTTAATGTTTGTCTTTTAGAATTCCTATGGGAATTTATTAGGAGTCTCTTTGTATTCCCCTTTCATACCTATATATATGAGGGGCTGTTTATGTTTGAAAAAAGTGAATGAAATGTGATTTTTGGAAAAGCTATAACCTGTGGGTTTGCTTTGGAAATCCTGCGCGCTCTTTCCACTCTTCTTTCTCATCCCCTCCGGAAATCCTACGGGCTCTTTTGAACCTTTCTTCTCGGGCTTCTAACCTCTTTCGTCTCTCCGCAAGTGCCACTCCACCTGTATCCTTCTTCTCTAAGTGAAGCAACTTTAGGGTGTCTTTTTATTTTATTTGGAGTCGTTTGTAAGGGTTTAAGTTATTAAAATCAATGTTTGTAGTTTTAATTTCCGCTGCTTAGTCTTATTTAAGTTATCTCTTCTTTTTGAGGTATTTTGTGTCTTCTTTTATATATGAAGTGCTTTTCTTTTTGTGATAAAAAAATATAGGGTCCCCTATATTTTTTGGTTGCATCAATATTTGAACCCAAGCAAGTGACAATGGACCACAGGGGCCTATGATTGAACTTGGATTCAAGTCTGGATATGGACTACAATGAGCACGAACACAACTTAATTAAACTTGAGCTTTAATGTGACTAATGTGAACAATTCATAACAGGTCTAATTTGAATAGAAATGCAAATTTCTAATGGACAACTAAGAAATTATTACTTCATCTCTAATGCAAATCTCAATGAAATTTGAATTTGAGTCATAACATTAAGCTTTTAAAGATTAAAGAATCATCGTGCAAATGAAAATCAAAGAGGAGGATCCATCTGAGTCTCATCCAATGATATCACTACAATCTACTAGAGGCCAGAATGCTTCTACAACCAGCAAATCAAACTGCCAGCAAATATCTTAATCTCCTACAAGCATTGAACATTATTGCATAGCGGAAATCAATGAATAAGAAAGAGGCAAGTGCAAGTGATGACCCTTCCAGTCAACTTGTATGCAGAGAGGGATGAATGTGATACCTACAACAACACTTTTAACACCAAGGTCACATTAAGAATACAATAGTTCACTGGTCGATATACAAAGAGATAATTGATGAATCCAAGTCATCCAGAGGAGAATTATCAACAAAATGAGAGACTTGTGCCGAAGTTTCAGATAAATATTTACAAACATTATGAAATCTCCAATAGAAATTAAAGATATTCAAAAATACAAATGCCAACATACAATGTGGTGTGTACCAACAAGCTTGATAGATCTATGGTACAAACAAGTATTCACAAGCAATCAGAACTTGTAGGGAGTTGGATAACCTACCTACAAACTATAATGCAAGACCCTCAATGGGTGTTGAAACTGATTCACGAAAGCTATACTGGTCAGAGTGTAAATCTCCTATTGACAATAGTAATAATGTTGTCATTCATAGCATGATCAACTGACGGTGTGAGGAGAAAGTTGTATTGCATAGAGATGATTGTTCGGGGACCGACAATGGGAAGCATAGGACCAATATGTGCATGGAAAGTGTATCCTACCTATAAGCAAAGGGAAGAGATCATCGTGAAAGAGATTCTTACAATTATCAATGATAATCGACTCATGGATAAATATTGTAGCTGCTTACGTATGTTGAAGGTCAACACATAGTGAGTGTGATAGATGGCTTAATGCGTCTTCTATCGCTATAGTTGTCGGTTCAAGGCAGTGGTCCACGATTTCGAAGCATGGGGCACCATGAAGAATGCAATTATCCAAGGTTGAAATGATTGATCCTTTATTTAAGCCAACGGCAGAAAATGATGAGGATGGCATAATCAAGGAGTTGCCCATTAATCCCCATACGAGTTCTGGGAAGAGAAAGCCAAATCAAATCATATAGATGGTCGTGCATCCAACATACCTTCTACATGCAAGTATTGAAGTATTACAACAAACATAAGCTTCTACGATCCATTGTAGAAGACCCTCCATGCATTAAATATGTCACTTACAAATGGATACAAAAGCACTATAATGAATATAGACTTCTACGAGCTATCATAGAAGACCCGTTGAATGTTTAAAATACTCCTGCACGTGCAGCGTAATTTGTATACACATAGGTACACTAAATGGGAAAATACAATCAATACCCGCATGGGCCCCGGCGAGCGTATTATTGATACACACATGACATCTAGAGATGCTGCGCGGGTAGATAAGTGAATTCAAGTTCGAATCTGATCCTTCTATACGGATCAATAGGAGTCGACAGGGTTCAAACCTTCAAACGAATACCCGGTTGTGGCAACCAGTGTATTTATTTTAATGCATTCATATTAGGCCTTCAATGCCTATAATCAAGAGAATTCATTAACAAAAACACGAAGCCTACAAAATACGATCCTCCTAAAGCAGGTAAATGAGAGTAGACAAGGTTCGAATCATCGGATAAATATGCGGTCACAAAGTTGACCGGAATATTTATTTTATACATTCATATCAAGCCTTCAAGGCCTTTACAAAGAAAATTCACAAACAAGGACACAAAGCCTATGAAACCCGATCTCCTATTGGCAAGTTGATAGGGTCGACAAGGTTTAAACTTTTAAATGGAAATAACCCCAAACACCCTGATGATGGCCGCATTGAATGAAGATCTCAACCAGAGGGGTTCATAAATATTTTTAAATGCTATCCCAAATACCTACAAAAATTCGAAACTCTACAAAGTCGAAAATTCAAAAGCTAGAGAAAATCCCAAAATCTAAAAATATTTAAAATTGAAATAAATTCATCAACACTTAAAGCAAAATTCATCCACCATTCACAACAGTTTGCCGAGGTGGACAAATTAGAAAATTACTTCTGCTCACAAAGAGTTAGTGCCTGGTCGAAAATATCACTATGATCCATTCTCAATCAATCTCCTACCAGTAAGGACGTGGTACGTGTCCTCTGACCGACGGTTTGCCGCCAAATGACACCGCAGGATAAACAGTTATGACTCGGGGCCCTCTGAACCGAGTGGTTTTGACGCCAAATGGCACCACGAAATATCGGTTATGGCTAGAGCCAATACGCTCCTTATTGGCATCAAATCCTTGAGATATGAATCAATAGAATATGATCGATAGGGCACAAAGCCCTCTGTTAGCTAAGGTGGATTTAAATTTGTCCCCTTAGACAAGCACTCATCCCAGGTCTACAAGGTTCCCTTGGACGAAGCAACCCAAGGATGCCGACAAGGATCCTTCTGTCAGGTTGGGTCGACTACCTCCTCTGACAAAGTAGATCAGTGACCACGATGGCACGGGACGACAGAACCATGGGATCTTGATCGGGTCTATCATCCATTCCCCCACCATCGCTTTAAATGCAATATGGTGAAATTTCCATTTTAAATATCAAATCTCACAACTTTCCAAATTTCCAAGCTTCTAAATATTTCAAATCCCCAAATTATCTCAAATCCACGCTGCTACTATATGCCAGATAACACGTATCTCTACATATCTGATTGACGACTAGCCTTAATCGAAAGTTCTCTCTCGTGATCGAGAGGGATAATTAACTATAGCGGCTTGCGCCTATAGCAAACCAGAACTCAGGTCATAAATTCCTCACAAAATGAGGGCGAAATCTCTGGTAATGTCTATCTACAAATCCATCTGCCTTCCAAAATTTACCTCGGAACTTATCAGTTAAAACTCCCTCGCCGAATAAAAAGAAAAGCGGGCGGAGGCCGAGGTCGAATTTTCGGAGCCCACAATAACCACGAAAACTGAAAGTCTTAACTTAAAGTGAAACAATAATCTTATAATTTTATTACTAAACAAGTTTCTTATTAAAATCTTGCAATTCCATTATTTGTTTCACATCAAAAGAAAATTAGAAAAAAGAAAAAGAATAGAGAAAGAGAGAAAGAATGAAGAAAATGCAAAAAAAGTGTTCTTTTTAATCTTCAAGATGACGATATTTCTCAAGAAATATCTATTACACATCTACTCTAAGACTGCATAAAAATTGGAAGTTCATCATGTTCTGCAATAAAGTGTAGCTTATATAGGTCAAAGAGTGTTTCTATTGCTTCCTCGACCCATTTGATTAGCATATGAAAAATAAAAAAAGATGAAGATATCATATACTGATAGGAAATACTTGGTTTCAAGTAGTTCTTAGCAAAAACTGAAGTAGAACAAGCAGAAAACAGCAACAACAGTTTTTTCTCAAGAAAACAGTGAGAAATCGCGGGAAAACTGAGAGAAAAGTCACAGAAAAGCTTGTATTTCACTAGAAGAAGAAGAAAACAGCAAAGATACAATTGATCCTCAATTCAAGAGGAGGATCGATCTCTCCCAAATCTCTAGACGCCGCTAGAGCCCAAAGAAACCTAAATATAAGAGATCTCAAATTTCAGCCAAATTCAAGATGCTCAAACCCTAGGAAAACAAACTATTTAATGCATATCAATCAAAAGGAAATCCCTAAACACTCCCTACATTCAAATTCTCCTCTTAATATCCCCAAAAAACCTTCCTAGTAGGCTCCCGCAATGCAAATGGCTCGCGCGGCCTCCGCCTAGGCGAAACAAGTCGCCTGTTTCGCGACTCGGCCGGTCCCATGCGGACCGGCTGGACCGGTCCACTGGACTGGTCTAACAATACTCCCCTCCCGAAAATCCACCTTGTCCTCAAGATGGAGATATGCTCGTGTTCCGGTGGAGGTGGCCATCCTTGAGGTGACTGAAAGTCCTTACTGTATTGCTGAATCAAGGGCTGCACGGACAGAGAAACATCCCCTCATCCAATCTGATTGCATCCAATATGTGTAGTTCCACCAGATAATCTTCCCCCACCTCTTGTACGTCCCTAATCATGGTCTTAAGTGATGTGATGGCTTTGGATAGCCCTGCATCTCCCCTTATGACTACCCTTCTCCCATCCACCATTAATTCCATCGTGAGTGCTCCCCAATTGTCCTTGGTTTCCCCCAAGGTTTGCAACCTCTTCATCCCCAGGATGACATCAGTGCTCCCTAACTCTAGTGGGAGAAAGTCCTCTCTTACTTGAATCCCCTGGATGGTCAACACCACTCCTTTACAGATTCTCTGGCCTTTCTCCACCTTCCTTGTACCCATCATCACCCCATAACAACCGGTGTCCATCAATTTTACTCCCAGTTGGATGACGACCTGAGTGGAAATGAAATTGTGGGTAGCCCCACTATCAATTAGCATCACCACCTCAAGGCTAGCTATCTCTCCTTTCACTTTCAATAGTATGACTCGGACTGAATCTCACTACTGAGTTCAGAGAAACTTCTGCCACATCCAGGTGCAACTTCTCCTCCTCTCCGGATCTGCTCCCACCTCCCTCCTCGTCTTCCTCGTCTTCACAGACAAGGAGAACCTGAAGAGTTCGGTCCTTGCACCTATGCCCTGGCATGTACTTCTCATCACATCTGAAGCACAACCCCCCTAGTCCTCTTATCCTGCATCTCATTCTCTGTCAGCCTCTTGAAATTTTCCACACTCCCTCCTACTACTGGCTTCTCCCGGGAGGTCTCATTACTATTGCCTGATGCAGGCCCCTTGGGTGCTAGAAGAGTGGTCGTCGTCCTGTTAGAGCCTCCTGAGCAGTTTCCTCAAGCCCCTCTTTCTTCTTTCTTCTGATCTTCTAACAACTGCGCCAGCTCCATAGCCTTTCCCAGGTTCCTCGGCTCCAGTACCCTGACTGCTGTTCGGGATCTCTAGTTTTCAGCCCCTTCATGAAGTTCCCTTCTAAGGCTGACTCTGAAATGTGATCAAATCTGCTAGCCAAGTACTCAAACTCAAACCGATCGATAATCTGCCACAGTCCCTTCTTGAGTCAAGGCAAAGAACTGCTCATAGAAGTCTCCTCCCCCGTCGGTTTGAAAACGCTCTAATAAGCAATCCTTGAACTCTCTCCAGTTCCGGATGGGCTCCCTCCTGTCACGCCACTGATACCATGCCAGAGCTTTCCCTTCCAGACACAGACCCGCCGCTGTCAATTTTTCATCATCTGTCAACCTGTTGACAGCAAAGTAACGCTCCACTTTGTAGATCCAGCCATGGCCATCTTCGCCCTCAAAGACAGGAATTTTCAGTTTCCTCACCCGTGGGTCTCTTCCGTTACCCCGGTACTCTCCATAACCTCCCATTCCTCGAAGAGGAGGTGCTCCCCAAGTGTCCCAGTCCTCCCTCCGGTGATGGTATCCGAATTCGTCGTCATATTCCCCTCTTCCCCTTTCAAAATCAGCACCTCGACGCTGAAATTCAGCACCTCGACGTTGAAATTCTTCTCTTCTTCCGCCAAAATCTGCACTTTCATCATATTCTCCTCTTCTACCTGCAAAATCAGCACCTCGACGCTGAAATTCAGCACCTCGACGCTGAAATTCCTCTCTTCTTCCGCTAAAATCAGCACCTCTTTGATCATTTCTCATGCTCATCTCCTCCCTAGAAAGTGGCTCTAGAGGTGGCATGTCGTCGTCTCCCTCAAGGATCTCTACATCCGGATTCCTCCTCCCCCTAAGAGGGTTCGGATTTCCTCCTACGTCGTGGTCTCCGGTAGTCTCCCTTGCTTCCGACGACGTCAGATTAGTCTTCATCTCAAGTAATTTCTTCATCATCTCTTCCATCACGGCGAACTTAACCTCTAACCTTTCATTGTTGGAGGTGATTTGATTTTGGAAATCGAAAAATCTTCTCTCCAAATCGGATTTCAATTGTCCGATTTCGCCTTCCAAAACTTCCACCTTGCCGGCCATCGTTCTTCCCAAGAATCTCAAAGATCTTATTCCGGGAACGAAGAAACTGCTGAAATTTTCAGGATTTCAGCCGCCAACGGTCCCAAAAACGATGCTCTGATACCAATTTGATAGGAGATACTTGGTTTCAAGTAGTTCCTAGCAAAAACTGAAGTAGAACAAGCAGAAAACTGCTGTTTACAGCAGTGGACAGCAGTTTTTCCACAAGAAAACAGTGAGAAATCGCGGGAAAACTGAGAGAAAAGTCACAGAAAAGCTTGTATTTCACTAGAAGAAGAAGAAAACAGCAAAGATACAATTGATCCTCAATTCAAGAGGAGGATCGATCTCTCCCAAATCTCTAGACGCCGCTAGAGCCCAAAGAAACCTAAATCTAAGAGATCTCAAATTTCAGCCAAATTCAAGATGCTCAAACCCTATGAAAACAAACTATTTAATGCATACCAATCAAAAGGAAATCCCTAAACAGTCGCTACATTCAAATTCTCCTCTTAATCTCCCCAAAAAACCTTCCTAGTAGGCTCCCGCAACGCAAACGGCTCGCGCAGCCTCCGCCCAGGCGAAACAAGTCGCCTGTTTCGCGACTCGGCCGGTCCCATGCAGACCGGCTGGACCGGTCTAACATATACCTTCAAGAAAATACATCTTCTAAAGAAGACATTGTTGCTCCTTCAACCTATTAGAGAGACTTCATTTTCACTCTCGAGTAGAGTTTTTTCCGCTCCATGGGTATTGATGTAATATGTCATGTCATTCGATTGATAATGGTCTAATAGATAAGATTTCATTATGAATTTATCTTTTAAATTTATTC
The DNA here is from genome assembly GCA_016618105.1 of Dendrobium huoshanense. Classification (NCBI taxonomy): domain Eukaryota; kingdom Viridiplantae; phylum Streptophyta; class Magnoliopsida; order Asparagales; family Orchidaceae; genus Dendrobium; species Dendrobium huoshanense. Next base: position 9,953,619 of record CM028358.1, on the reverse strand, counting down.
ATAAAATAGAAATTTTTTATATTACTTCTCATTTAATGAGGCTTATCATGTCATAAGCTTTGTATTAATTTGAACTTTTAGTCATAAGTTATTCCCATAAATAGACCCATATCCTCTATTAAAAAAATTATGCTATGAAGAGTTCAATGAAAAATTACTACTTCTCATATGCACCCGAATTTCTACTTTGACGATTTAACACTTAAAATAGTTAGACATCTACTTAATTTTATGTCTTAACTAGTGTCACTTCTTTAGTATTCTTCTTTAGAGTAAAATTCATTGCCAGAGGACACTTCCTTCAACATAGCTTTCCACAGTCATGGTATGCTTACTTATCAGGCTTCAGACTTGCCTATTTAATGCAATTAATAGTTTTTTTTTTCTGCTTGATATAATCCAATGACAAAAAGGATCATATGATTTAGGCAAAATCTACTTGTACAATTCTATTTATCTTGAATAACATCATACAAAATCCACTACTTACTAGTGCAAGCTTTCCTTGGATCTTTCCCATCCCTTCCATAGCCCAAATTCAGGTAGAAGATTATTACTTAACTAGTATGCATAATCCAAACTTTTAACGACATTAAGGATATTGTGATTGAAAGACCTGTTCTTACCTCCAAGTAATTTTTCCCGCCAAAATAATTTACTTCCAATGCTTGACCAATCAAGCATGCTTTTTTTCCCACACTTTGCTTCACTATCCAAGAGCCCTATAAGCATAATGGATATATAAGAAATAGAGCATATGTGAATGAGACAATAACAATGTAGAGTGCCTAGATTTCCATGAACCAACGACCCAAAGACAACAATAAGATAACGGGCAAATTCATACCTTAGATATATATGGGATGAGCTTAAACCTTGAATTCCTAAAAGCATCATCCCCTCTAACAAAGCGCTCTAACAATGGCACTCTTTCAAGAGGGGTATCCATCAGATAATACAAACCAAGAGAGTATGTCGTTGAACCTGGAACCTGCATGCAAAATTAGAAAGAGAAAATTACAAATTAAATGGATAATATTCCAAATTTAGGCGAGAGATGAGCATCAATGCACCTGGATGTTAACAATGAAGAAAAATTCATTGCCACCTTGATCAGCATATTTCTGCAAAACCAAGAATTTGACTTACGATGCATTCAACTTGAAGTTTAGCACTCACTCGTAAAGAATAATAGTATGTTAGGCATGACAAACCTGCACAATGCCCCCAGGTCTGCCACCAAGATCATCTTCACGCTTATCAGATTTTAGCCAATCAGCAGCGACCATTTGCATCAAGGAACCATTGGCTTTGACCTTCGGAAATAGCCAGTAAAAAAAAGAATATCAATCTCTCTTCTAAAGTAAAATGAAATTCACTGACCAACCATTTATGTGGATTTCTTATAGTCTAGTATTTAACTTCTACAACATTTATATCAGGAGGCAAGACAGGAACATTATTGCTAGCATGAAACAAATATAAATTGATAGTTATGTACATAGCTTTCTATGAAGATAGCATGCTACTTTCCAATGTCTTCATCCATGTTTTCCAACTATATGATGCCTCCCTTTCAATAACAGTCAGTTGCATTTAACAAGACAGAAGTGAGAGAGATTATTCTATGTATCCTACATTCTATCACATGATTTATGAAGCATCCAGCACCATAGTGACATAGTCATGAAAGCAAAGGATGCCCAAGTGAGAAAAAAAATATTCCTTGTTCCAAAGAACATAGCAGGAATCAAAGAGATACTTCAATTACGCAATAAGTAACCTGATACAGAGCTCAAGTTTATTGCTGTCCGATGCATAATTAGTTTTATTGCATCCTTTACTTTGTGTTTAAGATATAAGTGTTTATTAATTAGAGTCACTCTATTTTCAATATTTTGAGTTGTTTATCTAGCATCACAGAATAATGGGCTTAATATTCCTTCAAGAACGTGCAGTTCGAAGCATGAATCACAACATTTGAAAGAAAATTAAAAATGACAGTGGAAGGTGGGAGTCCTTATTTGGCTCCATGGTGAGGGTGTATTTCCATTATGACAAGTTGAAGCACACCACTCCTGCTAGCTGTATATGGGAATGAGAATTTGTGAACTGATTTTCCCATCCTCGGATTCGCAGCTGCTTAGGTTGCCAACCTGGCATTGATTGATGGATCCCTTAACTTGTTACTTGACTACATTACTTGAAGTAGTTGTATAATTATTATATCTACAGACATGGTTCTCAGATTATGCACATATAACTTTAATGGATGAATCCATTTATAGTTGGATGTTCTCATCATGGAATATAGCTGATAAGCATATTATTCAAGACATGTCCCTCCCTCCATCCAGTTCACAATGTTTTTTTTCACATATTAGACAGATATTTTCTACTTAGAAAACATATTGTACTAAATTTTGTGTTTTCTCTCTATTTACTTCAATCTGACAATTCATTGGATAGAGGCGGCGGCTCTAGGGCACAGCAGCGGATAGATGGGTTCGACAGTCTTGGACGGTCGGAGTTGGGCTAGAAGAGGTGGCGGCTGATTGAACCGGAGCAGGAATCGGTCGGCGAAGTTGGGACTGGAGGTTGGAGGGTGCGGACAGTTGCGGCTAGGGCACGACAGGTGAGTACCGAATCCCTCTTTGTCTTCCTTCTTCTCGTGTTTGTTTCTGAGAGCGTGAGAGTGCAAATGAGGTCGAGCAAGTGTTTTGTGTTGTGAGGAGTGACAGCTGCTTCTTTCCATTTGGATATATATTAGTCTCTCAACTTATGTGTTTTCTTGAACCAATACACTTTGTTCTTAAGATTTTCTGTGGGTAGCTCAATGTAACTTTTTTTGTCATTACACTTTCACTAATTAATAATAAAATTTTAATGACTGTAAAAATTAGCTTGTTGATATATATATGGGAAAATTGTTGAATTATTGAAGAGGAAGGGCTCGACTGTAGATAGTATTTTTTTAACAGAATTTTTTATATTTTTTAGGAATGGAAAATTGGTTGATATTGAAGTAAGTTTGTCATTAAGTGTAGGATCTATATTCGGTAAAGTGCTTAATGCAAACAAAAAATAAGAGAATAATACAAATTTGTGTAAGTAAACTTGAAATTAAATGTAGTAAAATTTATAAAGAATTGATTGGGTATATTGCTAAGATCTACTGATTTCTACAGCAGTAATTGAGAGTGGAATTTAGTGAAGACATTTCTGTTAAAGGGGAATAATAAAGAATTGAAGGAAAGGAACGAATTGAGATAAAAAATTCTAGTTGTTTTATAATAGTTACGGTTCTTATAAATTTATAAGTAATAGTAGAAGTTTTAAAGAAGTGTATACCAATTGTAATTTTAGGATTCATCAAATATATGCAGAAAGAAGGTTTTGGGATAGTTTATTAAAGAAAAAGATTACGTGGTGTAGAATTGGAAGAAGCAGTTCATCAAAGAGGTAAGTTAGACAATTTTAAATTATAAAAATAAGTATTAGAATTTCTTGATACATATAATATCAGTTGATTCATTTACAAGTATAATTATGTTAATTTATTGCATATAAACATACATCTTTGTATGCATTCTTAAGCAACTACATATCTATAGGAAAACTTGCAAGTGGAAATAAGATAAAGCATGCTTGTTAAAGACATTGCTAAGTTATGTTAAAGGTAAGTTGTGTAAATTATAATTTACAGATGCAAGAAATATTAATGCTAGATAGGTAAGATATCATTTGATTTAATTAAAGTGATAAATGCATTATAAAGATTCCAATAATAAAAATGAGTATACTCCAAGTTGTCAGTATGATCGACCACTTGCATATATGTATCATTAAAGTTTAACATAATATTTTTTTATGATTATTTTAATATTTTTCTAGTTGATAACAAATTGAAAAGAGCCAATTAAATTTCATGTTGCTAACACATCCTGGTATGTAAGTATAGTAAGAGACGGATTCTTATGGAATTTTATACATGGACAGTCTCTGTTTAAAATTGCGCAATTAAAGGCGCGCCTTTGCGCAATTCCTCCCAAAAACGCCTCAAAACCTACGCAATTCTGTGCCTTTGAGAGGCGTACGCCTCACTGGGGCTGAGGCGCGCCTCAGAGGCGCAATTGCGCAACTCCTGGTGAGGCGTACGCCTCTCTGGGATAGGGCCCACTCACTTAAAATGAGCACTTTTTCTCTCCTTTTACCCGTAGCCTTCAGCAAACCCGACATTTCTCCCTCCCGCACGCTCCAGGTCGCGACTCAGAGTTCCCGCACGCTGTCGGCCTTGCTTCCCGCCGCTTCTCCCGCCGGCGCCGCCTCTCTCCGGCGAAGTGGAAACTTCCAGCCTCCCTCTAGGAGTACTCCACATTGGATTTTAGATATTTTTATTAAGTTTAGGGATATATTTTTCAAGTTTAAGAAAAACTAGGGTTTAGGTTTTTTTGATTTTTTTTTAGTGTATTTGGTTTTTTGCTTTAGGAGACATGGTTAGAGGTAAAGAAAAGACGAATACGTCATTGCGGAGGGACCCTTCTTGGAAGTATAGTGTACAAGTTGATATTGGCGGCGGAGAGAAGAGCTATGTTTATTTGAAATGTAATTTTTGCGATAAAGTGGTGAAGGGAGGTGTTACCCGCATGAAGGAACATCTATCATGCTCGCACAAAAATGTAGCACCCAGTGCAAAAGTGCCGGACAATGTGAAGGAAGAAATAAGTGCTTACATGAAGAAAACTACCACTGCTAAACACTTACAACATGAGCAATTTGATGAAAGGGTCGAGCATGGTGCTTATTTTGGGAGCGAGAGTGGAAAGGGCTCTTCCTCCACTATACATAGTAGAGGTGCACGGGGTCCTATGGATCAGTATATGACTACTCCATGAGTGGATAGAGGAGAAGCAGAGATGATGCCTGCAGCTGGTACTAGAGAGGGTCGGCGACAGGTTTGCATGGACATTGGGAGGTTTTTTTTTTTTGAGAATGCAATACCATTTAATGTTGCTACATCGCCTGCCTACTTTAGTATGTTGTGGTCTGTAGGATTGTATGGAAGAGGGTTGAAGGCACCTTCCATGTATAATTATTTTGGTAAATGCAAAACACTTTATTCAGTTCTGATTATGATTTTTCTTGAAAATAGTTGAATGGTGGATCCAATTTGGTGATTCCACCTCTGAGTTACAGAGTTTTGCTGTAAGAGTGTTGGGCCTCACTTGTTCTTCTTCTGGGTGTGAGCGAAACTGGAGTACATATAGTCAAGTGCAAACAAAGAGAAGAAATCGGCTATCAACACTCAGAATGAACTCTCTCGTATATATTATTCACAACAAGAGGTTGAGAGAAAGGAGGTTGAGGAATAAGGGGTTGAAGGATGATGAGGACCCATTAGTGTGTGATGATGTGTCGTCTGATAATGAGTGGTTCATAGATGATGAGACAGATTTGCCATTATCAGACTTACAGTTAGAAGATCTAAGTGTGGATGTCTTGAGGGGCGAAGCAGATCAAGTTGGCACATCCACTAGTACTACACCACACACATTCACTAGCTCTGCAGCACAACAATCAAATAAAGGTATTCCACAACTTCTTATATGCTATTACATTACATTTATGTCAAGTAAGCAATAAACATGAATACATGCTAATGTTCTTTTCTCTTAATGAACAGGGAAGAGAAAAGTGAGTCATGTTGAAGATGATGATGACATGGCATTCATAGATACAATCGGAGAAGAAGATTCACTTGAAGACCCATTTAGTGATGGGATATGATTTCATTTTAAATGTTTTTTGTATTCTGGGAGTTTTATTAAACTAATATTTTATGATTTTGTACTTTGGGACATGATTTTATTGCATCTACTTTCTTATTTTCCACTATTTCATATATCATTTAGATGTTTTTATTGTAAGGTACAATATTGTTATTATTTTCCTGCTAAAACCCTTGACTTTTCATTTACGCGATTCTGTGTCCGTGAGGCTTACGCCTCAGACCGCCTCGAGGCTTACGCCTCGCCTCACGGACGAAAACCGCCTCGAGGCGTAGTTACGCAATTTTAAACCTTGTGGCCAGTCAATTATGAATTACTATGTTATAAAATATACTGAATATCAATTTAGTAAAATTTGACTATAAAATAATATACAACTTACAATTACAGGTGAGGCAAAAGGGTCATCATGTATGACATTGTATTGTAAGTAGGGAAATAGGGATTCTAGAGATATTATATCGCATAACAGATGGGGCAAAAAGGACCACTAATGAGGCAAAAGGGATATCTATGTTGTTCAATGGCGATAATGGCAGATTGACCTGGGCTCCACTGAACATGCTGAAAAAAGTTTAGCCAAATATTTAAAATACTAATATGGATATTCAATATAAACTTCAAAGAAAGTAAATGTTAAAGTTAAATATCATTTTTTGATATTTTATAAATAATGTCATGTTTGTATAATTTATGATTTCAATATTATGAATTTTATAATCATAAAATTTAAATGTTATTTAATTTGCATAATTTATTGAGCTTCATAGCTCACCAATTCTTTCCATAGTGATGTTGTTACATGAAAAGGATAAGAAAAATTTGTTGCAAAATAATTTGCAAGTTATTTCATTTTATATGCTAGTGTTTAGCTTTATTTATAAGTTTACAGCTGAGGTATATAGACAGTTCAGTTGTCTAATATTTTAAAATTATATTAGTAGCTCTGTAAGTATTTGTTTAATATAATTTGAGTTATTAGATATTTTCATTTATGTAATAAATGTAATGGTGTTGGATGTTTTATTTGAATATTCAAATGATAAAAGTATCATATGCTAATGATAAAAAATGTTATGTTTATTTGTGTGACACTATATAATACTAACAATAATGATAAGGGGTATTGTGAGATGTTCCAGAAATAAAAGGTAAAACTTGATGTAGAATAGGTTCAAGTTTATTTCACTTTATGTTCTACAGTTTAACATTATTTGCAAGTCTACATTTGAGGTATGTAGATTGTTCAGTGTTATGCTACATTTGAGGTATGTAGATTGTTCAGTGTTATGCTATTTTAGATTTTTTAGTGATTCTATAAATATATGTTATAAAATTTGAATTAATTAGATGCTTCTGTTTATTATATAAATGAAATTGTGGTTGGATGTTTTTATTTAAGTATGAATTTGATGAGGAATAATAAAAGTATAGTGAATGAATGTTATGTTTATTCTGTGGCAATCTACATTACGGGGGTATTGTGGGATGTTACATTCATCTTTCCTTTCTATTTCAAGTAGGTCTTCACAAATTGAGAGCGCTTCAAGTATTTCTTCCTATTTAAGCAATATGAATGTTGCATATTTTGGAGATCTCCTCTTCCTTAGTGCACCATAGAGTCCTCCATTTGGTCAAAGCTTTGGTAGAAATTTGCTTCAGACATTGCGGCGGCAAAGGATAGAGATGAAGGCTATATCAAGTAGGGCATCAATAAAGACTACGTTGGTTATAGATAGAATAACAACAAGAGAAGGCTGGAAATAAAAGGCACAACAATAGAAAAAACTCAAAATTCTGGCAACGACAATGAAGGCTCTGATATCATGTTAAATTTAGAGAATTGGAGAGGGAAAAAAAGCTTGATTTTATAGCACAAAATTATCCCTATTTAATACAAGATATCTTAATAAAGAAACAAATAATTACATAATAATGCATAATCGTCCTAATATAATCCTTCATAAATCAGCCACCCAAATATGGAAGGGGATCAGCGTGATCCAGGTGAATCTCCCATGAATTCTCATCCTGACTGTGGGATCAAGTATCAAGGGATGGTTGGGACTTAACAAAGATCAGCTTGATCAGGTAAGCCTCCCACGAATTCCAATCCTAGCCGTGATATCAAGTGTGAAGGGATGGCTGGAATTTAAACAAAAGGTCAACACTATCAATTCAACTACTCATCAATCCACCCATCTATTATTCTATCAATCTAGTTATCCATCCTTCAATACATCTATCCATCCATTGATCTGCTTGTAATCAATCCAACATCCATCAATTAATCTGTCCCATCATACATCCACCCCTCAATCAATTGACCCATCCATCAATCAACTCATTTATTGATTCATCCATCCATTGATCACATCCATTTGTCCACCTGCTCGCTAATCGCTGTTGGCGCTACTCATCCCTTACTCACATCTATCCTGCTACTTTCACATTCTTGTTGTTTTTTTACTAACCGTTTTACCCATCTATCTACTGGCCTTTCATCGATAACATTCCAAAAAAAAAATTGTCGACTTATTGATGTAGGCAAAAGTTTCAATTTTTTCCCTTGATGGGCCTTTATTGTTGGGCTGAAATTTTACTTTTGGGCTTGGCCCATTTTCCCTTGGCTGATTAAGCATCATTTTGGTATTAGAGCGTCTAGGTTATCGTGTGTGTGTGTGTATTTTTTTTTAATGGAAAGTCAAAACAAACAATAAGTTAAAGGCAATGAAGAAAGTCATCTAACTATGCCTTGGATTCATGAGGACATGCTTCTAACAACAAAATGGATTCCACCTCGAGCAAATTTTTCTAATCCTCTACAAAATGAGCTTCTCAAGATTCAAAGACAACTGCATTTAAGTACCGAGAAATTTGAAGCTAAGAAGCTTCAAAACTCATGTCCAAATTTGAACGAAAAAAGGAGATGACCGAAAAGAAATACTCTACTTTGACTAAGTATTTAGATAAGGCGCAATTTACTCAAGTTGAAATTCCATAAACTATCTCATCAGGTGATGAGAATTCTCCACCAAGAGAGAATTGATGTAGGCAAAAGTTTCAGCTTTTTCCCTTAATGGGCATTTATTGTTGGGCATAAATTTTACTTTTGGGCTTTGGCCCATTTTCCCTTAGCTGATTTTGCATCACTTATGGATCTATTTCTATCTTCTTGATTCTTACTTATAATTGTGCGACTAAACTCTAAAAAATTTTCTAGTTCAGATTGACCTCGCATGGTAAATTCTGGACAGCTTTGGCTAAAACATTTACTGCCATTCAATTTGGTGTGCTAAATCTTCACTTTTAAGGTTTGTTAGTTTTGCAGAAATCAAAATAATCCCAAAAGAGTATTTTGAATTAAGGAAATACAACATACTATGAGAATAAAGAGAATCAGAGATTTAGATGAAGCATCCATATAACAAGAATAAAAAACCTAAATGTAAATTGCAGTATTACCTTATGATGGTCACTAAGGTAGCTTTCACTACGAATCAAAAATGTTGAAGGATCCGTCTCTGCCCAAGTACAAGGGGCATTAAAGGTTGCATCCTTCTTGAGAGTGGTCCCATAACTGCATGGTATTGTATCTCCCATTAAGGCGTCTTGTAAATCAATATAGCCTTTCTTTTGGACTGAAAAGGTAATAAGAAATAAAGTAATTCGATTAAATAAAAACAAACTTAACTGCTGCATTGAAGCTACGTCATAATACATTGGCAAATCAAGGCACACTCACCTGCAAGTTCATGTAACCTTTTCACTAGGCCTGCAGCTGCTGAAAACTTGGGCTGGCGTTGTTCCTGCAACAATGAACATAAGAACATGAAACCATTTCGTTTTCAGATAATTATTAACGGAAGAACTACATGTACTGGAAAAGCTAAAAAATTAGCAATATTTTTCATCATAAGTTAGAAGTTGAATGGCAAGAATAAAATCAAATGTACATATAAGTATAAGCAATTTGCGAGGTGTAAAAGGCCAGACAAAGTTCAACAAAGACCAAAAACATCTAAAAAGGAGATCATCACGTAATTTCATCATCTTTGCACAAGCACCATAACAGCTGATGGTTGTGAAGTTAATGCAGTAAAGCCTGAAAAGCTCAAATGACCATAGGTCAATTAAAAAGAGTCAACCTAGGTCTTGATAAAAGTGAACCGAGCCTATTTTCAAATTATTTCAGACCTATTTGTACAAAGATAGTTTTGCCATTTTGAATATATCCTATTATTATAAATACTTTGAAGGTCAAGTAATTTAGGAGATGATAAATGAAATATTTTGAGATATAGTTCTACCAGACTTCTTCCTGTTATAGATGCATGCGGACTATCACATCCCCTTGCATTGAGGATTCAACACCTAGCCTCGAAGATTTAGTAACCTGTTTTTGTGAGAAATCAACATCAACAATTTGATTCACCACGTATCTTTCTTTTCCTTGTCTTTTCTCCTTTTTCAGACTCCTTGTCTTTTCTCTTGTTGGATAGTGATAGGAAATACTTGATTTCAAGTTTTCCCTAATCGCTTTAGCAACAAATCACGAAGCAAACTGCTGTCCACAGCAGGAAATCAGCCAAAAATAGTGGAAAAAGAGGGAAAAACTGTAGAAGATGAGGAGAAAAGACTTGTATTTCACTAGAAGACAATGAAAATAGCAAAGATACAATTTGTTCTTCAATTCGAGAGGAAGAACGTACTCTCCAAAGTCTCCGGTGAAGCCAAGAGCCAAAAGCAAAACCTAGATCTCAAAGAGAAAACTCAAATTCAAGATGAGATTCAAATTCCCCCCCAAACTCCTAATTATCCAAAATTAATCATAAAGGACAATAATAAACTTCCTAAAACAGCCTTCCCATTCAAAATTTCCCTCCTAAACTCCCCCCCAAGCCGCCAACGTGGACCTCGCGTTTTTCCGCCCCGTCTGCTTTCTCCGCCTGGAGTAGCAGTGGACCGGTCCGGGTTGGACCGGCCCAGCCGGCCCCTCCTGGGCCGACGTAACATTACCGCCCTCCCAAAGAATCACCTTGTCCTCAAGGTGAAAATCAGGGAACTGCTGTTTCATCCTCCCGTATGGCTCCCACGTAGCCTCGTAGTCAGGAAGGTTCTTCCACTGGATCAACACTTCCTTAGTATTATCTTCTTTCTGGCGAACACCCCTCAGCTCCAACGGCTCCATGATCACTTCTAACTCCTCCGTAAGTGTGGTCGGCAGCTCGGGAATAGTAATGTGGTCACCAACAGCCTTTCTCAACCGTCAGACGTGAAAAACCGGGTGTATAGTCGCCGATGGGGGTAATTTCAGTCGATAAGCTACTGCCCCAATATTTTCCATCACTTCATAAGGACCAAAGTACCTTGGAGCCAGTTTTTCATTCCTCCTGTTGGCGACTGTCTTCTGCCTATATGGACGAAGCTTCAAGAACACCTTATCCCCTGCCTCGAACTGGATATCTCTTCTATGTCCATCTGCTTGCTTCTTCATGATTTGCTGCGCCCTTAGCAAATGCCTCTTCAACTCTTCTAACACTCGGTCACTTTCCTCCAAGTACTCTTCTACTGACGAAACTGGGGTACTACTGCTCCCAAAGTGTACCAAGTGTGGGGGATCCCGCCCATACAACACCTTGAATGGAGTCATTTGTGAAGCCGAGTGAAATGACGTGTTGTACCAGTACTCAGCCCAGGATAGCCACTTTGCCCATAGCTTTGGTGTCTCTGAAACAAAGCATCTTAGGTACGTCTCCAAGCTCCTGTTGACTACTTCCGTCTGGCCATCCGTCTGTGGGTGGTAGGCTGTGCTCCTCTTGAGCACTGTTCCCTGCAATCTGAATAACTCCCTCCAGAAATGACTAAGGAACACCTTGTCCCTATCTGATACGATCGCTTCTGGTACTTCGTGCAGTCTGATCACTTCCCTGATGAAAGCTGAAGCTACTGTCACTGCGGTGTAGGGATGTCTGAGTGGAATGAAGTGTGCATATTTGCTAAGCCAGTCCACCACTACCAGTATCACCGTGAATCCTTCTGACCTGGGTAATCCCTCGATGAAATCCATGGACACTTCCTCCCAGACTTTGTTTGGAAGTGCCAATGGTTGGAGTAAACCTCCTGGGGCCATGGCCATGTATTTGTTTCTTTGGCAGACCTCACAACCCGCCACCATCTCCTCCACGTCTTTATGCATCCCTTTCCAATAAAGTTCTGTTGCCAGCCTCTTGTATGTCTTCTGAACTCCTGAGTGACCCCCAACTGAGCTGCCATGAAATTCCTGCAACAGGTGGGGAATGTGTATGGAAGTTTGTGGCATCACGAACCTCCCCTGGTACAATAGTCTCCCCCCTTCAATGTAATAACCAGGATGACTACTCCTGTCTTTCTCCAGATCCTCCCTGATCTTCCTCAGTTCCTCGTTCAGCATACTTTCTTCGTTGATGGCCCCCCAATCCACTATCAATGGTGCTGACACCACTAACTCCTGAATCTCCCCAACGCATCTGGATAAAGCGTCGGCTGCCTTATTCTCCAAACCAGGCTTATAGTGGATCTCAAAATCATAGCCTAATAGTTTGGATAACCACCTCTGATGCTCTTCGGTCACCATCCTTTGCTCTAACAAATACTTCAAACTCCTCTGATCCGTCCGTACAATGAAGTGTCTTCCCAAGAGATATGGCCGCCACTTTTGGATTGCCAAAACAATGGCCATCAGCTCTCTTTCATACACTGACTTCAATCTAGCTCTGGCTGAAAGCACTTGACTGAAGTACGCTATTGGCCTGTGATTCTGCATCAACACCGCCCCTAACCCATATCCTGAGGCATCTGTCTCTACTACAAAAGACTGATCAAAGCCTGGAAGAGCTAGAACAGGGACCGTCGTCATGGCCTCTTTCAACCTCTCGAATGCCTGGGTGGCCGCCTCTCCCCAGCAAAAATTATCCTTCTTCAGCTGCTCAGTCAAAGGCCAGGCAATGGTACTGTATCCCTTCACGAACTTCCTGTAGTATCCGGTCAATCCTAGAAAACCCCTCAATTTCCTGAGGTTCCTAGGTAGCGGCCATTTCTGCATTGCTTCAATTTTAGTTTGATCCGCTGCTACTCCTTGGGATACCACATGCCCCAAGTATTCCACACTTGCCTGAGCAAAACTGCACTTCTTCAGGTTGGCTTTCAACTGGTGCTCCTGTAGCACTTCCAATACCAGTCTCAAATGCTCCCAGTGTTCCTCCTTAGTCTTGCTGTACACCAGGATGTCATCGAAAAAGACTAGGACAAACTTCCTAAGGTGCTGCTTGAATACCCGATTCATCAGGAATTGAAATGTTGCAGGAGTGTTAATCAATCCAAAGGGCATTACCAGAAATTCATAATGCCCTTCATGAGTCCTGAATGCTGTCTTTGGAACATCAGTCTCCTTCATCCTGATCTGGTGATAGCCAGATTTCAGATCTAGCTTAGAGAACATCACTGCACCATGTAGCTCGTCCAATAGCTCATCAATCACAGGAATTGGGAACTTGTCTGGTACCGTGCCTTTATTCAGAGCCCTGAGTCCACACAAAATCTCCAACTCCCGTCCTTCTTCTTAACTAGGATGACTGGACTGGAAAAAGGGATATTGCTGGGTCTGATAATCTCTGCCTCCAGCATTTCCCGGATCAGCTTTTCAATCTCATCTTTTTGAATCTGTGGATAGCGGTAAGGGCGGACGCTGATCGGAGTCTCACCTTCTTTCAGAGTAATGACATGCTCCAACTCTCTTTGAGGAGGTAACCCCTGAAGCGGTTGAAAGACTTCGCTGAACTGGTATATGAGCGGCTGTACTGCAGAGGGAACATTGCCTTCCTTCTCCAATCTGACTCCTTTCAGGCGGTGTAATTCCACCAAATAGCCTCCTCCCTCCTGCTGAATGGTCTTGATTAGGGACTTGAGAGAAACCCCAGCCTTGGTCAAGCCCGCATCTCCCTGTATCATCCTCCTTCTCCCCCCTATTACCAATTCCATTCTCAGATTCCCCCAATTAATCTTCGTCTCTCCCAAAGTACGCAGCCACTTCATCCCTAGGATGACATCCGTGCTCCCCAGTTCTAGGGGAAGGAAGTCTTCCTTTACCTGGATCCCCTGAATCTTCAGCACCACCTCTCTACAGATTCCTCTACCCATTTCCACCTTGCCCGTGCCCATCATCACCCCATAGCCTCCCGTATCGACGAGTTCCATTCCCATCTGGTCAACGATCTGGGTGGAAATGAAATTGTGGGTTGCCCCACTATCAATCAACACAACCACCTCGCGGTCAGCTATCTCTCCTCTCACTTTCATAGTGTGACTCGGGGTGAATCCCACTACCGAGTTGAAGGAGACTTCTACCACGTCCAGGTGCAGCTTCTCCTCCTCCTCCTCTTCAGTCCTGCTCCCACCTCCCTCCTCGTCTTCCTCGTCCTCACAGACTAGGAGAACCTGAAGAGTTAGGTCCTTGCATCTATGCCCAGGCATGTACTTCTCGTCACAACGGAAGCACACCCCTTTTGCTCTCTTTTCTTGCATCTACTTCTCTGTCAGCCTCTTGAATTGTCCTCCATTTCCCCCACCACCTGATCTCTCCTTGGGCACCTCCCTCTGGTTCCCTGGGGCTACCCCTTTTGATGGTAACACAGCAGTAGTCATCTTGTATGATCCCCCAGAATAGTTGCCTCGAGCTCCCCTTTCTGACTTCTTTTGGTCTTCCACCAATTGTGCAAGCTCCATGGCCTTGCCTAAATTCCGTGGCTCCAGCACCCGGACAGCTGTTCTTATCTCCGGTTTGAGCCCTTTCATGAAATTCCCTTCCAGGGCCGATTCGGAGATATGATCCAGACGGCTAGCCAAGTATTTAAATCTGTCCCGGTAGTCGGCCACGGTCCCCTCCTGAGTCAGAGCAAAGAACTGTTCAAAGAAGTCTCCTACTCCGTCGGCTAGGAAACGCTCTAATAAACAATCCTTGAACTCTCGCCAGGTTCTGATAGGCTCTCTTCTGTCTCTCCACTGATACCATGCCAGCGCCTTCCCTTCCAGACACAAACCTGCTGCCGTTAGTTTTTCGTCATCCGTCAACCCGTTGACAGCGAAATAACGCTCCACCTTGTATATCCAGCCATGGCCATCTTCACCCTCAAAGATGGGCATCTTCAACTTCCTCACCTTCGGATCCCTCCCGTTACCCCGAAAATCTCCGTAACCTCCCGTTCCTCGAAGAGGAGGTGCTCCCCAAGTGTCCCGATTCTCCCTCCTACGTTGGTAACCGAATTCTTCGTCATAATCTCCTCTTCCCCTTTCAAAATCAGCACCTCGACGCTGAAATTCAGCACCCTGACACTGATATTCTTCTCTCCTCTCTCCAAAATCTGCACTACCTTCATATTCCCCCCGCCTGCCTCCAAAATCCATACCTCGATGCTGAAAATCAGCACCTCGACGCTGAAAATCAGCACCTCGACGTTGAAAATCAGCACCTCGACGTTGAAAATCAGCACCTCAGCGGTCATTCCACATGCTCATCTCCTCTCTAGAGAGTGGCTCTAGAGGTGGCATGTCGTCATCCCCTTCAAGAATCTCCACCTCCGGATTCCTCCTCCCCCGAATTGGGTTTGGATTTCCTCCTACGCCATGGCCGTCAGTAGTCTCTCTCAACGTTTAAAATTGCGCAATGAAAGGCGCGCCTTGAGGCGCGCCTCAGCGCAATTTCGTCCAATTAAAGGCGCGCCTCAGCGCAATTTCGTCCAATTAAGCCTCAAAGCCTACGCAATAAGTTTAGTTTATGAGGCTTACGCCTCAAGTTTACTGAGGCGCGCCTGGCGCGCCTCGCCTCATTTATTTAAGGCGTCGCCTTTTTAAAACTTAACCTAAATTATTTTTTTTTTCAATCTCAAACTATACCCAGTTGCCGACATGGCGCGCCTAGTGAAATGTCGACGTGGCATCAACATTTAAACCCTTGTAAAGGTCGAATGCCGGAGTCGACATTTCGATTTTCAAGTTACAGTAAACTTTTGAACTTTCAAGCATTCACCCGGAGGAATTTCAATTTTCAAGCATTCTTCACTCAGTTTCTTCTAAGATGGCGTCACCCCCAAAGAAAAAGGTAACTTAATGCTATGTTTTCTGTTTTGTAATGCGTATTTTATGGTTATGCTATGCGTTGGCGTTCAAGGCTCTCCGATTTTATGCTTATTCTATGCGTATGCATGGCTTCTCCGAACTTTTTAAATGTTTGATACTGTGATGCCATCGTGTTTTCTCTGTAATCAGGGTTTATGATAAATTTATGTTGAAATTTGAAACATAAAACCTAACCAAATTTTAAACATCGAGTAAATATGCGTAGGCTGTGCGTACGATATGCGTCTTTTGTGCGTACTCTATGCGTTCACATTGCTTACTCCATGCTTATATTGTGCGTACTTTATGCGTGCGTATAATTTACTTTATGTTCCCTGTACTGTGCGTGTGATGTGCGTAATATATGCGTGTAGTATGCGTACACTATGCGTGACCGTGACTTATAGTCTGCGTATGTTGTGCGTACGTTATGCGTACATATAATTTGCTGTATGTTTCCTATACTGTGCGTGTGATGTGCGTAATATATGCGTGTGGTATGCGTACACTGTGCGTGACCGTTGCTTATAGTCTGCGTATGTTGTGCGTTTTTTATGCGTATCTCATTTACTTATTTTTAATCTATAATTTTTTACAATTTTCAGATATATGTTCGTCCAATTACCTATAGATGTTATGTTTCTTCATTCCGAACAAACTGTGATAACTTTGCTCGGCAAATTACTCCTGAAGTCAAGGACAAATTGAAAGATTTAAAGATGATACAGTTTCTGGAATTTCCTGGGTTTGAGCAAAATGTCCCTCTAATTTATGAGCTGATCTCAAGGTGGGACATTTCAAAACAATGCTTTGTTATAAGAGGTCAACCCATTCCTTTCACTGCTGATGAAGTGGCTCTTCTTACTGGTTTGCCAAATAAAGGAGAAGAAATATCCTGGCATTCCTTAGCACATACTTCAGTTACATCAACGAAAATAAGGAATGACTTTATGGAGTTGAACAAGAAAACCCCCCCGGAGACTATGTTAAGAACGTTTATCATGTATTTATGTTCAAATTTACTTTTTCAACTTAACAACTTCAAAACCCCCCGGTTGATTCAAAGAATAGCAAATAATCCAAATGAATTTTTGTCAATAAACTGGGCTAGTTCAATTAGGGAGTTTTTAGTTGGAGAGTTTAATAAGGCATCCTCCAAGATTTTAAATAAGAAGCCAGCAGGTTACATCAACGGTTTTGTACCTCTGCTAATTGTGAGTGATAACTGCTAAATTCATTCAAAATTTTATTGGCTCAATGTGAGTGCTAAAATTTTCTTTCATCTTATGCAGATTTGGTTCCTGGAGCATACTACTATTCATGCTCCTATGTATGCTAAAAGAAGGCCCCGTTTTCTTCGATGGGCCGATGATATTGTATATACTACAGAGGTGATAACTAACTTATTTGCTAATATAAGGAAAAGTCAGATTTGTAATGTCCTTCAGGCAGTTTCCCAGGCTGAAATGGATATGGTTAATGTTGAGAAATATCCACCAGACAGCCCTACATCCCCTGATTCCTCTCATGACATATTCACCCATCAAAACAACCCCCCCCCAATCTTCCCATCATGCCCCACCTCCTCAGCAAGACCCCCACCAATCTCCCCATCATACCCCACCTCCTCAGCAAGACCCCCACCAATCTCCTCAGCAACCACATTTAAGTTTTTCTGCTGAAGCACTTCAGTCTATACAAGAAACAATAATGAAATCCTGCCAAGAAACATATACAAAACTTTTTCAAGAATTTGAAGACAGACTGAGCACAAAGTTTGAAGATCTTACTGAGAGAGTTGGAGTTATTGAGGTCAAGCTCAATAATTTCATTGATCAGAGCAAAGAAGTTCCTCAGAAAAGATCTGCTAGCTACTCAGCCTACTCTTCATCTTCCAATAAGAGACAGAGATCAGATATCCCACCCCACAGCCTCAATGAACCAAATAAGCCAATCCCACCAAAAGATCCAATCCCAACAAATGAGTCAGTTCCAGCAGAAATGCAACTTGTTCAATATACAAATCCAAATGAACCAATACCTGTAGATAACATTCAAATAAAACCTGTAACTTATGTTCATGCAGTTGAAATAGAAAATTACAGAGGTCTTTTGTGTTTGACTTCTGAGAAGAGAAATTTTGTGCTAGAATGTTTGAAGAAGTTCTCTAAAAGGTAAAAAATTACAACTTTATTTTTGTTTGCAGATCTGTATGCGTATGATATGCGTGTGGTATGCGTATAATATGCGTGTGTTATGCTTGTGATGTGCGTATGATATGCGTGTGTTATGCTTGTGATGTGCGTATTTAATGTTTTTTTTTTTTTTTTGCAGGGATGATAGTATCTTATTTGTGCTTAACATTCTTATTTCCAGATCTGATATTGATGAGTTATTAAGCGACAGTTGGTTAGGCAATGAACATTTAGATATTTTTACCTATCTCTTAAATGAGAAATGTAACCTTATGCCAGACAAGTACCATAAATTTCTATACATCTCTCCAGTCTATTGGATTAATAAATTAGTATTCAATTTATCAGTTTAACTATTGGATTAGTAACTTAGTATCCATTATTTCATTCTAAGTTCTTACATTTACTATTTGCACTTGCAGAATAACAAAGGAAGGGAAAAAATGTCCAAATTGCAAGTCAACCATATAACCGAGATTTCTGTTACTTCAAACAACATTTTATTACAACCAATCATTGATTCTGATCACATTACCCTTCTGGTTGGTTTGTTGAAAGAACACAAGTGGAAATTTTATGACTCATTGGACCGCCGCGTCAAAGAGCATAGGCTTGTTGTTCCAAAAATCGTAAGTGTTAGTCTGTTAGATACTTAGATGAATATGAACTCTTAAATTTTTAAAAAAATTACTGAACTAATCCTTGCTCAACATATATTTCAGCTTAAAGCCCTATATTCTGACACGAAAGAAGCGTTTGATAGTGATATCAGAAAATGGAAGCTTTCTACCATTAAAGTTATACCAAAACAGGAGAACTCTTTTGATTGTGGAATGTATGTCTGTAAATATATGGAAAGAATATGTCTTGAAGGCAACACTGATTGGACTGATAGTACAAATTGGCAAGGAGACATGCCAAAGTATAGGGCAGAACTTGCATATGAAATATTTTGTAAAGCGTTGCCAAAATAACAGTTTTTCATTGTGTATAAATGTTTCTGTGTATAAATGTTTCTGTGTATTAATGTTTTTGTGTATAAATGTTTCTGTGTATAAATGTTTCTGTGTATTAATATTTTTCATTCTGATTCTGTGTATAAATGTTTATCTGTGTATAAATGTTATTTACATTGCTTTGAGTAAAAAATTCCATATTAAATGATAATATACATACATTAAGCATAGTACGCACAACGAACTCATAACATACGCATTACGAACGCACAAATGACGCACAACGAACGCATAGAGTACGCATAACGCACGCATGACACACGCACACATATGCAGTAAATTTTATTTATAAAATTTTATTTAAAATTTTATGAGCCTTTAGACAGATATGGTTGGGAGGATAAGAGGGTAGGTTGATTTTTTATGAGCCTTTATTACTTACTATTGCTCAACATTCATATTTCTATTATATAATGCGAGACCATTTGAAGAAAAGTGTAACTCATAATGTAACCACTAAATAATATATCTTTCAATTCTGTGTATAAATGTTATTTACATTGCTTTGAGTA
This sequence comes from Dendrobium huoshanense, assembly GCA_016618105.1. Taxonomy (NCBI): domain Eukaryota; kingdom Viridiplantae; phylum Streptophyta; class Magnoliopsida; order Asparagales; family Orchidaceae; genus Dendrobium; species Dendrobium huoshanense. Next base: position 9,933,955 of record CM028358.1, on the reverse strand, counting down.
AAAAATTCCATATTAAATGATAATACGCATACATTAAGCATAGTACGCACAACGAACTCATAACATACGCATTACGAACGCACAAATGACGCACAACGAACGCATAGAGTACGCATAACGCACGCATGACACACGCACACATATGCAGTAAAATTTATTTATAAAATTCTATTTAATATTTTATGAGCCTTTAGACAGATATGGTTGGGAGGATAAGAGGGTAGGTTGATTTTTTATGATTTTATTTTCTAGTCTTGAATATGATACTTGAACAAGTACAAAGGGTTTATGGCTCTTGTTGGATTGTAATTAAGTAAGAGAAATAAGAAATATGATGTTTGAAAGATTGTGTTTAGCAATTGCGTTCAAATATTAGTGTTTGAATTTCTTATTTGTTTTAAAGCAAAAAATAATAATTTTATAAATGATTTTGAAACGTTTTTTAAATAATACGCACAACGAATGCACAAAATACACACAACGTACGCATAATACACGCACAAAAAAAGCACAACGTACGCATATAGTACGCATAAAATACGCACACATTCTATTAAAGGTTATTGGTTATTTTCATTTAGTATGGAGTATGGACTGAGGGGCCGTGACATGAATAATAATTTTCGTTAGCTGTAGACTGACGGGTGGCAGATATGGTTGGGAGGGTGGGTTGAATTTTTATGAGCCATTATTTACAATTTATTACTTACTATTGCTCAACATTACATTTTTCACTATAAAATGCGGGAACACTTGCCTTATGGTAACGCATGATTTTTTCAAACAGAAGTAATGCAGGCTTGACAGAAGGTTTGATTTTATTACGCCTTACCTTCTGTTATGCCTGCATTACTTCTCTTGTAATTATTTTGGTTTAATATCTTTAATAGAATGATTGATTTTATTGTCCAATATAAATCATCTTTGACAACCAAGCCTTCCATTCATTACTACGATACTTATGCTCCTCCCATGAAATTGATGCCAATAACTTGTAAACATAAACATCTCTATCGTGATCAGATTTATGTTAACAAGTTATTGGCATCAGGAACATGAGAGGAGGATAAGTATCGCAGTGATGAAGGGAAGGCTTGGTTGTCAAGATGATTTATATTGGACAATACATCAATCATAATTCCTGTAGGGAAGTTGATGTTGTTGTCTTGTTGAAGATGTACATTAGGTTCTCTTGTAAAATTGTATTTGTTATAAATGTTCTTTTAATTTGTTCTTATATTTTTTATATTATACATAGTCATTAAATGTTCTTTTTTTTGTATTTTTATATTTTAAAAAATACGCAATGTTGACACAGAGAGCACGCACAGAACACGCATAGTGAACGCATAGTATACCCATATATAACGCATAGGATACGCATAATGTACGCACAATAAAATAATTAACACTTCCAGTACTCAAACTATACCCAGAAAATCATGTTTTATTAACTATTAATATAAAATCATACATTAAATTACATCTGCTCCAAAACACGCAATGTTCACGTACATTGTACGCACAGAATACGCATAAATACGCATAGAGTACGCAGTGTTCTGCTTTATCGACGGCTCGACATTATATAATACTGAACACATCTAGGATGCATATTAAACCCTAAACTTATTTGCTTGGAGGTTTCATCTACTGCGAGACTGCGAGTTGGGTTGCTGTCTTCTCCGTCTGACCAGCGTACGCTTTAGTCTGAGCCTCCGAGGCTGCTGTCTCCTCCGACCTGCATCAGGTCATATAAAAGATTAGTAAGAACTCGTTTGTTTCCTATTTCTCTCAATCAGGATGGTCAAAAATAAGGATAAGGCTGCATCAGGTCATAGAAAAGATCCAGCATGGAAATATAGCACTCAGGTGGATGTAGGAGGAAGTGATAAAATATATGTCTATCTGAAATGCAATTACTGTGATAAAGTTGTGAAAGGTGGTGTGACTAGGATGAAGGAACACCTTTCAGGCTCTCACAAGAATGTTGCTCCATGCTCCAAAGTTCCTGATGCTGTAAGGGATGAGATAAAGTCATACATGAATAAGTCTACCACATCAAAACATCTTGCACATAAGCAATTTGAAGATAGAGTTGATGCTGGATCTTACTACGGGAGTGAGCGCAGCGTTAGGGATTCATCTTCTTCTATGAAGCTCATTTCATCTAGGGGTGCTAGAGGGCCTATGGATCATTACATGGTTGACACATCAGAGGATAGGCCTTCTACTACACAGAAGATGGCCCCAGAAAATGCAAGAGAGGCGCGGAGAAGAGTGTGTAAGGATATAGGCAGATTTTTCTACGAAAATGCTATTCCATTTAATGTAGCAACATCACCTGCTTATTACAACATGATTCGTTCAGTTGGAGCATTTGGGAGAGGGTTCAAACCTCCAACCATGTATGATTTAAGAACATGGATTTTGAAGGAGGAGTTGGAAAGCACTGATAAAAGCATTGAAGAAATTAAGAAGACTTGGGCCCAAACAGGAGTAACAATTATGTCAGATGGGTGGTCTGATATCAAACATAGAAGTCTAATCAATATCCTCATTAATAATCCTTATGGTACTGTGTTTTTAAGGTCAATTGAAGCATCTGACCAGGTCAAAGATGCTGAGTTCATATTTAGATTATTAGATAGCATTGTTGATGAGGTTGGAGAACATTTGGTTGTACAAATTGTGACAGATAATGCAAGTTCTTATAAGGCTGCAGGTAATAAACTTATGGAGAAGAGGAAACATTTGTATTGGACTTCATGTGCTGCACATTGCATAGATCTGATTCTTGAGAAGCTTGGGGATCTACCTCAACTTAAAAATGCACTCACTAAAGCCAAAAAAAAAACATCCGGATTTGCTATCGAATCAGACAAAACATTCATTCGGGCTCTTTCCAATTTCACTATTTCACTATAATATAAGGGTACTGGTCAGCTTGAAACTATGGCTTTATAACCAAGTTTATTTACAACCACTCTTGGGTTCTAGCTCTTATGAGAAAGTTTTCGAAGAAAGAAATTCTAAGGCCAGCCGCAACAAGATTTGCCACCGCATACTTGACCTTAGAGAGCATGCTGGATGCCAGACAACCTTTAGAGGCTATGTTCACATCTACACAGTGGTTGAGTTGTGCTTGGGCAAAGAAGGCTGAGGGAAAAGAGATTAGAAAGATTGTTTTAAATGACAGATTTTGACAAAGTGTCTTATATGCCATTACAACTACTAGACCTTTGGTTCATGTTTTAAGGATGGTGGATGCTGAGAAGAAGCCTGCAATGGGTTTCATCTACAATGCTATGGATGAAGCCAAAGAGATGATTGCCTCCAACTTAGGAGGCAGTGAGGGAAGCTTTAGGGAAATTTGGAATATTATTGATGATAGGTGGGAACTACAGCTGCACCGACACTTGCATGCCGCTGGCTACTACCTAAACCCTCAGTATCAATATGCAGAGAACAAGTCTACAAACCCTGAAATAAAGTTGGGATTATATCATTGCATGGATCGTCTAATAAGTGATGCAACTGAAAGATCAAATGCTGACTTGCAATTGGTACCTTTTAGGAACAAAGAGGCTTTTTTTGGATTACAACAAGCAAAAGATACAATTACCAAACGATCTCCAGTTAAGTGGTGGATTCAATTTGGTGATGGGACTCCAGAATTACAGCGTTTTGCTGTGAAAGTTTTGGGCTTGACATGCTCTTCATCTGGCTGTGAAAGAAATTGGAGTACCTACAACCAAGTACATACAAAGAGGAGAAATCGCTTGTCGACATTGAGGATGAACTCACTGGTGTACATTATGTACAATAGGAGACTCAAAGATAGAAATTTGAAGAAAAAAGGATTAATGGATGATGAAGATCCTTTGCTTTGCGATGATGTGGCATCTGATGATGAGTGGTTTGTAGATGATGAAGTTGAAGTGATGCCGTCTGAATTACAAGATGAAGATTTAAATGTTGATTTCTTTGATGGTCTTAAAGCATCCACATCCACAACAACTCAAGAACAAATCAAAAAAGGTATATAAATAATATAGTTTTCTTTTCTTAGACTTTTATTAATGTATTACACTATTATTCATTATGATATTATTCAAAAATATTTAGGGAAGAGGAAGATAACTAATAATGAGGAAGAAGAAGCTAATTGGGAGATATTGGACTCTATAGGAGAGGGGGAAGAGGAGAGAGCAGTTCATCATAATGATGATTCAAATGAAGACCCCCTTAGTGACTGATGAGTGATGGACAGTGCTGATGACTAGTGAGTTCTTATGTGATGTCTCCCTTATTTATTCTCAAAGATGTGGTATGTAGCATTTTTATGTTTTATATATTATTTGCTCATTAGTATATACAAAATTTATTATTTTATGTTTACACAATTTTTTTATTTTGAGGCTTACGCCTCAAATCGCCTTGAGGCTTACGCCTCGCCTCACGAACGAAAAACGCCTCAATACCCGAATACGCAATTTTAAACCTTGGTCTCTCTCACTTCCGATGCACCCTGATTGGTTTTCATCTCCAATAGTTTCTTCATCATTTCTTCCATAGCAGCGAACCTCCCTTCCAAACTCTCATTGTTGGTGGAGATTTCCAGGAACTTTCCCTCCAGATCTGTCTTCAGTTGACCGAACTCGCCTTCTAATACTTCCACCTTCTTTCCGGCCATTTTTCTTCTATCGGATCCACAAAAATTTTCTTCCGGAGACGAAGATCTTGCTGAAATTTCAGAAATTCAGCAAGATCTTGTGGTCCCGAATCGTTGCTCTGATACCAATTTGATAGGAAATACTTGATTTCAAGTTTTCCCTAATCGCTTTAGCAACAAATCACAAAGCAAACTGCTGTCCACAACAGGAAATCAGCCAAAAACAGTGGAAAAAGAGGGAAAAACTGTAGAAGATGAGGAGAAAAGACTTGTATTTCACTAGAAGACAATGAAAATAGCAAAGATACAATTTGTTCTTCAATTCGAGAGGAAGAACGTACTCTCCAAAGTCTCCGGCGAAGCCAAGAGCCAAAAGCAAAACCTAGATCTCAAAGAGAAAACTCAAATTCAAGATGAGATTCAAATTCTCCCCCAAACTCCTAATTATCCAAAATTAATCATAAAGGTCAATAATAAACTTCCTAAAACAGCCTTCCCATTCAAAATTTCCCTCCTAAACTCCCCCCCAAGCCGCCTACGTGGACCTCGCGTTTTTCCGCCCCGTCTACTTTCTCCGCCTGGAGTAGCAGTGGACCGGTCCGGGTTGGACCGGTCCAGCCGGCCCCTCCTGGGCCGGCGTAACAGATAGGTTTTATAATTTTTATTAGTTTTGTCTAGTTTAAGGAGTCTTTCAACATGTACTTTGTATTAGAGATTTCCTTGCAATAAACCGGTAGGAGTATCCCCCATCTACACAAACGGCCTTAATCCCAAGAAGCGGGAATCTCTTCCCAACAATGGACATTGGTTTCTCAGTCTATATCTCTGGCCTAAATGAACAAACTAGCATATATGGAGTACAATTAAATATTCATCAACAACAACAACAACAACATCAAGCCTTTGTCCCACTACGTGGGGACAATTAAATGTTCATCAAAGATAAATTAATTATCTTATTAAAGTTTAAGCCTAAAAGCCCAAAAAAAAAAAGAATTACACTTCTTTATCTCCTAAACTACAAAGATTACTTTTGAAGAATTCCAGCCTAAAAGGACAGTTCCTAGAATAGTAAAACCAATAATTTAAAAATACAAGCAGGCTTCATTAAATAGGTACTGCTGAATTCATAGTAGCTACTATTGCTTCTAACAATACACTTCAAAGACTAGACTAAATTGAGATATATTCTGTCAGCAGACAAGAAAAAATAGAATATTCGATTTCAAGGAATAAAAAAGTCGAAGTTCACAATATCAGACATGCAAAGAGCAATGGATCGTAAAATTTGAATTTTCAACTTACTACAACTAGTTAGAAATTCCAATTTAAAGTAAAATATGACAAAGCTTTCTAAAAAAAAGCACAGAAAAAGTCATCCGTTCAATCATGCTTACCTCAGATGACCAAATGGCTTCGGGCTGATCACACTCTGATTCATCCAGAACATCAAAGAATTCATCTGCAGCATCATTCAGTTGAACGAATGATCCACTCAAGGTTGGTATTGAAGGAGATAAAATGGTTTCTCCCCTGATCCCTCCATTACTGTTATTTCCATCTCCAGACAGCACTTCCACCTTAATTTCCTCTTGTTCAATACGTGGCAACGTTGCAATCCTCGTTAGTTCACCTGAGGAGAAATCAGAGCATTGGTGGTTTCCAATTTTTGCTCGAAATAATTCCCTCAAGGCTGCAATAAATCAATGACTTGCGCTAATCAGTTATGCAATCAAAAAGTCATTTATGAAGGGATAGACAAAAGGGCATCAATCACTGTTTCAAGGCTGTAACATCACCTGCAATTCTTCCAAGCATCCGAATTGTAATGCTTTTTGCAGAAGAGGAAAATAGATAAGACTTCCAAAACTTCCAATCAATTGCAAGCATGTGCTTAACAACAGATTGCTTTCCTCGATTTATAGGGGATATAACATACCCTCCACCTATAGGAGGATAAGCAATTGGCATAATTAAATTGTACCCATCCATCTTAAGGCATCATAGTAAAACTAAGAAGCATCAAAAGTTAAATGCTAAGCATACATTACTTTTAAGGCAGGCTCTAATATAGCCCCTTTGCGGTTGACATTTTTGGTGGAACACAGAGTGGTATAAAATAACTGACAAAATAAAATTCATGAATTAGTACATGCAATAAGTCCCACAAGCAGATATGATGTTACTTGCATGTGTATCTTGACACAGATAGCAGCAAGTAATTTCCAAATATTTTACCATAAGTTCCATCATCTTCCCTCCTCCAATAACGCCTTAATAGCAGGTCTCTTCTTCTCATTCCCCTGAGGTGAAACAAAAGCCAACAAGGCAAAAAAAAAAAAAAATAGAAGAAATTGGTATTTTTATTGACGAGCTCACAACAGAATAAATGCAATAAGATATATATCTGACCAAGGCAGCCAATCACTCTTTAATTCTTTGTGTATAATATCATTATGCCCATCCAAATGTTCAACAACACTGCCAGCTGAAAAGCAGAAGTCCCATCTGCAAAAAATAAGTTATATTTATGAAACAAGGGCATTCTGTTAATGAAATAGGAAAAAAAATGCAACAACAACAACAACAACATCAAGCCTTTATCCCACTACGTGGGGTCGGCTATATGAATCCTTTTTCTCCACTACAGGAAAAAAAATGCAAGTAAAAAATTAATATTCCCTCTCCTTAAACCTCCATACCAATGAGGGTGCATCATCCCCCACCCCTCTCCCTCAGCAAACAATGACAAAATTTCATTATTCCACCACCAATCAAGCTATCCTAAATATCTCCGCAAGTGAAAAGAAGAGGCCATATAGCTTTTGATCTAAGTGTTGGAAAAAAAAAAGAGGCAACGGAAAATATTGCAAGCTACCAAATATGATATATTTATGACATTATCGCAAGAGAACCCATTTACTTCTAATGCAGATTCAAAGGCATGCTGGACAACAAGAAGCTTAAAATAATGCACACAGAACGATTCTTACTCTGATCTTGATGGACCAAGAGAAAAAACTGTCTGAAAAATAGCCTCAGATGGTGCATCAACAACACCTACTGCCATTATAGCCGGGTGATCATCCCAATACTAAGCAAAAATAGCATATTCAGTACTGATCCATGCAGTTCATGAACTTTCTTATAGATATCAAATTAACATGTTACCTTCTCATAAAAGTCACCATCCTTAGCCTCCTTAAAAAGCCGCAAGCCTAAATAAGATATGTATAATCATATATGGAACCTGAACGATCAAAGATTAAAACATGAAAGTACAGTACCATTGTTGCATCCAAAAATAGTCCACGGAGAAGGTGCGATAACATCAGACGTCATTAAATCTGAGTGGATGGATGAAAAGGAAGTCCAATCTAGCAGCAAGATTATGATAATAACATCAGTTTGCAAAAAAAAATTCATAAGAAATTATTCAAAAGCAAAACACAGCCGTATGTTGAAACATACAAACTTCTATACTGCTGAAGAACTATTCCCCCGGATCCAAACCTTTCATCAATTAAGTATGAGAATAATTGGCATATGGTCAATTGAGCTTTTACAACGTATTGCATCAACAAAAAAATATTCATTTAACGAAGTAAATTGGATGATATCTCCATGTAATTAGATCACAAAAAATATAATAATAGAATAAAAATATAATACCCAATATAATTATTTTCATAATGTACAAAAAATTATACAAATTCATTTTAAATTTTAATAGTTCAAAGTCAAATTTATCATTGATACATAGACTATATATTGTGAGGCATAAAGGTAGGAATTCATGCATATCTTGAAATTTTATTACCTTGATTTTTTCAAAAAGCACTTTCTAGCAATTGTTTTAAAAATGCTACCAGAAAGCAATTTCTCACCACCGTTTTGAGTGGTTAACTCCTAATATAATAGCTGACCAAAAAAAAATCCAAACAACACTTTTCGCATAGAATATCAACAAAAAAAATCTAACCAAGGTGCCCGAAAATGCATGATATCGTTTATTCCTACAAACAAAATGTAGGTTGATTATGCTCAATTTTCAATAGGATCGTATGGATGTGCTTGCATTTGGAAAATGGAAGTTCCGCTTCATCAGTAAGCGTGGAGGGCATCACAGATTAACCCCATGAACTCACAACGATGATGTTTTTAGTTGTACCTTCTTTGTTGGCATATTGAATTCATGAATGTTTTGGTTATTGTGTTATGGGATGATTAACTATGATTCTTAATTGTGGATGTTGAGGCGAAGACCCACAGGCCATTCCTGACAAAGATAGCAAGTTATCAAACATGATGGAGTTGGTACCCTTAGCTTCATGTTGAGAATGTGTTTCCAATGTGACTGATGGAAACACCACTCCAACCGTAGAAGGCGAATATGGATGAGATTCTATGTGAGCTCATTATGGCTCAGAACTGTAATCATGCCATTGATTGATTAATCGCCAACTTAGTTTTTACTTCTGCTACATTGAATCATCATATGTTAATAATATCAACCACAAAAGTTTTGTGTATGCATACTAAACCTTAGTGGGTAGCATATTGTAGATAGACCTCTTATCTAGACTAAATATTTGATAGATAAACATTGCTTTTTTTATGTATGTTAATTAATAATGAAGATAGAATACAAAAAACAAGTTGTGAACTTGTGCTTGGCCTTGGTGGTTGGATTTAGAATATTTCATACTAATTTTTGGTTTGCAAATCCACTTTTTATTTAGTTTTATATGATTATAAAAAATTTATTGACTTGGGGTGATAATATTCATTCTATCGAAGCTATGCAATATCAATTGAGGTGAACACAATGATTAATTTCCGTGTTCTCAGTTTTTTTTTTTTTTTTTTGTTATTTGTTTTTCTGTTCTAATATATTGTTTTATAGGCTGCACTGGGATGTTGTAGAAACACAAGTCAATTTTGATCTTTGTCCAATATCGATTAGAACACTATCAAGCTCCACTCCTAAGGCAAAAATCAATTTTAAGTTAATTTCAAACTTAAAATATTGCTTGAATATGGTTCAGGTATACTTGCAATGCATGTAAAGGAGGGACTTCTTTGTCGTAGGAGGAAATCAGCAATCTCCTTCTACATACGTCTTAATAGTTTAGTGTTCATTGTATGACCAAAGTTGTATATTCCCTTTAACATCATTATAATGCATACGCAATTTCAAAAAACTTTTTAAGATAATTTGATCATGATAATTTGATTATCAATCAGATAGATCAAATTTTTTCAGTGGATGTATCCAATCCAAGAGAAGATAATTGTGATTTTACAATGTATAGACTTTCAAGACTTGGATTTAATTACATGGCCATTGCTATCCATGCACAAACTCTGAAGAAGTGACCCGATAAAAGATTGTGAAACAACATTTAGAGTGTATTTCATGATTTCAATTAGTGAACAGCACGAGTAAAACATGTTTTTTCACAAGTTGGATAAATATTTAAATAAATAATGGAATTGATGAAAATAGAGACATAATTATCATATTGTATATCACAATCAACAATGTGATATTGAGTTTGTGATGCCGGAATAATTAGATGACGTGCTTATGACTTCATTTTAAGCATTGCACAAGTCTTTGATTGGAATAATTTTAGAATAAAATTATTTGCAGTTCTCAACGTCAATTAAAACAATCAAAGAGGCGCTTTGCGTGGGCTAAATCACATGCTCCGAGCTTCGAAAATTTCAAGATAAATAAGACAAATAAAACAATGCAAAGTAGTAGTTTTCAATGTAATCCCTAATCTAACAACGAGATTTAGGATGCATAGAAAGCACACTCAATAACCTACGGTTTACTAGGCTTAGCAGGAGCACGTGGATGAATCTGTGTGATTACAATCAAGCCAAAGAGAATTTAGATTTCAAAGAAATAAGATACAAGTGAGAGAAGAAACCTTTGCCAAAGAGACATGGAGATCCGTTACTCGATGCTTTCAACTTCTTCATCCCACGTTATGTCGTGGTCAATCTTCGGATCCGCCATTCATGGATGATTGAAAGCATAATCTCCTTAGCACTTGATAGGACTCTTGAATGCTAGCAAGGAGAAAGAAGTCTCTCTTGCAAGGAGAGAGGATTTAAACTCTAAGGCTCTTTCCCAACAAAATCTGAAACAAGTTCAGATTTTAATTCCAAAATCTGTGAAGGATTTCAGAATTTTGGAATAAGAGAAGGAAGTTGGGAAGAGCAAACTCATGCCACGAATCACTTGAGGTAAAATAGAGGAAGAGAGATGATTGGAGAGAGAGAAAGAGAGAGAAGGGGGGGCACGGCTTGAGGGAGAGAGAGGGGAGGCGGTGGGTAGCTGAGAGGGTGAGACTAGGTTTCCGCAAGCAATTACTTAGATTAAGTAAATTGATTGAGGAATTATGGGAGAGATAAATTTCGGCTAAGGGGAAGAGGGGAATTGGAAATATTTCCAAAGAACTTAGGGAGGAATTAGGAAACAAATCCTAATTGATCCCTATAAGGGGGCCGGCGGCAATGATGAGTAAAAGGGCATTTAATGGGAGAATTATAGCATCCTAATTTAGGTGTATGGATTAGGAAAGTATTTATTCAAATCCAAATGAATTTGAATTTCATATTTCATGAAATTAGAAACTTTCCTAAAATAGGGGAGTTAAATTAGGAAAGAATTTTGAATTCAAATTTAAATTAATTTGAATTTCAGAATTTTCCAACTTTAGTCTCCAACCTAATTAGGAAACTAAGGATTGAAAGAATTGGGGAGGTGGCCGGCGGCTATGGAGGTGTTGAAGAATGCGGCAACAAGGGGATTCGGGTGATGATTGCCTAGCCGTGAGATGATGAGGGAGAAAAGGGAATTTCGGTTAGGTGGTGGAGCTCTGACGGCTTTGTGAGGTAGAATAGGGAGGGAAGAAAGAAAGAGATATGAGGATGGAACCACGAACCCGACTTATCTAGGTTGGTGGGTAGTGCGCGTTTCTCCCTCTCCTAGGGAACTCTCTCCATTAGAGCTCTCAAGCTCTCTCTCTCAATACTCATGCAAGAAGAAGATCTTTTGTAATAAGCAATCATTCATTAACCTTGAAAATAAAACAAATGGGCTTTTAAATAGCCTCATACAAAAGACTCCAAAATAAAATGACACCATTGCCCTTAGGCTTACACATGACAACTCCCATAAAAAGGGTACGACGGGAAATACTAACATACACATAAGCAAATAATAAAATGCATGAAAATAAAATACATCGACTCAAAAATATAAAGACTCGATCGTGGCCGTAGATCGACGGCCGCGTCTCTGGTAAACTCTCCAAGAAGATCTGATGTCCCCATCAGTTTGAAAAATACATAACACATTAGGCACAAAAATTCTCCTTTTCAGATGAAAAAAGTCAACTAAAAAAACTAATATATATACAAATATATTACATAAAATATAACTTCTGTACACATACATGGTACAATTAAAATTAGTTTCTACTGTACCAAAATCTACTTCACGTACACAACAAATCAAAGAAATTTGAGTAATCAAAGATTTCAATTTAGGGTTGTTGAAGTCAGTCAAAATGAACTCCATATTAGAACTAAATACATGATGGTAGCATGCATGCTTGTACAATATAATAAAACAATCATGCATAATCACAAAACCTGTGACATGAAAGGAATCCACTTACCAATGGAGCGCATTCGACTTCTACCTCTACTCAACCTGTCACATTATGCAAGTCTTTATAAGAAGGCAGAAAAAATTGATAGCTGCAAATAAGCTAGCTGCATAAACAATTTTGATAAACAATGACATCAGGATCTGCTAAAATTCCCTAAAATCAATGGAACTTCGTGAAAATAGGCATAACAGCGCACAAGGTCACAAAATCAATTTTCAGGATATCACATGAATTATGTGATTGAAAATCATATAAAGTTCAGTTAATCTATATAATACAAGCCGTCTTAAATTGCTGATCTTTTCTTTGCAATGTCATCTCAACAAAAAAAATGTTTAAGTCCTGACTGCAACAGGCCTCCAGAAGTTTAGATGTTAAGATATTTAATATTCAACAGTTCAAATGCGGTTTGCAATTATTGTCCAACATAGGAAGTTTGTTGAAAATTTAATATGGATGCTGTACCAGTAACATAAAATATAGCTTGAACCAAAACGGGACAAAAGAAAGTTAAGAATTATATGCCCGAGTTAAAAAATGGGCATTTCGGAGGGATACAACACAAAAATAGCCGGTTGAGAATAAATCAATAAGCACTCAATTAATCAATAAGTATTAAATAGTATGTGAGAAGTTGGAAGAAAAAAAGAAGCAAGGAAAATAATTTGTCCTAGTAAAGGAAATCAAAGTTGCTAAACAACCTAAAAGATTGCCATTTTCTTTTCGAACGAGACACCAAAACATTCTCTGCTTTAATTGGGCATTCCTGTAGGTCAAAAACCAGGACAAATCATACAAATGAGACAAACAATTAAATAAATTAAAAAAAGTAAAAAATAAAATAATAAATAAAAACCTTCAGTGCTGCCTCCATTAAGGCTTTTATCCACCTAGCTGCTTCTTCTGAGCTCCTGGCACCCAACTACCAGGTATGAATCAAAAACATCACATTAGAATCAACAAAATCTACAATGGGACCAACAGCAAGTAGTGGGAGAACTAATATCTAATAGATGTTTTGTCATGCTTATAGAATTCACCACACCTTAAGCTGATCATTGTGATTAGATGCATTATATAAGGTAAAAATAAAAAGAACCTGCAAGAAAGGCAAATAGTTTTATTAGAAAGTCTGCGAAAGGTTGCCAAATTGAAAATTAAGTTGATTACAAATTCAAGTTCGATAACAAATCATACATTTTTATGTATGTTCAGCCTCCCATTATCTGTCACACGAATACAGGAATCAAGAAGTGCACTTCGAAGAGGATCCTGCAAATACAGAAGATATAAATGATTATTTTTGCCTGGGCATTTGTTATGATAATTAGATTCATTATTTAACTGAAAAGAAAATCAGTACCTACTTAATCGAACAACTATTTACAGTAAAGCAAAAATGTGAAATGAACAATCATAATATAAATAATTGATCACAAGAACAGACATTTGCTGACAAGTTGACTTTTAGACTTATTAAGTAAAATAGCTAATAAATAAGCCTTGACTTTCTAGGAGTTCACAAAATCAGCTTAGACGGCAGTGTCCATCTATAAGACAACATTTCTATATACTAAGGAAAATTCAGAAAAAAAAACACAGGAATAAGTTTAAATCGCTTTTGGATGTATCCTAGCCGTCTAATGAATGTCATCTCATTGCCTAATCCTAATCATCTTCCTAGCCCTACTCAACAGCTTCTCACTTATTTTGGCTCTCCTCCAATGTGGAATCACCAAAATTGAGCCTCAACTTAGTGTTCACATCATCACCCGTCCAATCAAGTCTTCTACATCCATAAAACTAATATGGCAACTTCGAATTGTACCAAGTCTAGCTCCTCCCCTCTTGGTTATTTGGCTCCAATATTTTTTCTCCCCGTAAATGGTCGTTGCAACTCTCATATTCATTCCTTCTTCGTTGTCGTGACTGGCAACATAAAAATCATGTTGCTTGCACCATCAATTAGCTCAATCTCCTATCCAAAAATCTTAGTTGAAAAAAGGGAAGCCCTAAATCTCTTCATTGTGCTCATCATTAATAATGAATGGGGGGGTTCTCAGTTGAAAAAGGGAAGCCCTCGATATCTTCATTGTGATAATCATGCATTTCTGCAAAGGATCTCTCAGGCACATTCTCTAGAGCCTTCTTCAGACCGTTGATAGACATTTAACTCTCGTTGATGCCTCCAAAGACCATTTCTCATTTGAGAAAAAAAAAAAACATTTTCCTTCCCCCATCTACATGGAGCTCAATAGCTTCTAAAGAAAACCCCCAACACCTCATTCAAGATCAGTAAAAGCAAAATCTCACCAAATCCAATGAGCCCTATGTTAGGAAGTGCTTTTAGAAATCAAATAAACTTTGGCTGAAATTTTAATTTCAGCACTCCCAAACTCAGATCAGAAGAAGAACTAATAAGAAAAATCAAAGAAAACCTTTTTAATTGAAGATTGATAGAATAAAACAACAAGATACAATGGATCCTCAATTGGAGAGGAGGATCAGGCTCGATTTCCCAATCTCTAGCCACCGGCTAGAGCCCAAAACTCCATAAGAACAAAGTAAATTCAGCAAAACTCTCAATACCCTAATACCCAAAAAATGCTAATATCATTGATGCAATCTCAACCCTACATGTGGATCCAACATTAATTAGCAGGGAATTTAACCATCATCTAACTCTATTGTGCATTTCTACAAAGGATCTCTCACGCACATTCTCAAGAGCCTTCTTCAGATCGTTGATAAACATTTAACTCTCATGATTGCCTCCAAAGACCATTTCTCATTTGAGAAAAAACATTTACATTCGGTCATAATTAGCCCTTCCCCTTCCAAATTCCTCTCCTCTCCTCTCAAATTCAACACCCCTTCGTTCATGTCCAACCTCCTCACGCCTCTCCCCATACTATCTACCTAGCTCCTCCCTAGGAATAGGCTCTATAAGAGGAATTATCTCTTCTCCCTCCCGAATCTTCAACTCATGATCTTCCCTTCGCCTTGTTGGATTGGGAATTTCCCCAATTCCTTGGTTGTCGGAGGCTTCCCTCGCCTCTGACGATGGAATTTTGGGTTGGCCCTCAAACACCTTCTTCAACATCTCCTCCATGGTGGAGAAATTCCCATCCATCTTCTCATTGATGGCTGAAATTTAACTTTTAACATTTTAAAGTTGAGTTTGGAGATCTGAAATTTCATATTTTAATTGTTCAATCTCCTTCCAACACTTATATCATTCTTTCTGTCATAGGTACCCGAATGTAGACTCCAATAGTAAAAAACAACTTTGATGTGAATTTGGCCTCAAAACATCAAAAATTGCAAGATTAGAGAAGAAACGTGGCAGAAATTAGCAAGGAAGACTTCTATTTCCACCAAGGACATTGCTCTAATATCAATTTGTTAGAAAGTTCTCGTATAAATCAAATAAACTTTAGCTGAAATTTTAATTTCAGCACTCCCAAACTCAAATCACAATAAGAACTAACAGGAAAAATGCAAGAAAAACTTTTAATTGATGATAGATGGAAGAAAACAACAAGATACAATGGATCCTCAATTGGAGAGGAGGATCCGACTCTCCCAACCTCTAACCACCAGCTAGAGCCCAAAACTCCCTAAGAACAAACTAAATTCAACAAAACTCTCGATACCCTAACCCTAGGAAAACATCATACTTAAAGCATACAATAATAAAAGAAATCTCTAAATAGCCCCTCCTTTGAATTTTTTCCTCCTAAACCACCTTAATTCCCAGCTAAATGATGGATGTTGGACCCCACAGTTTGGAGACAGAAACCAAGGAAGCGGAACATGTCCGTCTTCTGTAATAGGCAGAACCTGTTCGCCTTGAGCCTGGTCCCCCCTGGACCGGCTGTACCAGTCCATTCTGGTTCGGTCTAACACCTTACAACTAATTAATGACCACATTAATTTCTAAGCTTCAAAATTGGTACCTCTAGCAAATTAATGTATTTCAATAATTGGTCATATTAGATTACTTAACGATCCTAAGATCAGCCAAGCTCCTCCAGTACATCAAGATGTTAGAATTACTATCTTTTGAGGCTTATAGCACTCAACTAAGCCTCGATATGTCAATCAAGTCACCATCTTGTGATCGCTCATATAAGCCAAAACGTTACATGCAATAACTCCACCACAAAATCTTGAGTTCTGAAGTTACATGCAAGCACATTGGTATGCCAATAATGCTTGTAGAAACTATATGTTTCAATAGTTAATCATCATTAACTTACTTTGGTTAGTCAGTGCTCAAGGCGTTATAAATAGTCCATCATCAACTAATTATTTAGGTTACACACGCATGCATACAAATACAAGGTTACTTTATTACACACACTTGCTTTCAACACTCTCACAAGCATTTACTAAATTCTGAGGTTCTTGGCTAGAGTTGAAGTTGTTCTCAAACTCTTCAAAGCTCTCTGATGTTCTCTTTGAGTTCATTATATTTATAGGCATTTTACTTTATTTGCTTCTCCTTCTTCCAACCTATTGTAATATCCCTCCAATGCACTTTCTTCTCAAATGTATTTTCCCTCTATTTTATTTTTTCTCTCTTCTCAGGAAGGCCTAATTCAAGCTCAACAACATGTTAATTGTCACTTGAGATTCATTCAAAAAGTGTATGTGATGAGGACATAATAGCTTGCTTCCCTGATGCCCAAAGCAAGCTAGTCTACTGTCTAGCCGCCGAATACACCTTCAAGAAATTGCTAGCAAGAATTCCATACTCCGACAACCTATCCAAGAACGACGATCCAAGGTTCCTTCTTCCTCGGAGCGACCTCGATTCTAAGGTGGAGACTCTTCTTCCGCTAAAGCCTAGAATAGTTGAGCGTATGGGCTCCAAAGGTGAAATTTCTCTTTATTAATTCGTGGATTCTTGTTTATTGTCGTAGCATACAATTATTCCTTGCATTTTCTTGAATTGATTGGTTAATCGAATGTCGCTCTTCGTTGCCTAAGCGAGTTAAGACTAAGAATTCTTAGGTTCACTCTTTTATTACAAATGATAATTTTAATTTGGCTTACTTTGTTCAAATTGCTCTCTATAATTTCCTAAAGTAACTCCATCGCATGTACGTTTCACATCATCTTGGTATCAGAGCATGGCTAGCATGCTTTACTTGTGCTAGATGCATCCTAGGAGCCTACTTTAGCTTACCTTTAGTCGTTTGCATGCATAACATCATCTAGGTAGTTTTTATTTACTGTTTTACCTTGCTGTCCAGAAAATTCCTGCATGGTTTCATCATTGTATGCAAGCTTCCTTCATTGTCTAATTACTGTTTTTGTCACTACAACACCTCCAATTGAATAGGTTGCTTAGCTCTAGACTTAAGGCCTGCTGTCCTGAAAATTTCCAGCACTTTAAATTGAGTCTAAGTTTGCGTTATATTGCTGTCCACACTATAAAAACCCACACATAACACTTAAGCAACCTAGGTCCTTGTGGTAGATTGCTGTCCTTTCATTTCCTGCATTATTTAGAGGGTTTTCTAGTGGGTTTAACTTAGTTATAAGTGCTGTCCTCACCCTAGGAGTTAACCTAAATGCCTGGACAACTTCTCCCACCGCTGTAGTTTGCTGTCCACTCAAAAACTGCACCAGTTAGAGGCGTTAGAAGCTTGTTTTCTTCGAGTTTAGGTGCTGTCCTTAACTTTACCACCATCCTAACTGCCTGGATTTCATAAACCACCTCTGTAGCTTGCTGCCCATTATTTTCCTGCACTTATAGCAAGTCATATTTATGTTTCCTCCTCATAAAGTATTGTCCCATACACCCAATCTTCACTAGGTGTCACTTGACAATTTTCTATGGACCCGATAAGACTCCAAAAGAGTTTAGATGACATCGTTAACCTAGTGGGCAATATGACTAGAATGATAACGGAGAAACCCGTTGACTATCCACACTCGAATTATGTGTCACACTCTGCTTTTCAACATAGACCCGAGTTTAAGCCACAACGACCTCACTTTGAGCCACCTTACCGTCTACCCACCTTTAATGGTTCCTCGGACACTTACTACCTTAGGGATTGGGTTAGACAATTAGAGGATTATTTTGAATCTTGTCATATTCCTGAGTCCCACCATATTAGGATCGCTAAGTCTCACCTTAAAGGTCGAGCTCTTCAATTTTGGATGAAATTGGAAGATCATAGAGAGTTTCGCGGTGAGTATCTTACTTGGAGAGACATGAGAAGAGAACTTAAGTTGAAATACCAATCCTCTACCAGTGACCACCATCTAGAGCATCACCATACCTCGTTTGTTGGGACAACCCGTAAACCTTACTGTGGTCGAGACCACCCACCCTTTAGTAACGACAGGGTTGCTGCCCCACCCTGTAGGTCTTCATTCAATCTGGGTGACCGACCCTTTAGCGGGTCTTCTGTTGATTCGAGCCCATATGATTCACCACTTGGATCGACTTCTAACCTGCTCAGTCAACCTTTAGCCTCCCCAATCCTTGACCCTGAAAGTGTAATGTTAATAGAGGAATGCGTTGAAAAGATAAGGTCCCTAAAACCTGATATTGAGTGCATCCATTTCGTGGATGCTAATGACAAAGAAGACTTCTTTGAGGATGAAACTGAAGTGATTGAATTAGACCCCCTGCCGGACTTAAACCCTGATTTAGGAGGTCTAGAACCTTTTAACCTGGAGACCTTAGCCCCTCTTGAGACTAATATCATTGACGATATCCCTTTGGAGAAGGTCTGCCTGGACAACACTGATTTGGTTCCGAAAGAGATTGATCTGACCTTGAACACAATGAAATTAAAATTGGAAGATTCTAAGTTAATTACTGAGATGAATTCGGATAACTCTGATTTAATTTTGGATAGTTCTGATGGCGACTTAGCTAATCTCAAGTTGAATGTAAGTCAATCGAATTTGTCACATGATTCAAGTAAAACACAACATACGGATCTTAGGATTGAAACCAAACCTGATTTTACTTTGGAAGACAATACCTTGAGTCTGAAATCCTTTGAGCCTAATTTGAATAATGAGCCTTCTTTTGTTTCATTAGAATCTAACTTTGGAGCTGCTCCTTTGACTACGTGTGTCATTCCAGATTTCTCTCTTACTGTTGTACCCACAGATGTCCTAGAAACTTTTTCCCATCTTATAAGTCCCATGCCGGCCGACAAATCTTTGGGCTATCCCCTTATGGATGTGAGTCAGGACCAACCATCCTATTTTATTCCTGATTCCTACTTTTTGCCCGTTATAGCCTCACCCTACCTTGAGGAGGACCATCTCTGTCCTAGTTGGATTAATCTGGTCAATTACACTACCCCCACTAGGAGACTGCCTACGAATTTAACTGAGATGTCCCATAGAAGTAACCTGGTAGCTAAGGATGTCTTCATCACTCCTCCTACACCAGTTCCCTTAGACCGAACACCTTAGACCCCTTTTGTGACTCGTCCATCTGTCTTAGCATCGTGTTCGTGTGAGTTAGTATGTTGTGTGAGTGTAGTAGTCTGTTGTCTTCTTATTTTGTCTGTTGTTTTAAACTGTTGTAAGCTCTTAAGTCTTGACAATCTTCTTGCACGCTCGATCTCTTGCATTTGCATCCGCATGTCATCTTCATGAGTTACTCAATGAAATTAAAAGAAAAATTTGGACAAAATAACATCCATATTAAAATTATTGCTGATAACAAAAGATGGTCCAAAGAATTCAAAGTTGGAGACTTTGTGATGGTACGGAAGCTGCATGCTCGAAACACCGAACATTTTAAGGAAATTTCAAAGGAGAATAGTAATGTCTACGTACTGGACCTCTCTTGAGGCTTTAACATGAATCCTACATTTAATATAGAAGACCTGTTAGCCTTTGAAGGACCCGAATCTTAACCCCAAAATCCACTTTTAAATTAGCCTTGTGTGACCCCACCTGGTGAGATCCCCCAGCCTAGCTCCACTCCCCAACTTACCCTACTCACCCATAGCGGAGAAGGTCGAAGCAATACTAGATGATGAGGTCATTTCCCCAAAGGAAAGTGGGTGCCAAAGATACTGAGTTCATTGGAAAGGGACACCGGAGGTAGAGGATACTTGGACGAGCCACAGAGCCTAGACCCAGATCTACTAGAGTTGTACGAGGGCTCCATAGATATTTACTCGACGGGGTCGAGTTTTCTCCCACCTGGGGAGAATGATGAGGACATCGTCAGAATTTTCGACGCCGGAGATCGACGGCCACGAGCATGACTTGTATTTTTTCATTTTTATGTAGTAGCGTATTTTATTTTGATGCTTTTCCGTTTTTGCCCTTATGAGCATTTAGTCGCTTATGTAGCTCGGAAGGGCATTTGTGTCATTTCTAGTTTTTTTTCATTTTGGCCTATTTATATGAGGCCTCATGCATTGTAATTTTAGTTTTGATGAAATGAAAATATTTTGTGTTCTCTTTGTGAGTTCCCCTTCCAAGATCTCTTAGTGAGTTCGCCGGAGATCTCTTAGTGAGTTCGCCGGAGGAGACTAGATCTCTTTGTGAGTTCTAGTTTCCGGGTTATCTAATCTTGTGGAAATTCAACGAAAAGATATTTGTGGTTAGTAAATTCGTAGTCGTCAAATCTTCAGAAGATTCCCTCCCTTCCCTCCCCTTTTCCTTGGCTGCCGCCTGACCTGAGCTGCTCAAGCCGCCGGCCACCTTGGCTGCTCCTCCTCCCGCCGGCCAGCCCTTCTCTAGGCTGTGGCCGTTGGCCCATAACCCCTAGCAGCCATCTTCAATCTCCCTTGCACCGTCCATCCACTCCCCATGTGAGCAACCCATCCCGTGAAACTCTCAGCTCACAGAACTTTTCCTTGCAGCCACTTGCCGCCAATCCTCCCAGCAATGCACAACCCGTGGAATTGCAAACCAAAACGCCTAAATTAATTGCCTAATTAATTGCTGTGTTATGACAGGCAATTAATGGCAATTGATTGTGTTTGAAATTCAATTCCCGCTTCTCCTCTTTCAAATTCACTTAGGGAAATTACCTTACCTAAATTAAATCTGAAATAACAATTTCAGAATTAATTAAGGACTAATTCCTGCAAACGTGGACCCCACCTCCAATTCCCAAATCCTCTGCTGCATGACCGGCCATCCTTGCCCGTTAATCCTTCCTTCCATTATGTTTAATTGTTTCCTATTACATCTCTAATCCCACATCAGCTATTGACACCCTTTTGGAAACTAATTTGATTTTCAAATTAGTCTTCCCAAATCCCTCACAGCCCCACCCGCCTCCTCTCTTACCCGCCTCCTCTCTCCTCACCCGAACAACACAATTTCAGAAATCTGACATTGATTTCTTATAAGGCGTTTCTCTCCTACCTGTGCCGTCCAAAGGCCATGTCCACGTGATCCTTCCAAATGCATTAAAGTATTGAGCCTTACCTCCTAAACCCGCGGCCAGTGAATTTCAGCCAACACCAAGGTCCTCTCTTCTATTTCTTTGGTGGCTGCCCTGCTTTCTACATCTTGGAAAATGCTGTCCAAATTTCAGAAAACAGCCCATTTTCCTGTCTAGAAGCTTCCCGGAGCAAAATAGCTTGCTTCCCTGATGCCCAAAGCAAGCTAGTCTACTGTCTAGCCGCCGAATACACCTTCAAGAAATTGCTAGCAAGAATTCCATACTCCGACAACCTATCCAAGAACGACGATCCAAGGTTCCTTCTTCCTCGGAGCGACCTCGATTCTAAGGTGGAGACTCTTCTTCCGCTAAAGCCTAGAATAGTTGAGCGTATGGGCTCCAAAGGTGAAATTTCTCTTTATTAATTCGTGGATTCTTGTTTATTGTCGTAGCATACAATTATTCCTTGCATTTTCTTGAATTGATTGGTTAATCGAATGTCGCTCTTCGTTGCCTAAGCGAGTTAAGACTAAGAATTCTTAGGTTCACTCTTTTATTACAAATGATAATTTTAATTTGGCTTACTTTGTTCAAATTGCTCTCTATAATTTCCTAAAGTAACTCCATCGCATGTACGTTTCACATCAGTATGTTTCTTCTTGAATGCTCTGAAGTGGAAGAAGATCTTCAAACAAAACCATCATAAATCTCTCACTTCTTTGTGCTTTATTATTTATTTATCTCCTCTTACAATAATCGTGGTATAGTACTTATCCAATCTTTTATCTCATAAAAATTGTCATATGAGTGTGCTCTCTCTCGATCCTCTCAAAAAGAGTTGGTTTTCCACTATTCACAAATGATTAAAGAAGAAAAGTTTGAAACATGGAGCAAGAGACCTTAGATTACAAAAGAAAAATAAGAAGAAAAGAAAGATAATAAATTTTAGGAAGAGATATTTTCATGAATCCTTAAGATCTTAACTTGGTATGATATTCAAGGAAACATGCTTTTCCAATATCAAGTAAATGTTTTTTTCATCATGGTTGACAATTACATATATAAACATAATAAGTCCACTCACATAACAAGTCAAAAGATTAAGCTATAAGTTAAAGACCAATCAAATCTTAAGACTCATCAATGGGGACCAACAACAACATGCATACATATGATAAACATCAATAAGTAAAAAAAAAAACATTAAACTATATAATGCTCATCTAATCTTTTTTCACCGTAGTTCTAATAAGATTACCCAATGGCTAAGCCAAAAAAAAAAAAATTAATGGAGGCACAAATTGAAAGTTTACTATAGAAAATATCAAATCAAAGAGGCATACTAATATATATCTATTATATAAAAAGATATGTTAAAAATTTCAGAGAGGGCACATAACTTAGCATGCCCCTCTTAAACCTGACCTTGAGATTACCTACGCAATAATTAAGGAAAAGAAGTTGGCAAGCTATTGCAAATGTCATTTTCTGCTCAGAAAATTTATAGCAACATTTCGGCTGATTCATTATGTATGTACTGCAGGAGGACAGTTATTTTACTTAAATAGAATCAAAGATAACGAATTCAAATGAATTGATCAGCAGTAAGATAGCTAGAAGGTCAAAGTTTCTTTAGCGGGATCTTCTATAGCTCTCCATGAAATAATAGTTGGTGATTACAGACTTATATTATGATCTTCAAATAAAATGGTTATGAATAACCAAGTTGCAAATATGTCTATATTTCTTTCCAGAAAAAAATAAATCTTAAATTTCGCACAAAACGTATCTCACAAATACAGATCCATGACATTGCCCACCTTCAAATTGTAGAGGAAATAATACCTATTTTATTTCGATGGCATCATCATCACATCAAAAATTCACGCAAGATAGTCATTTGCAAGTAGCTTGAAACAGAAAGCAGATTAACTAGACGTTATCCTATCATCGGACAAAACAAGACAAAAGAGAAGAAGAAAAAGAAAGGAAAGCCGGTTAATTAAAAATATAACGAAGCAATGAAACGCAAAACAGATCTACAAAAGCCTGTGTTCAAAGATCTTTTATCTCGGTTTCTTCTGATTGAAGTTATCGTTCTGGAGAAGAGAGAAGAAATTAAACGAAACAAAGAATTCCAAGAAACTCCAACCCACCTCTCTGTTTGAAGTGGGAACAGATTTGTAGCAATTGAGGGCGTTATTTTCGAGAACGAAGTAGCGCTTCCTGGAGTACTGCAGGCCAAGGCGATTGAATCGAATTAGGTAGAGCCAGCCCTCCATTTTCCAACCATCCTGTGGCTGCGATAAACCCATCTCAGATCCCCCCCACCAAATCCTAAAATCTATGAAAGCTAGAATCTTTCACTCTGATTCCTCCACCCTCCAAGCTTCCCGACAGAGCTGCCGCTTCCCCTTGGACGATCGGCTCTACGTACAAAAACAACACCGCGGAGGGAGATGGTTAGAGAAAAGTAAGGAGGCAATGGCACCCTCTGAATCTATGGCACCAAGGCGCGGGCTCAGATTAATGAAATGGAAGTAAACTGAGTTCTTCCCCAGCTCCGCCCTTCTCCTCTCCCCCAGTTCCCCCTTCAATTTATACTTTGAAAAAATAGAGCAGAACAGGAAACCCATACTCTCCCTGTCGCTTTCTCTCTCTCAGCATTGCTGATCATTTATCAATTGTTAATATTCTGCCAGTTTAACGAGTAAAAGAAGATTAAATAAAATTATAAAAGTGACAGAAGATGCGGTGATTGATTAGGAAGACGGTGGTCCGCCCGCCGGTCTGATGGGCCGCTTAGGCCTTAATTTTCTTGGCATAAAAAGAATGAAATGACTAATAATTTATTTAGGGCAATGAGTTTAATTTTAAATAAATTATAAAATTTTTATTATTTTTTAAAAATTAGAATATTTTTTTATAATTAAATCTATTGTAGTATGTTAAGTATAAGAATGTTATTTTCATTTAAGAAAATTAAAAAAAAAATTTATAGATTTACATTTTGATAACAATTTTATGATATTTATCTTCATCTACAATTTCATGACGTGTATGTGAATTTGTCTTAATTGACCTAAATATTTCAAAAAAAAAAAGCTAAGGTATTATTATGCTCCTGGAGATTTTAGCAGCGTTCTTATTGCTTTCTAAAGCAGTATTTTATAATTTTTTTTAATTTTATACTTAAAATTATTTTATAAAGCAATACAAAGCTGTCTCAAACGAAACCTCAATTACTTAAGGAAAATTCCATCCTCTTATCTACTTCACAACATTAAAAAAAAGTCATATAATCAAAATCTTCCATGCATAATAATACCTAGGATTGTAAGTGAGTCAAGCCAACTCGTGAGTCGGCTCAGGCACGGCTAGATAAATGGCTCGTGAGTTAAGCTTGATGAACCAACGAACCAAACATGAGCTAGTCTTGACTTAACTCATAAGCTCGTGATCCAACTTGTTTAAAATATATTAATAAAAAATACACTTAAAAATATATTATAATTCAGGATTTTAAATACAAAGTTGTTAAAAATATTTAAATTTTATATAAAGTAATTCTTTATTATTTCTTATTATTTTATCATTTTATTATAATAATTGTTTAAATCATAATCATTTTCTCTCTTAAACTCGTGGAATAAAGCTCAAGCTGAAATTCGAACTCGATTAATTAATAAAGTTCAAGCGATAGGTGACTCGTGCTCTACTCGACTAGTTTACACCCATAATAATACCATTTAATAATAATATTTAATTGACGGAGTGCTACATGACCTAAAGAATCATACCTAAAATACTCACCAAGAATCAAAGTGGCTCCATTTGTAATTTTATTAAAATTTAAGCCTAGTTAATTTATGTGTTTTGTTAGGCAAGCTTTTTGACTACTCCTATTGAGTAGTTTATCTATTCTCTAACAAGAGTGTTGCAATTGGCCTTCAATTGTTGAGTGAATCAAAAGTGGATGACAAAATGCTCTTAAGACTAAAAAAAGGTTATCCTCCCTAAATGCATAATGACAGCCATCTATTATTGCTCTTATTTTATTTAAACAAAGCTAACTTGTTTTTTACTCAATTGGCTAGCAATGGATGGGTTGAACCCAAGTCCACATAGGCTTTAGAATGGGTCAAGTTGACCAGGCTCGAAATCGGGCTAAGATTACCATTTAAATTGGTTTAAAAATATTATGCTTTTTAATTATGAGAAAAAATAGTATAATATTATGATATAATTTATACCAAAATGCGAAAAAATGCATGATAAATATTTTATATAAATAATTTAAATATTTATCATGCAATTTTTTTTTTTTTTTTTGCATTTTTGATATAAATTATATCATAATATTCTAATATTTTTTTCTCATAATTAAAAAGCATAATATTTTCAAACCAATTTAAATGATAATCTTAGCCCGATTTCGAGCCTAATCAACTTGACCCATTCTAAAGCCTATAAAGACTTGGAATTAAAATATGTTTAAACATAAATAAAAGTCAATTTTACCAATTAATTTTATCTAAATAAAAATTTAAACAAATTTTAATTTTGAACATTTATATTATAACTCTGAATATTTTGAATAATTAATTTCTTTTTTCTTTTTTCCCAGGATATCATTAGTACTCCAGGGTTAATAACGATTTACATTTTACATATATACTTGATGAATTAAATCCAATTAAAGCTTATAGGCTTTAGAATGGGTCAATTTGACTAGAGGCTCGAAATCAAGTTTAGATTATTATTTGAATTGGCTTTAAAAATTATACAATTTAATTACGAGAAAAAAAAAATAGAATATTCTAATATAATTTATATCAAAATAAAAATAATAATAAATTTAAATTTATAAGATAAATATGTAAAATTAGAATATGCTTAAACATAAATAAAAGTCAATATTATCAATTAATTTTATCTAAATAAAAATTTGAATAAATTTTAGATATCTCTAAAAATGCTAAAACCATGATAGCATTCTCATTAATGAGTTGATGTAAATGAAATAAGATATCTACAATATATATCACTTTCATAGGACAATTCATAAGAAGAAAAATTTAAATTAAATTGCATAGCAATACTGCCTCCACACAAAATGAAAAAAAAAAAAAAAAAAAAAAAAAAAAAAAAAAAGAGAAAATCATCAACAATCATATAAATAGTATGACATCCTACCTTTGAGGGCACAATTAAAGCATTTTGAACAATTATTACGTGCTCTGACCAGACGTAGAGCTACGTTCGACCGCCAATAATATGTCACCACGTGCTCTTACTCTTTACCGCACGGCCCGACGACTTGACCCTGACCGGAACCCCGGAATGCTATGTTCACATATTGCGAGGTATTACTCGGTATTTGCTCGGTATTGCTTGACAATAACGAGAAATACCGCTATGTGAAGACAAATACCAAGTAATACCGATAAATACCGAGTTGTACCAAGTTTTTTCTTACCGAGTTTTTCTAGAAAAACTCGGTACAACTCGGTATTTCTCGGTATTACTCGGTATTTGCTCGACATTGCTCGGTATTTGCTCGGTATTGGTTATTGCCAAGCAAAATCGACCAATACCTAGCAATACCTAGCAAAATCGAGAAATACCGAGCCATCCTGGGTCGGTATTATTCTACCTAAGCGGAGGCTAGACGCTGAACGTCGTCCGGAGATCAATCAGAATGAGCCACGTCAGCAGTACCGAGCGAATGAGTGATGTGACGTATTCTGATTGGTCTCCAGACAATATTTAACATCCGCACAGAATAATTAATCTCCTTTCAAATTAAAAGGAGGGTTTGCCACTATTATTAGCGGCCACATGATAGTACCTACATTTGCACTTAAATAGAAGGAACAAAGTCATTGAAGAGTAGACACGCCGCTAGTTATTATTGGCATGTTCTGCTAATAATATTTCACGGAAGAAAAAAAGATTTTTTCTGTGGCGACAGATCTCCACAATCTTATCGAGATTTTTTAAATTAGTTTCTCAAAGCAAATTCATGTGAGTATTAAGGTACGTTTCAGAGTTCAGACAGCTACAATATTTATAAAGTGGTTATAGAGCTGTTTTAAAGAAATAAGTATTTTATAAGCTGTTATAGAAAGCAGCTTCTTTGCACAAAATTTTTTAAAAAATAGATAAATAAATAATAGTCAAATATAAGCTGTGATTATAATCTTAAAAGCAAAGAAATAAAAAAGTAATATCAAATGAAGACTAAAACTCTATTTGTTATGAAAAAATGAGAGAAAAGATAAATATATTTTACATAAGAATTTTAATTTTTGGGTGTTTGATTTGATTGGGGTGTCAATTTCGGGTCACGGGTCGGGTTCGGGTCGAACATGAAACTGACCCGGGTTCAAACGGGTCAGAAATTTGAACCCGGACCCGACCCGGGTAGGTAAACTGGTGGGAAATTCGAACCCGGACCTACCCGGCAGGTTGCCGGATTGATCTGATCTGACCCGCGCGGCAGCGAGCGCGGCACAGCGTGAGGAGCGAGAGCGGTAGCGGGCGCGCGGGGCAGCTGGGCAGCGGGCAGCGGGGCGCGGCGCGAGGTTTAGCGGGCGGGAAATCCAATTTAAAAAAAAAAAAATAAACGGGTTTTCGGGTTGACCCGACAACCCGCCGGGTCAACCCGAACCCGACCCATTTTTTCAAACGGGCCGAATCTGAGAACCCGAACCTGATCC
This sequence comes from Dendrobium huoshanense, assembly GCA_016618105.1. Classification (NCBI taxonomy): domain Eukaryota; kingdom Viridiplantae; phylum Streptophyta; class Magnoliopsida; order Asparagales; family Orchidaceae; genus Dendrobium; species Dendrobium huoshanense. The sequence continues at coordinate 9,905,470 of CM028358.1, read as the reverse complement.
GTTTTTCAAACGAGTCGGGTCCAACCCGGATTTTCGTGTCGTGTCAAATATTGACACCCCTAATTTGAATGTAATTAAGAGATTATTTTTAAAAATTTCGATGTTATATATATATATATATATATTCCTATCTAATTCCAATAAAAAATCATAAGAAAATTTTGAGGAGAAGTTATTATGTGCGATCTCCGGATGATTGGTGATATGGTGCATCCTGATTGATCTCCGGATGGCGTCCTATCACTGCGCGTAATAATTTTGTTGGTTTGAGATGATTTTATTACTACTTCTTAAAGCTACTTTTTAATATAAAAAATTATTATTTTTTACTAAAACAATAACTTTAAAAAATAGTAAAAATATATTCCAAACAAAATCTTAATTTCCTTATTTTCTCTGACTCTGTTTCTTCAAACTGAATGGGCAAAATGTACACTGTCAGAGACATTAAAAATAGAGTAAAGAGCGATGGGAAAAAGAAGTAGTTGCACATTAAGTTCCTGATATTAAATTATTCATTATAACTGCAAAGAATGGGACTGTTATCCGTAAGTAGACTTCCTTATTTCCTTCATTTCTACGGCTACCTAAATAGAAATAAAATAAATTAAACAAAATTCAATATTCGGCATATATTTTTGCATCATAATAATACTCACAGTTTTATAATTTGTGCTATATATCTCACGATATCATATATAAACACTAATCTCAACATAAATAAGAAGACTAAGACTCATCCTACCGTTGAATACTTTGAAATATTATTCCATAAGTTTTTCGCTATAAATTTTGTTGCACATATCGCTGAGATAATTTAGGATTTGTTTAGAACGGCCGCAATATTTTGTAAGTATGGTTTTAAAGTTATTATGGGGTGAGTAACATTTAACAAAAATACTGTGAATATTATAAATATATTCTTTCAAAAAATTTATTAACGTTGATTTCTTAAAGCTACCACACATTAGTAATCCTAGTTATAAAAAATAGCTTCTCAGTTCTACCATTAATATGTTTGAACTACAATTTGAAGAAATAAACCGCAAAAAAACTATTCCAAACATGTCCTAAGAGGTGTTATGTTAATGCAATAAGACTAAGACTTCTTTTGAGACGACTTTCTTTCTGCTTGGTGAAGCAGCTTTCTAGTACAAAATTTTTTGTGCTTCACAAAGCAGAAAGAAAGTCGTCCCAAACCAAGCCTAAGGCTTCGTTTGGATGGCTTTCTTATTGCTAGAAAATTGTTTTAGGAAGCAGTAAAAAAGATGTCTCAAACGAAGCCTAAAGACATGTTTGATACAGTTTTCGGGTTGCTTTGTTTTTTAAACAACAACTATAATTTGATTTGGCTGCTGCTTTCTTGTTATTTTTCCATTGTTTTTAAGAAATTTATGTGGTGGAATACTATTTTTCTAAAACTATAGTCATGAAGTTGTTTTCTCTGCAATAACTTTATAAAACACTACAACTGTCCCAAACATACCCTAAATCCATGTGATAATTTGAATATATATATAATTTGATCATATGGGAGAATTATAATAATTAATTTAACCATCTTTTTCATATATTTATCCAGCATAATAAAATACACTAATGATGATGATAAGGATGATAATTTTCTTAGCCTTTATATAGTAATATATTATTTATATTTATCATTGTTATTTTATAATGGATCATTAATGGAGTACTCCAAAATACAATTAATTTCGAACCACCTTACAATGTGGTGTTCTTCTATGATGCTTTAGGTCAAAGATTGAAAATCCCTTAGTGATTTTTTTTTCTTATCACAATCATGCATTGGTGAAACTCAATGAATTCTATTTTAGTGCTTTGATTTGATCTTAGTTAGGCCGAGCAATAGTACTCATTCGCAAAGGCATTTTAGATTAAGATTTAGTTTGGGAAGTCTTTCTTTATGTTTCTTAAAGAAGTTTTTTAGTACACAAATATTCATTTTTATACAAGAAAGATGTTTTAAGCAGCAGTAAGAAAGCTGTCCCAAACGAAATCTAATTCAAGAGTCTAATATAAAAATTTTCTTTGGCATTTTATTTTGTTCTCTCTCTCCCTCAAATTATATTTTTGGGATCCTCATTTCATTTTATACATTATATTAACAACATTAAAGTATCATAATCAATTGTTACATTGAAAATAAAAAAAAATTAGTATGAATTTTAAACTTATAAAAATATTTAAAACTTTTAGAAGTAATTATTATTTTTATATTCAAAATAAATCATTTTATAAAATATATTTCATTTCGATGAACAACCAAATGAGCCCTAAAATAAGAACTTTTATTACGTCCGGTGCAAGGACGTAGAGGAACGTCCGGTCGGAGGCAATTTCCAGTCAAAAAATTAGGTATTTGCTCGGTACAACTAAGTATTACTTGATAATAATGAGGAATACCATTCTCTGAAGACCAATACCGAGTTATACCGAGCTGTACCGAGAAATACCGAGTTTTTCTGGGAAAAACTCGGTACAACTTTGGTATAACTCGGTATTTGCTCGATAAAGCCCGATATAACTCGGTATTGGGTATTCAAATGATGGTATTCTTCGTTATTGTTTGGTATTGCTCGGTATTTGCTCGGTATAACTTATTTTTTGGCGGAAATTTGCCTCCAACCGGACGTTCCTCTACGTCCGGTCGGAGGACGTAATAATTGTTCCTAAAATAATCCTTTCTATTGATATGAAAATTTGAGCTTATTTTTTTTGTGAGAAGGTGATAAGTACCTCACATGCATGATGCATATATATAAATCTTTTTTTATTATTTTTCACTATAATTGAGAATAAAATCATCAATAAAAATATATTTATATAATTACAATAACCTATTGATTTTATTGCAATCAAACTTAACACCCAAAATACAATTATAAAGTAAAGCAAATTTTCATTCCTTCATAAGTGTTGATTGATAATTTCTTATAAGTGCACATTTCCAAACTTTGGGAGAAATAATCCTTTTTTAGCTCTTTTATGCTGATCTACAAAAAAGTTTTATCTTAAAACTTATTTGATAAAATTTCATTAAATATTTTTATTAATTATCAAATTTTTATTAGGATTATTTTATCAATAATACTCTATCAAATTTCAAGTATATTTAAATTAATTAGATAATTCTCTTAAAGATATACTTTTGTAATATTTAATGATAAAAAATGAAAAAAAATAAAAAATTAATTTCAAACAATTAAAATTATTGAAATCATAAAAAAAAAATCTAAAATCCAGATTTAAATTTAAAAGCAGAATTAAGATCCTATAAAAATTAACATTATTTTATTAAAAATGCTTTTGAATCTGTTTGGCTCATAATCAACCACTGTTTTGAGTGTAAGTAAAATAAGATTTGGATATACATAATCTTAAGGGTGAATTCAAAAAAAAAAAAAATTTTTGAGAATTTGTGCAAATGTATTTATTGAGAAGGACAAAATAGTTAAAATGATTAGTTTACTAAGAAAAAAATATCAAGATAAGCAACTTAAGGTTTCATTTAAGATGGCTTTCTTACTCCTCCTTAAAGCTACTTTTTCTGGTACTAAAAAGTGCTTTAAGGAATAGTGAGAAAGTCGTTCCAAAGGAACTTTTATTACATCCTCTGACCGAATGTAGATCTACGTTCAGTTAAAGGATTGTTACTCGATTTTTGCTCGGTATTTGGTCGGTATTGCTAGGTATTGTTTGATAATAACGAGGAATACCACTATGGGAAGACCAATACCGAGCAATACTGAGTATTACAAAAAAAAATGCCAAGTTTTTCTAGAAAAAACTCGGTATTTTTTGGTATTACTCGGTATTTTGTCTTCACATAATGATATTTCTCGTTATTATTGATATTGCTCGGTATTTGCTCGGTGTTTCTCGTTTTGTGCCTGCGATCTTAGTGTCGGCCGAACATAGCTCTACATACGTTCACCAGACCAAATAAAAGTTCGTTCCAAAGGCTTCGTTTGAGATGATTTTTTTATTACTTCTTAAAAAAATATTTAAATTTAGAATTAAGATTTTTATATTAGATAGATGTTTTAAAAAGTAGTAAGAAAGCTGTCTCAAACGAAATCTAAATCTGCTCCTAATAGAAATACCCATGAGTCATAAATTGATCTAATGTAAAAAAAAAAAAATAAAAGGTTATTAAATGAGAAAAGAGGATATAGTTTACACATGAATTTCATAAATCTCATTATTTTAATTTTTTTAATCATTAAAAGGATCTCCATAAATCTTAAACCTTCAAACTTTATAAATAATCAAGATAAAAAATTTCTCATAAATATAAAATTTTCTAGCTAAAGTGGTGCCATCATTACCTTCTTAAAGCATAATCATCATCTCCAAATTAAGCACTATTATATTACCCATTATCATTAAATAAATAATAGGAATAAGTCAATTTTAAAATAAATAAATATTAAAAAAATCACCATGATACATGTCATTATAAGATGCTTACACATCCTTTGCAATAAATTTTCAGCTAATTAATAAATATTAAAAAAAAAGTAGCTTATACGTGATTATTATTTATTTTTGAAAGAGAATTTAAATATTAAAAAAATATAAAAGGTCTCCATTTCCTATGAGCATTGGTAACGTGCAAGAATAAAACAAATTAGAAATAGTGATGATTAAGTAATTAATAGAGAGTTTAAGGTTATTGGTTAATTAGATTAATGGTGAAGCCGTGAAGGCCTCTCTATTTCCTTTGAAGTTTTTTTAATTGCTTGCTTAATTAAAATAGGTGCCTATTTTTTTTTTACTTTATTGTTTGAACTTTGTAAGATAGTATAGCTTTTTTACTTTGTCTTTTATTTATTTATATTTTAATAAAATATATATATTTAATATTTTATATAATTATTCATTTTTATTTTTAATGAATATTGTATGAAGCGGTGATGGCTGTTGATGATGATAGGTAAGGTGAGCAACTTAAAAAATCTAAAAAAAAAAGTATTTTTGAATATTTTCGTAGAGAACTTGATTTATTTTTAAAAAAATAACTAAAAAATTAAAAATTGGCATTTTTTTGAAATAAAAATAAATAAAAGTGATTACAAATGGCCCCAAAACAATTCTATGTGATAGTATCAAGACTTTTAAAGCACATTTCAGATTAAATTAAGTGGACTTGAACTAGTCAACCAAAATCAATTTCAAAGAAGTTTTGTTTGTATTTTAAGTGGACTTGAACTAGTAAACCAAGTTCTGTTTTAAATTACTAATCAAAGCATAATGACCATATTTGTTGAAAATGATTACATAAACTATAATAGAATGCTTGTGATTAGTGCAAGTGATATATCATTTCAAATAGTTATTATTTTTAATCTTATAAAACCAAACTTTACTTCCTCTAAGCATAATGACCATATAGGACTATGTCAAAGCATCACATGGTGAGGAGGGGTTGATGCAATTCATTACAAATAACTTTCTCAAAATTCATGTCAACTATGAATAGTCTTTTGATTTAAGGATAACTAAATAAGATTTGAGGATCTTTGGTTTGTTGTTATCTCATGAATTAGGGATGTTAATAAGCTAGATTGAAATAATTCAAATAATCTTGAAATGAATACTATCTATATTAGGATATATTTCAATTGCAAAGGAAAATGAGAAGAGACATAAAGGCTAAAATCACTATTAAGAAACATCACTTGATGCAATAGTAGCAGCAACAACAACAATAAGCCTTTATCCCACTACGTGGAGTCTACTACATTAATCCTTTTTCTCCACTGTGACATATTAATTAAGAGTTAAATTCTCATTTAAATCTAATAAAAAAATATCATTTCTAAAATTTATAACCAAATCTTATTACTTTTTAGGTCTACATGTACATTTCTTAACATAAGACAAATCTAATATATCTACTTTCCTAATTGGGTCATTAATTGAAAGGTTGTCGTTTTATGCGACCAAACCATCTAAGGAGAATCTCATTAATCTTATCTTCCACTGGAGCTACTCCAATCTTTTCATGTATGTGCTCATTTTGTATCCTATCTCTAAGAGTAAAGCCACTCATGCACCTAAGAATCCTCATCTTGGCAACACTTAACTTAATATTATACTTCTCTTTTAACAGTCAACATTCTGCACCATAAAGCATTACAGGTCTTATCACCATCTTATAGAATTTTCCCTTAAGTTTGAGGGAGACTTTTCTATTGCATAGCAAGCCTGATGCATTCCTCTGCTTCAACAATCCAACTTGAATTCTACTAACGATATCCCCATCTATTTAACCATCACGTACATAAAACAATAAACCCAAGATATTTAAAATGTGTACACCTATTAATGACTTGATAGTCCAAAGTCATAATCCCCCCACTAAATTTACTACTACTAAAATTACACTCCATATATTCGGTTTTAAATCTACTCAAATGAAAACCTTAATTTAGACTCTAAGATTGACCTTCATAATTCAAGTTTACTTTCAACTCACTCTCAAGTTTTATCAACAAGAAGTATATCATAATCATACACTAGGGTACAACCTCTTACAAATGTCTAGTGAGAACATCCATGACTAAAGCAAAAAAATATGGGCTTAAGGCTTATCCTTGATGTAATCCAACCGAAATAGGAAAATACTTTGTCAAACCACCTTGTGTTTGAACACAAGTAACAGCTCATGCATACATATCCTTAATGACTTGAATATAAGCATTATTAACTCTTTTCTTATGTAGAACTCTCCATAGCACTTCTCTTTAAACTTTATCATATGCTTTCTCAAAATTAATAAAAATCATATGTAGATCCTCCTTTTTCTCTCCATACTTCTCCATCAACCTCTCAATAAATGAATAGCTTCCATGGTAAACCTACCCGACATGAATCCAAATTGATTTTGAGAAACATTAGTATTGCGCCGACCCCTATGCTCCATAACTCTCTCTCTCTCATAATTTTAAAGTATGACACATTAACTTAATTCCTCTATAATTCGCACGTACAATCTTGTGCATCAACTTTATTCTTAAAATATAAATCAACACACTCATTCTTCACTCATCTAACATCTTTTTAGTCTTCAAAATAATATTAAAAATTTAGTAATTGGAATATATCAAGTCCAACAGCTTTTTCACCCTTCATTTTCTTTAAAGCTTTTCTAACATCAATTTTACTAATACGCAGATAAAAACAAGCATCACTCGTTGCAAGTACAAAAAATTTCACATTTAAAAGCCTTCCTTTGCTCAAGTATTGAGATAGATTTAAAAAAAAAAAAAAAAAGATATATATATTGAAGTATCTTAAATGATATAATTAGTTTGTGCTCTTGTAAATGATATATTATAAAATAAGATATGTTTCCTTACTTGCTCATTCTATTAATATTCAAAGGAATATTATAATTTGATTCCATGCTCACTTTTAATGAAATAAAAGTGCTCTATAATTTTGTATGAATTCACTTAGAATTGTGATATGCCAATTATGTTGTGTTTTATAACTCACACTTTCTTGTTACCTAATAAAATATTACGGGAAATAATCATGTAAATTGAATGAGTGATTGATACTTGCTTTTTTAGATGTTATAATAATAGTAGTGATTTAACACATCATATTGATCAAGAGAATCAAGTTAAAATCCCAATTAAAACTCCAATAAATAGCTCATAATGTAAATTATTTTGAATATAAATTATATATTTTTTATTTTTATGTCTTATTTTTAATCTAAGGATTTGTGCTGCTAGCTTTGACATGATTTAGAATAGATGAAGTATTAAAAATAAATAGTTGAAACTCCTCTTTAATGCTCAACAACTGCTCTTTTTAGGGGTGGAATTAGCTTAAATTTTGAGGGGGGCAAGTACTATATATATATATATATATAATTTTAAAAAAGTAAGCAAGAAAAATAAAGAAAAAAAGTGTAATTAAATTGTCATGAAAAACACAAAAGAAAATATTAGAACTAAATTTGAAGAAATATATAGATATTTTAGGACAAGTTAGGACAAGAGTTTTTTAGAGGGGGCAAAAATAATTTTTTAGGAGGGGCAATTTTTTCTCTCCAATAAAAAACAAATTTTTTTTTTTGAGGGGGGACCCGCTCCCGCTGCCCCGCGTGCCCCGCTACCTGCTGCCCCCGCCTGCGCAAGCCCTCGCGTATCCTGTCCGCCCCCTAGCTCGTCGTCTGCCTGCCGCCGTTCCGACGTTCCGGCGCCGGCAGAACCCAAATTTGGGTCGGTCGGGTCAGGTCCGGGTCAGACTTTTCGACCCGTTTACATATCCGGGTCAGGTTAGGGTTGACCCGTTTGAACCAGGGTTAGTTCGGGTCCGACCCGAAACCCGATTTTGACACCCCTAATCTTAAGCATCACTAAAATTTACCATCAACTTCATATTATAAGTTTACATCATAAGTCAACCCTCCACAATCATTTCTGTCATGTATCTCATATAAAACCCACTCTCTAAATTAATATTCTAAGTCAGCCTAAACTAGACAAATATTAGCATTCCTACTAATATACATCTTTAAACCCCTCATAATTTCATCATAAATCAATATCTAAGTTTAAAACTAAAGATCGATATGACATTTTCTATTAGTCCCACAAAAAAACTACCCATCACCATCAAATAGTACATCATGTTATCATTTCGAAACAAAGTAAATTTTATAATTTAATGGCTCTTTTGATGTATAAAAAATAATTAAATTAATCTTTTATAATATATTATTTTGAAACATCTTAATGCAAGTACAAGCATTTAAAATGTAATGCTCAAGTATTTATAAAATAGAGTTGATCAAAACAGATAATTACTCATTGGGCTTGATTATTATAAAATTATATTACTGAGCACATGAAGGTTTCATTTCAGATGTCTTTTTTACTGCTTCGTAAAGTAGCTTTCTAGCAAAAAAATTTAATTTTTGTACTATAAAGCTGCTTTAAGAAGTAATAAGAAAGCCGTTCCAAACGAAGCCGAAATTTAGTCTTAAGAAAGAACATGAGAGGTCATGCCATCTTTTCTTTGAATGCAACTTTATTTTTCTGTTTGCTGAGTAATCTTCTTCCCTTCTTTTCTTCCTCCCTGCTTCGGCCAAACCTATAACAATCTCTTCTTCTTTTTTTATGAGCGTCTAGATCTACCTGTTGAAGTTAAGTCTGATTTTTACCTATTGATTTGGGCGTTAATTTATCATATTTAGAAAGATCGAAATGATAGGAGGTTTGGAAGGCAAATTGACAGCCTTGGCTTTGTTCTTACTTGTACAAAAAACAAGCAATTCAACTCAAATTATTCAAGTGGAAATATTGTCACTATTTTATATATAGATATGTATTAGCTATGTATTATTGTGTATTAGCTAATATACATCAATACACAACAATACATAATAATACACTATTACACTCATCATATTTTCATTGGAGTCCGAAACATAACTTCTACATCTGTTGTCCTCATGTAATAATTTCTAGCATTTTAAAGTTTTTTAGCTTCTTTTACTTTTTACAAATTTTTCAGTCTATACTCTTACATTTTGACTTACTTTTGTTTTGCTTTTTGCTCTTAACATAACAGGTTTTTTATTACAGTTGTTTATTACCACTACAGGAAACCCCATATTACCGGCGGACGAAATCCGCCGGATAACATAGATATTCCGCCGGAAATATAAGTTTCCGGCGCATGTTGCGGCGGAAATTCATACGCCGGTTTCTGCCGCGTCGATAAATTATTTCCGGCGCCAATTTTGCGTCGGAAATTTCTCCGGCGCAGTTTCCGGCGAACCACCGGCGAAAACACTGATCGTTTTTGACGTTGAAAAACGTCTTAATTCCGGCGCCATATCCGCCGGTAATTAGCGTCGCATGATGCGCCGGCCATTACCGGCGAATATAACGACGCAAAGTGCCTGTAGGAAACCCACGAACTCGCTTGCGACGCAAAGTATACGCCGATAATTACCGGCGGACTGTGCGCCGGTAATGACGCTGGTAGTTTCCGTCAGAACAAAGGCGACGATACATACGATACGATTCGTTGTATCGTCGTTTCCGGCGAACGTCCGGCGCAAATTCCGTCGGAAACCTGTAGCATTGACAAAAAAAAAATTTCCTTCCCAGCCAACAATCAAATTTCCACACCTGCAAACCAATACAAATAACAATTCCACAACAATTCAATTGTAACATTACAACATGTCAATAATTTCATCACAGTTTCACAACAGTTTATAACATTAAAAGAAACAGTTCAGTACTAACAATCAGCTAAACACATCACATTAAAAGAAACTGTTCAATAAAACATGTTCACAAAAATAAACAAGTTCATATAAACTAAATTAAACTACTCTGACTCCGTGGACTCCTCCTCAGGTGGAGCTACATCTTTTCCACTCAGCTGCTCCCTCATCTTGCGCATTTCATCCAACAACTGATTGTGTTGCTGAATACTTGTTTGAACCTGTGCTAGCAGCTGAGCTTGAACCTGTGCTTGCAGCTGAGCCTGCCAATCAGCTTGTGATTTCCTTACTTGTTCTAGCTCAGCTTGAAGGGAACTTATTTGTTGAGCTTGTAAGGACTCGTGCGAACTGGATGTATAACAATTTCTGCGATATCTTCTTTAAAGCATAACATGCATCCATTCATACAACAATCTATCTTTATGTATGTCAAACCAAGTTTGGAAACTAACTTCTTTGTCCGATATAGATCTGTAGGAATTAAATTATCTATCGGAATGGTTTCCTTAAGCAGTCCAATGAATTGATTAAAACATTCACGAGCAACGTTATATTCAGCCTTGATGCTTAACATCTTCACAGCAACAGATAATTCTGAGTGAGTCGTGCACCCTTTCCAGATTGGTTGCTGGGCAGCATGCAATAAATCATAAAAGTTTTGTGCCTCCGTATTTGGTAACTCTTCTTTATTTTGTTCAGTTTGAATTCCAGTTGCATCATGAACTAATTCCTCAAGATTTGGACGGATGTTTTCAGCCTCAGCAACACTACTACTTGTAGAAGGACCGCATTTATAATCAAATTGTGGCTCATACTCACCATGAGAAGTCCAATACCAATACCGTGGCATGAATCCTCTGCGATACAGATCAACAGTTACATCATCTGGTTCTAGGTGCACTAGATTTTTGTGTTTAGAACATGGACATCGAAACTTTCCTTCTGATATAAAGCTGGGCAGCTGTTTCGCTTGCTGAATGAAAAAGTTCACCCCATTGATGAATTCATCTGTTAATGTCTTCCAACCTTGAGATAATCGGTTATACATCCAACTTCTTTGATTTTTAATATCCATAACCTATATATAAGAGTAAAAAATTATTGAATTTATATATATATATCTAATTAGTATATCCAATATATCAACGCCACCTAAACCAAAGAGGCAAGATGTAACTATTAGGTAAATAATATTTCTTTCCCGCTTAATTCCTCCATCCAAACCATAACCAATATAAAGGCATTCCCAAAAGGCTCGTTTGATAAGTTGATGAACATATAGAAATTGAGCTCGTTCATACCTAGTTAATGCTTGTTTGTTTAAAGCTTGATAACCACTAAATGAACCAAATATGAACCAAACATAAACTTAAACTAAACATGAACACCCAATATTTTAAACGAACCAAACATGAACAAAAATAATAAAGCTCGAATCAAACACGAACCGAAATTGAACAAGCTAATACTAAACAAACTCAAACATGAACACTCACAAACTCGGCTCGGCTCGATTCATTTGCAGCCTTATCCATGACTAAAGAAAAAAGATATTAACTTAAAACAGTTCATTGATGTAATCCAACTAAAATAGAAAAATATTTGGTCAAACCACCTTGAATTTGAACACAAGTAAAAACTTCTACATACATAACCTTAAAAACTTAAACTTAAATCATAAGAACTTTATCACATGTTTTCTCATCAAACCTCACAAAATATATGTCGCTTCCATAGGTAGTCCTACCCAGCATGAATCCAAAATGATTTTGAGAACAATATCATCAATAAAAAGCATGCACCAAACTACATCCTCTAGCAAATGTCTAGTGATAACAACCATGACTATAGCAAAAAGATATGGAGTTAAGGCTAATCTATATGTAATCCAACCAAAATCTCAAAAAAAATTGAAAACAAAAACCTTCGGTTATCTCCTCGGCGGCGCGCGACTAGGAAGGAGAGAGGCGGCGCGCGACTAGAAAGGAGGCTCGGCGACGTCCAGTGACCGTCGACGGCGAAGTCCGGTGACCGTCGGCGACGTCTAACCACGGCGAGCGACGAACGGCGGGCGACGGGCGAAGCAGTCGAAGTGAGAGAATAGAAGGAAACGAATGACGGCCAAAGGGGTTCGGGTTCGCGAAATAGAGCTTTTACCGGCGGACGTTCCGCCGGTAATGACACTAGTGACGTCGGTATAAATTCTGACGTCTCATCAGTCGGATATATTTCGTTGAGTTTAAATACGCCGGCGCAATATCCGCCAGTATAATACGCCGGAATATTTCCGTCGTAACATGCGACGAAAATAGTTGAGGCATCCCAATACCGTCAGGGTTCCCGGCGGAACCTGCGTCGGTGAATTTACGGCGTATTTTGCGCCGGAAAAGTTGACGTAAACTTTACGTCGAACAAATCCGCCAGTAACTGCGCCGTTTATTACCGTCCTTAAATTTCCGCTGGAAAATCCGATGGTATTCGCGTGTTTTCCCGTAGTGTACGTGCGATCATCGAATAGTTCGGAGGTCAATCAAGACGCGCCACATCAGCTGACATACAGTGGTACACAATGACGATACATAATGTATTGGTGATGTAGTACGTTCTAATTAACCTCCTGATGATGTCCGGTGACCGCACATAATAATTTTGCAGAATCAAGGTCTACCTTGATTTTTTTTAGAGTTTTGAGATTCGTGACATTCCTTTTTGCTATATTTTCACAAGAGAAATATCATAGTTCTTTAAAAAAAAATAACATAAATATTTATATTTGTTAGTATTAATTAATTTAGTTGATGAAAATCTATAAAATTATTGTTAGAATGTTAAAATTAAATACCTTTTACATTAAATTTGTCTTAAAAAACTCTATTCATTCCCCCCCCCCCCCCCCCCCCCCCCCCCCCAAAAAAAAAAAAATTTTATACCATAAAAATTCTTCTCAACGTTAAAATACATTAAATATGATTAATTCACCAATAAAAATTAGATCAAAATAAATTTTAATGTAATTTATATATATATTACAAGTTTTCTAGGTTGACATATGCGAGTTCAACATTAAAGGCAAGGGTTATGGAAGCCACGAGGTCCATGTTGGGGACAAGGCTGGCATTGGTGGCATGTAGGGGTGTCAATTTCGGGTCACGGGTCGGGTTCAGGTCAGACCCGAAACTGACTCGGGTTCAAACGAGTCGAACCTAACCCGACTCGGTTAGGAAAACGGGTCGAAAATGCGAACCCAGACCCGACCCGGCGGGTTGCCGGGTTGACCCGACCCGACCCAGGAATGCTGGTCGCGCTGGGTCGCACGGACGCCGCGGAGCTAGGTCACGCGGGGTTGGGTCGCGCGCGGAGCTGGGTCGCGCGGGGTTGGGTCGAGTAAGGATGTGTCGCGCGGACGCCGCAGTGTTGTGTCGCGGTGCAGTGGTCGCGTGGTCGCGGTCACAGAGCTGGGTCGCGGCGCGGTCGCGGTCACTGAGCGGTGGTCGCGCGCGGAGCTGTCGCGCAGTGGAGGCGGCGGAGCGGTCGCGGCGCGGGGTCGAGTGCCTTTTTTTGCGCGGCAACGGGGCGGGCTTGGTCGCGGGTTAGGTTAAAACGGGTTCGCGGGTCAACCCGAACCCGACCCGTTTTTCAAACGGGTCGATTTCTGGAACCCGAACCCGACCCGTTTTGAAATCGGGTCGGGTCCAACCCGAATTTTTCTGGTCGGGTTTTCGTGTCGTGTCAAATATTGACACCCCTACCGGCATCAATAACAAAGAAAAGTAAATAGCAAACTGCAGCATCTAGCATATGACACTAGTCTTAACGACCGCCAATGATAGACTTCTTAGGGCATTCATGGATGGATGTAAGAGCTTGAAGGAGGCGATAGTGGCTATAGATATAAGAGAGAAGAAAGAGAATTCAAAATTCACCAAAAAAAGATGCTTTTGATGTATTCTAAAACCTTTATACTTTTTTTTTTTTTTTTTGAACAAGAGTATCTGCACGCTGCCATCCTCACCCTGATACACTGAGCCCCAAGTGTATCTGGATGACGTGACGCATCTGGATTGATGTCCGGACGAATCCGGACACCGGACGTAATAATTTTCCCATCCCTAGAGGAGGCACTTGGCGGAGTAACTAATCTCTTGACTTGCCTATCATGAACAAACTCCACAATTGCTGAATCAAGCACTTATTTTCTCCTGAGCTTAAAAACTTTATAAAACTTTATACCATTCAAGTGAATGTATTCCTTCGTACAGTAGGTGGAAGAGCATTAGTTGGTCATACTAGCAGCTGACCAGTCCCATCCATGAATAAGCTGTTGCTTGAAACCATCCACAATTTCCCTCATGGTAGAACTAATTCCATTAAGACTAAACTTCTGTTTTGTTTGAAACAGCTTTCTTATTACTTCTTAAATCAATTTTTTAGTATAAATTTTTTTATTTTTTAACTGCTGAAAAAACAACAAGAAAATCATCCCAAACGAAACCATCATTTGGTACAACTTTCTTACTACTTCTTGAAGCATTAATAAAACTATAATTCTTTTATATATATATATATATATATATATATATATATATATATATATATAGTTAGATTGGAAAGAAAGCTATTTTCAAGTAAATATAACTCCACTACATGAAGAATTTTTATCATTTGAGAATTTATCAGAATGAATAAAAAACTGATCATTCAACAAAAAAAAAATGGATTTTCAAACTGACCAAAACATAATTCTCTCAAGTATTCATCAAAATTCAACTCAAAATTCTCAAAAAGTTTAACCAATTCCCAACTTTTCGGGTCGAATTAGAATAAAATTGGAACATTGATAACCTTAAAAAAAGGAAAAATAATGACTCTGTAACACTCCAACAGTAAGCAATCTAATCCAAAATTAATGTCATAATGACATACATATTCCTACTGCACAATCCTTCTTCAGTTGAGGCAAACTATGCCAATTTTTTATGCCTTCTTTGCAAGGGAGAGATCCATATGCAAATATGCAATGCAAGCACTGAAGAACAGGAAAATTGCAGTTATAAGCATCAACGGCTCTGCAAGCATGAATATTGGGTTGAAGTTGTAGTAGACCTGAAAGGCAGCAAAAGCCATGGATAGAGTTATTTCAACAATATAAGATTTTACACAATGGAAGAAAACAACAGATCTGGACAAATAGTAGCTCTATGCTAAACTCAGCCTTGATTGGCATTTGAATCCACTTTGGTTTGAAGGAATTGCATCAGAGAAAGCAAAATTGAAATGGTAAAGGATTTGAATTGAAATTAGTTTTCATGCTTGTTTTGGTGAGAGAATTTGAGAGAATGGCTATTTTATTCTTGTTTGATTAATTAGGAATTATGTTTTTTGTTTTTTGAGGGGACATGAATTATAATAATGACAATAAGACTGGGTAGAGATTTGTATATGAAATTTTTTATTATATTTCCTAGATAAATCCCATTAAAACCCAATATGAAAACTGCGAATTAAAAAACATTTATATTTTCTGTAACATGTTCAAACATATGATCATTTTTATGACAACATAAAACGTCGGTCTCCCGATTACCATATTAGGAAAGTAGATGTATTAGATTTGATTTATGTTAAAAAAGGTAGAGGTAGACCTAAAAAGATTTGGTTAGAAAGTATTAGAAATGATCTTTCTTTAATAGATTTAAACGAGAATTTGACTTTTAACAGAACACAATAGAGAAAAAGAATTCATGTAGCTGAACCCACGTAGTGAGACAAAGGCTTGATTTTGTTGTTGTTATTGTTGTATATTCAAACATAATATAGCATAAATGATGAAAAGAAGGGTAGAAAAGTAATGGAAAAGCCAAAGTAGCATGAGATGTTTGAACAAAGACTGATGAAAATGACTTGCATTAAATGCTTAGAAAAATATTGGTCCACGGAAAATCTAAAAGAGTAATGCTTCAGCAGCCGAATTTTGTAAGAGAAATTGGTCTGTTGCTTTTGTTTATATGATTTTTTTTTTATGTCATATTATTATTCTATTGGACGATTGTACTCTAATGGAGAAAATTTTAATTAGGATATCCCGACTAAAATTTGGTATGGATGAATTTTATTACAACTGTTTTGAGATGAGTGCGATACAATTATTCAATCAAAATTTATACCGCACTCATCCTAAAGCAAATCCTTTGGCCCCTTTTTTAACTATAATACCCTGATTGCATAAAAAGCCATATTGTTCGATTCCATTTCCTGGACAAAAACTTCAGTTGCCACCACATCATTACTCAATCTGAAATGTTTTCATGGAAAGATATAAGATTAACAAATTTTCATCCATGAAAACTGTCTTTAATGATCATGAACAAATGGGCCCAAGTTACAGGCATCACTTCGCTTTTAGTTTCAGAATTTATAGCATAGAATGGACTTTCAGTCTGCCAAATCATGTGATGATAATGAAAAAATGCTGGCATTCCTAACCATTTATATTTCCAACTAATGTGAATATTACCTGGAAAGGAACGTTGTGCTCTGGCACTACATTCTTTTTCTTGATGACCACTGTAGTCCTCCCCACAACATCAAGGTACGAGAAAGTTTTCTACGAGGACCACAACAAATTACTTCATGCATTGAAGTAATGAATATGAACTATAAATAAATAAATAAATTATATATATATATATATATATATATATATATATATATATATATATATATATATCACATCTAAATAGACCGCAAGATTAGAAAATACTTCAATCACAAGGTACATTGCATCATTAGAGTAAAGCTAGATTAGGTGTTCAGATATGCTAAGAATGATGATGAATTTGAGTCATATCAAAATTGATAAACTATTAAAAATTACCTCTAAATATTGATCTACTCCAAAGGGAAGTACAGCAGATGGACTTTTGGATCCCTCAGGAAGGACAACCTGAAAATACAAAGCAAACTCTTTGTAAAAAAATTAAGTTGGGTTAAACAATACTGTTTGCATTTCCATTGCCAGGAATTGATCATACTTGATCGCACCCTCCCGTACACAGAACCAGTTTTTGTTTTCAAATTTAGCTCAGAGGATGTGATGAAGTACATCATTCCAATATAATAAACCTCATCAATGCTTAATGGTTCATTATTTATTTGAGACAAAATATTCAGACACATTAAATATTTTAAGATAAACTTATGAGAGTCAAATGCTTTAGGAGCAAGTAAAATCCAAATTCTCAAGAAGCAAAGCATGGATGCAAGACATTTGAAAAATTTTGCACTTCAATTGATAAAAATAAGAACACCTACTTCGTTTGTTCATGTTTCAGGCAAGATACAAGCAAAATGTACAGAACCACTCACATGGTCAGTGTTATTTTGAGAACAGTGGGCTGTGATTTAAAAGTAGGCAGAAAAACACCCATTAGACAACAGCAAGTCTTTATCTTTATCCCATTACGTGAGGTTGGCTATATAAAAATGGGTAGTCAACCTATATTTACATGGATAAAAATTATTCAAAATGATGTGTGATGAACAGGTTCAACATCTCAAGGAGCACTCAACAGCAATGAATGAAAAATGAGGATTCATAAAGTTGGCACCAAATAAGTAGAATAAAGCTAATGATGATGATGATTTCAACATTGAAAAGAAAAAAGAAAAGAAAATCGGGACAAAAACTTTGATTCATGTAGATAACATTCAACAAGAGACTTGAGATTTTACTTGTCTTATCATGACACTTTTTCTAAATATAAACATGAAAGGAATGATATTATCAGCATTTTACAATTTTAATTTGTATTTCCTCTTAAGTTACAGCCTAAATGACTTCAAATTCTCCAACAAAAGAAAAAAAAAATCAAGCTCACCACTCATATAAACCCATATATTTTAGAACTACGTTAGTTCTATGCAAGGAGTAATGCAAAAATTAGAGTATTAACTTGAGGGTGCGAACATAATTTAGGAATCAAATTATGAAGGGAATTTTCAATCTAATAATTTGCTTCAAAAAAAGTTATGAAAAGACATTACCTCACAATTTGGCATCAGATTGTGAACAGATCAAGAGATTAATTGATGATTCTAGTTCATCTGATTGCAAGATGTAGACAGTCAACAAAGATGATTCTAATAGTACATTAATGAGATCGAAAAGACATCCTCAAAAGTCCACTAACTAACACCAATCATCAATCAAAAGGCTTAGTGATAAAGATCAAGAGGCAAAAACTAAGGACCATTGGATTGAAAAGTACAAATTATAGTAAAGATAAAGATGAGGTTCAATTTTAAACTTGATCTAGCTAAGTTTGTATTTGAATTTAAATTCTAAGTTAGAATAATTTTATCGTAATTTTTTTTTTTAAATTTGAAGTTATCTATTATATTTTTTTAGATATGATTCTCTCCTTTTGTGGAGTTTATCCAGGATTGGATAGAGACTTATCATTATTGTAATTATCCATAAAAAGGCCATTTTTTTTTGCAAAATTCAATTTCATTTCTCCCAAAATCCTCAATTTCTCTCCCACTTCTCTCTTAGCTCTCGGCCACCTCTCTAAGAGCTACCAGTCCTCCCTCCAGAAGTCAAATTATTTGCTGCCAGCTACTAACCAGAGCCACCTGCTGCTGTCTTGTTTAGTACCAGAACTTCCGGTCAATCTCTGTTGTTGTTGCTGCCGTGGAGTTCCACTGCTGTCCAGTTGCTGGCTGATAGTAGAGAGAAAGAAAGCCTAGTATTACAAGCTGTCCCAGCAGAAACAGTAACCTACTCGCTATATGGGAGTATAATAAAGGCAGAAACATCAATCAGCTTGATGTTCCATAGAGAACATGATGCAACCTAAGAATGATAAATTTGTTGATGATAATGAATGATGGAAGGACATGCTAAGGTTGAATAGTAGTGGTGTAAGAATGTCAAAAATAAGTACCATGCGAGATGAACTCTTAGACCAAGATGAATGTCAAACAATACTATATTACTTGCCATCTCACCTTGTCATGTCATCTAAAATCAAGTCAGCATGTATGGTTGGTTATTCGATGATTCTTTGAAGGTTCTAGACATGATCTTTCACATTCCAAGGAACATTAAATAAATTGTCAATAATTCTTGAGTTTCCAAGCAGAGGAATTAAAGATGAAGCAAATTTCCATACAAAATTTCATGGCCAACCACCCTTCCTCTCCCTTGCAATGTTTTCTTAAGCTTATGCTTATAAATATGAGAAACTCTGACATGTCATGATCTTCTGATAAAAGAGAAATCATGCGAAGAAGAAGACTTCCTCCTTAGGGAAAGCTCGGTGCTAATCTCTTATACTTAGTTTTGTGACCTTGGAGATCCCTCTTAAATGAGAGGTTTAATATTTGTCATTTTCTTTTTTTGTGTGTGATTTCCATCTATATTTCTCATTTACACTTCTGCTTTGAGTGTTTTGTGGCTTCTCTCTAAGCTCTTGCACTCTACATTAAAATATTTACAAAACACCCATATCACCCAATATTTGTAGAGCAACCTTCATTTCACTTGATAAATCAACATCATAAAAAATTTTCAGAACCTTATTCCAAATATCCGGCGCTTTTGAAAAAGGACAGATAACCCTCCTAACTTCAAACCTAACTTCCACTTAAGTTTCTCATAAAATTTGTCGACACAAAACAAACCAAATCCAAATATTCTCCTTGTAGGTATCCTACACCCTTTGATCTTCCACCTTGTAAAGTCCAAAACCTCTCAAGCCACTACTAATAAATTCCCCACCATCCCCTTGAATCAAGTAAAATTATTTCGTTAAGAATCCATTACATCCATTCTATCAAAATAAGAGTAGAAATAGCCTGATAGTTGGTATCCAATGCAGAAAAAAAATCTGAAAACTAAGTTCAATTGTTGGGAATAGTAATGAGAAAACCCATATCAAGAAGAAAAATTCATTTACACATGAAAAACACTTTAAAAACCTTTAATTAATTGATCGATCATTAGAAAACCTCAATGAAAATTTTCTGAAACCGTCTTCATCTATTATAGCCTATTATAAATTTGTGTCATAATGTTAAGAAGTTTGCATCAGATCATATTGATATCAAAGCACTCATATTTGGTACAAGGAACAAACCTAAAAAGGGTATCTAGAAATGGAGCCTATGAAGGTCCTCGTTTTGCTTTGGATATACAACAAAATACAAGAAAGAAGTTAAGAGAAGGAAACAAAGAAACAGTGGCTAAAAAAGGAAACAACAACTTAAAAATAAGTCATCTTCCAATCAAGTTGAATTAAAAGCCAAATTACTTGAACCAATATCAATTATAATGGAGTGGATGAAGATGCAATGCACTATCACCACATTGAATAATGGTGATCCTACCTATGCTCTCCCTTCATCTTTCAGACCCACACCAACAAATGCTCATTAGGCAAATATTGATAATATGGAAGAAGAAGAAGAGTGTCTCTCAATGATTTTTTTTAGAGTGTCTCTCAATGATAAATAAAGTATTAGGCCTTTCAAAGTGTACGCCAAAGTGAAAAATCCCCACTTAGGATGAGACAATCAACACAAACAAACTTGATGTTTAGATTGGCTATTTAAATACATCAATTTACATGGGTATACTACTCATTAAAAGGATGTGTGTGCTCAACTTAAATTAAGAAGCCATACTTAAATTTAGTGGAACGATCACATGAAAAGTAATGTTCATCAGGAAATAACCTGGGGACAATTCAAGTGGGGGATCAGTGGAATAAATGCCACATCTGAGACAACATTAATGACAATTTGGACAAGACTATGACATCAAGTATAGGAGACTGGATGTGACATTAGGAACTAACCTTGGAGATGTACAACCTCTCATAAAGTACATCTATAAGCTTTCTCCAAATTTCTAAGGAACACCACCTCTTTCCTGTCCAAGGCATCAGTCAAACCAATATCATGACAAAGGAAACAAAATGAAGAAACCCTAAGTGAAAGAAAACTTAAAAACTACATGAAGAGGGATATTCTTGCTTCAAAAGAAAGAAGAGAGAAGGAATCAACAAGACCCTTCCCCTAAAAACTAATATCTCCAGGAAGTTATGTGATCATTGCCAAATTGTTAGTCACACACAGAAAAATGACAGATGTTATACCCCAAATTATTCATTGAAAAAATGGAAGATGGGAAAGAAAAAAGAGCTACTACTATAGTGGATAACATTATGTTGTGCCTAGTGAAAAAGGTGACTCATCTCTATTATTGATGAAAATTTTGAAAGATATGGCCATGGGATCATCCTCTCGTATAAACACAAAAGGAATTGTTCATCCTAAGGATAGGCCAAGCATGAGGTGATCAATGCCATCATCAACGCCAACAGCCAATAGAACCTAATTTTTGCAAAAAAATTACCAAGCATTACCCCGATAAGATGGTATGTTAGTTGATTCCACTTAATATCAGCTAAGTCATCTTCAATAGCTCATACATTCATGATAGGTAAGCAATACTACATTAGTGACCTTATCAGCTCACAAGGAAATCTTTTTTATTCTAAAAAAAG
The DNA here is from genome assembly GCA_016618105.1 of Dendrobium huoshanense. Taxonomy (NCBI): domain Eukaryota; kingdom Viridiplantae; phylum Streptophyta; class Magnoliopsida; order Asparagales; family Orchidaceae; genus Dendrobium; species Dendrobium huoshanense. The sequence goes on along the minus strand of CM028358.1, from coordinate 9,883,615 downwards.
GTAGCGGCGAATCAATGACAGACATAACAACAACAAGACAAACAAGTATTAATGCAATATCATAAATTCTTATTGATGTTGGACAATGCCGTTGAAGAAGACAGGAGAAGTCATGCTCTCCTTGTTTTAGGCTAGGAAGGTAACATGAAGATGCAGAAGTTAAATGAGAAACATGCACCACTCTTTTCAAGGATGCTCAAAGACTGCCACCAAAAAGGATCATAAAGCAAGACAGGCAACCTATCTTCAACACAATTGCGAACGTACCTAAAACATTTTAGGAAATTGGGAATTGAAGCACAAACATACACGCACACACATAAGCCAAGGTGCAATCCTTAGATCTATAGTTGGGGCTAAAGCTCTGAACCAAGGAAGAGATAGATGAACAATGTACTTAAACTTGGCCATTAAGATTGACTCAACCATAGTTAAGGCCGTTAATGAGTGGCTAAGACCGTGTACGGTTACACAATGGCATATCTTCAACTACAAAAAACAGCCCAAGAAAAAAGAAGAAAATGTCTTCCAAAAGAGCAACAAGGTAAAAGTTGTCGCAAATAAAGAAACATTCATTAAGAAAGGAGCTTAAAGAGCCGTCCTCTCGCGAATTCAAGCAAAAAAAAGGATAAAAAAACAGCAGTGTCTCGTCAATTCCAAATAGTTTACCCGATGTATGAATTTTTATATTTGCAATAGCGAATAGGAACACAAGATAGAGCTCTAATTCAAAAAAACTCGTACAAAATAAAATGCTACCCAAGCTCCATGGTACAGGAGACTCTCAAAATTCAAATATTCAAAATAATTTTTAAATATCTTAAAAATTTTATGAAAAATTAGTAGTCAAATACAACAAAATAAGTGAGAGGTTAGATAGTTAACCTTCCTCCACCAGAAGTTATGATTCACATAAGTAAAATCATCCTAAAAGGAGACCTGAAATCTGAAGATTAGATCATGAAGAAGATGGTCAATCTGATTTTCCATTTCAAAGAAATATATAAAAGAAACTTTCTTAACAATTTGGCTAGTGGATTGTAAAGGGATCAGGAGATCAAGGATGCTTATTTTAGATGTTCTTACTTCTTAATGGGGGCTATAAAAAAAATAGTGATTCTCATCTGACACCAATGAGATCAAAGAAGCGATCCCCAAAAGTTTACCAACAAAGATGGATCATCAATTAGAGGAATTAGAGGCTTGATAATCAAAATTGAGAAGCAAAAAAATTTGGACCATTGGATTAAAATGCAATACGACAGCAAGATAATGAGAATTTTTAAATCTTAAACTTATTTTAAACAAATTTGTGATTGAATTTTGGATTAAGAAAATATTATCGTAATTATCTTTAATATGAAGTTATTTAGTTTGTCATTTGTAGATAAAGTTTCATCTTTAATGGAGTTTTCTTAAGGTTGGATAAAGTCAAGTATCTCCTGGAATTGCCAATAAAGAGGCCAAATACCTGAAGTAACTGCTATAATTCTCCCAAAATTCTCTCCTACTCTCCCTCTTCTTCTCTCATAGTTTCCAGCCACCCCTATCCCCTCAAAGAGCTGCTGCTCCTACCTCAGGATATCAAATTCTTTGCAGCCAGCTGCTGTCCAGAACCAGTAACCGCTCTCACATGCAGTAGCTGACCTCTTTGTGGCTACCATGGAGTACCACTGTTGTTGTCCAGGTGCTAGCTGAACCCGCAGGTAAGAAAAATCTAAGTATCGCTTGACACGCCGGAGAAAAACAAGGGCAGAAAGTACTACCTGCTCACTATAGGCAGAAGCAACTACCTGCTTGTTGTCCCAGGAACGAATAGAGACTGACATGGCAAGATAGTTGTTGTCTAGTGCAAAAAAAGTCAAAAAACTGAGTCTGATTGCTAGGACTAGCCAGTAGAGAGTTCAAATCAGAGAGAAATAATCATCTACCGTAATTAAATAATGCTTGGGGTGTCTTAATTGATTTGATTGATAGATCATTAGGGGGCTGATAGGAAATACTTGAGTTCGCAAGTAACCCAACCCAAATCAAGAGTCAAACAGCAAAATTACTGCTGTCCACATCAGTAAAACAGCCCAGATTTGCTATTCACAGAAGGAAAAACAGCAAAATCAAGAGAAAACTGATAGAAAACTCAACAAAGGACTTGTATTCCATTAGAAGATGAAATAAAATAGCAAGATACAATTTATCCTCTATTCGAGAGGAGGATCGTTCTCTTCCAATCTCTAGACGCTGCTAGAGCCCAAAAGAAATCCAAGAGATCTCAAATTTCAGCCAAAATTCAAGATATCCAAATCCTAGAAAAATCAACTATTTAATGCATACAAATCAAAAGGAATTCCCTAAATTGTCCCTACATTCAATTTCCTCCTAATCATCCTCAAAAATCCTTCCTAAAACAGTCCCGTGGAATCGTGGCTTGTGCGGCATCCGCCAGAGGCGGAATATTGTCGCGGTTTCACCCGTGAACCGGTCCCGCCTGGACCGGTCCACTGGACCGGTCTAACAATACTCCCCTCACAAAGATCCAGCTTGTCCTCAAGGTGGAAATATGCTCATGTTCCCGTAGAGGTGGCCATCCTTGAGGTGGTTGAAAATCTTTGCCAAATTGCCGAGTCAAGGGTTGCACTGAATGAGAAACATCCCCTCCTTCCTCCATCCTGATCACATCCAACTTGTGTAATCCCACCAAATAATCTTCCCCCGCCTCTTGATGTCCCTAACCATGGTCTTAAGTGATGTAATGGCTTTGGATAGCCCTGCATCTCCCCTTATAACCACATTTCTCCCATCCACCATTAATTCCATTGTGAGTGCTCCCCAATTATCCTTGGTTTCCCCCAAGGTTTGCAATCACTTCATCCCCAGGATGACATCAGTGCTTCCAAACTCTAGTGAGAGAAAGTCCTCCCTTACTTGAATCCCCTGAATGGTCAACACCACTCCTCTACAGATCCCCTGGCCTTTCTCTACCTTCCTTGTACCCATCATCACTACATAACAACCAGTGTCCACTAACTTCACTCCCAATTGGTCAACGACCTGAGTGTAAATGAAATCGTGGGTATCCCCACTATCAATTAGCACCACCACCTCCCTGCTCTCTATCTCCCCCTTCACCTTCATGGTATGATTTATAGTGAATCCTACCACTGAGTTCAAGTAAACCTTAGCCAGATCCAAGTGTAGCTTCTCTTCCATCTCTTTCTCTGTCTCCTCCTCACCTCCCTCCTCAGTTTCCTCGTCATTGCAGACGATGAGAACCTGAAGAGTTCGATCTTTGTAATGATGCCCTGGCATATACTTCTCCTCGCACCTGAAACACAACCCCTTTGCCCTCCTCTCTTGCATTTCCTTCTCTGTCAGCCTCTTGAAATTTTCCTCACTCCCTCCTCCTACTGGCTTCTCTCTGGTGGTATCATTAATGTTGCCTGATGCAGGCCCCTTGGGCGCTAGAAGAGTGGTCGTCGTCCTGTAAGAGCCTCCTGAACTGTTGCTCCTAGCTCCCTTCTCTATTCTTCTAATTTTCCACAAGCTGGGCCAACTTCATGGCCTCCCCTAAGTCATGAGGCATCAAAACCTTCACTGCTGCTCGGATATCTGCCTTCAACCCCTTCATGAAGTTTTCCTCCAATACCGTATCTGATAATCGCTCCAACCTACTGGCTAGGTGCTCAAACTGCTCCCGGTAGTCTGCTACTTTTCCCTCCTATGCCAAAGCAAAGAACTGCTCATAGAAATTTCCTCCCTAGTCAGTTTGAAAATGTTCTATTATGCAGTCCTTGAATTCCTTCCAGTTCCTGATAGGTCTCCTCTGGTCTCTCCACTGGTACCATGACAGTGCCTTCCCCTCCAAGCATAGGCCTGCTACTGTCAGTTTCTCCTCCTCTGTTAGCCCATTAACGGCAAAGTACCTCTCCACCTTATAAATCCACCCATACGCATCCTCCCCCTCAAAGATAGACATCTTCAACTTCTTCACCTTCCGATCTCCACCATTCCCCCTTATTCCTCCATAGCTTCCCCTCTCCCAAGTGCTCGGCCCACCCCACGTCTCCCGGTCTTCCCTTGCCCTGCCATAGCCCAAACACCCTTTGAATTCCCCTCTTCTTCCTTCAAAATCAGCACCCCGACGGCCGTAAAACCCCTCATGGTGTTCCCAATCAGCCCCTCTTCGCTCCGCTCCCCCATAGCCATACCTTTTCCCATGTCGATCTCCTCTTTCCTCCCTATGGAAAGGCTCCACATATGGCCTTCTTCTTCCCCCTTCCATGATTTCCACATCTTCTTCCTCCTTACGGATTTCAGAATTGGTGTTCTTCACTTCTGGGCTCTTCGCTTCAGATGCCGCCGTTTGTGCTTGAAGCTCCAGTATTCTTTTCATCATATCCCTGAGATAAGCCACCTGCCCCTCCATGGAAGAAATTCTTTCCTCCGCGGCTTCTTTGATGTGATTCATCTCTCCTTCGAGTCTCTCCTCCAAAGCATCAACTTTCTTGGCTACCATTACAATCCGGAGTTTGTAGATTCACAAAATCTGGATTTTGGAGTCAAAAAACAGCAACTTCCTCCTCTTCCGGGAAAAAAAACTGCTGCTATAATTTGCTAAAAATAGCCCTCCACCGGTCCCAAAACTTGCTCTGATACCAATTTGATAGGAAATACTTGTGTTCACAAGTAACCCAACCCAAATCGAGAGTCAAACGGCAAAATTACTGCTGTCCACAGCAGTAAAACAGCCCAGATTTGCTGTTCACAGCAGGAAAAACAGCAAAATCAAGAGAAAACTGAGTGAAAACTGAACAAAGGACTTGTATTCCATTAGAAGATAAAATAAAATAGCACGATACAATTGATCCTTTATTCGAGAGGATGATCGTTCTCTCCCCAAATCTCTAGACGCCGCTAGAGTCCAAAAGAAATCTAAGAGATCTCAACTTTCAGCCAAAATTCAAGATATCCAAACCCTAGGAAAATCAACTATTTAATGCATACAAATCAAAAGGAATTCCCAAACAATCCCTACATTCAATTTCCCTCCTAATCTTCCTCAAAAATCCTTCCTAAAACGGTCCCGTGGAATCGCAGCTTGCGCGGCATCCGCCAGAGGCGGAATATTGTCGCGGTTTCGCCCGTGAACCGGTCCCGCCCGTCTGTGAACCGGTTCCGCCTGAACCGGCTGGACCAGTCCAGTGGACCGATCTAACAGGGGCCTACTAAGACCTTTCTGAATCAATTCTTACATCTTACACGAGATTTACATTAAAAAATTAATAGATCAATATCAGTCTGAAGAATACAACCTCCGCATTTTAATGGAGAAGTTCTCAACCTTATAGGACTGTTGAAAATCCTGGTGCACCTGGCACATATATGATATCTAAAACAGAAAAGTTCATGTTCTGTGAAAGAATGATGCAATGGTTGTTTTTTCCATGCCAGTAAGTAGGGATGCTATTCATATCTCACTTAAGAGATTGGCCATAAGCATCAAAATTTAATTTAAGTAAAAATTTCCTAAGAGGTCACGCTATTTGTTTGATATTTGAATCCAAGGCTACTTCACAGTACATCCAGATACAACAAAGAATCATTTAGTTGCCAAAAGAGTATGGTATTTCCGATGACCCTGAGTTGAGAAGCGCTATAGAAATGCACCTTTATAAAAGAATCCTTCCTCTATAAAATTAAACATATGATTTGGCTTTGCAACTAACATTTGAATTGATTTTGCCAACTTTCAAGAATGGTTAAACTCAATTTAGTTAATTAAGATGATAGTCTTCATAATTCTAGCCTTCTAAAAATCATAATGCAAAGCGTAACGTCCAAATGTAATTTTTGAACTGCTCGCAACTTTAACGAGACAGCTTCCAAAGTAATCAATTATGCAAATATGCAAAATTGGCCCCAGTTGTCAATTAAGCAAAGATGTTTTCCTAATGTACAACATGAACCCTTCAGCAGAGAATTAAATAGAACATGGGCAAGGAACATCAAATAAGTGATGTGTAAAGTGCCAAGGTTCATGAAGCTGAGCTTGAACACTTGTGAATGGCATGAGAATGGCCCACGAGAAAGAAAAAAACGAATGGTATAAACACAAACTTACTTTAATAGTAAGAGAATCAACCAGAGTCTCATAGAGAGGACAACCAAAACTGAAGTTCAAATAATGTTGTCCTTCAGGCGATTCAAACAAGAAGTCTTCCAAAGGCACAGAGTAACCAATGACAAAACTGGCCTTCCAACCTCCAAATAATGGATATCGAGGCTCTATTTCCAGTTCTGACTGCAAATGTGACAACAATAAGCAAAATTAACGTCAAAAACAATAAAAAAATCCGTAACAGAAAGATGAATTTTTAATAGCTTTAAAATATTTATATATCCATACAATTCTTATTTCATGAAACTTTTGACAACTATGACCCCATAAGAGCCGTTACTTGAGATGGGATGTTACCATTCGCATGGTGATTCTCTACCATCATGATTATTGACACCTCGACACCACAAAATATGAGAGCATTGTAGTGGTGGTTAATGCCATAATATCATCTCCTTGACCCTTCCAACCACCATTTTTCCCTCCCTCCCTCCCTCCCTCAACACCACAAAACATGAGATCATTTTCATGGTAAACAATGCATTTTATCATCTCCTTGATCACTTGATGTTTCCAACCACCCTTTTTATGCCTACCCAAATATTAACAGTCTTAATTCAAAAAGTTCTTACATTAACCCTTACAACCACTGTCCCTCTCGCACCCTCTTTCTCTCTATCTCTATCCCCCTCCCTATCAGCCTCCATAAATTTCTATCAGGAGACATAAAGCGCACCCTCCCTCCCTCCAAAAGGTAATTAATGTCATGAGATAAGATTCTCGTCAAGTAACAACAAGAAGCTCATATCACTCTAGGGCGGTGGACACTCGGCCACTCTAGGATGGTGTTGGACAAGCTATTTGTCGTGTCTCGCTTTTTTTTTTTTTTTCAGTTTGTGTATACCTCTTGAACACCTTTTAGACATACTTCAATACCACTTGGCACATTCTAAATAGGTATTACAATTTCTCAGACTTGATGAAGCAATAATTTTAAAATATCATATCCATCCATATTTGTGTCCTATATTATTAAATTCTTCCGCATCATACGTTCATATCCATGTATAAGTGCCAGTGCATCTTCAATTACTACTTAGTTGAGTCCTTGATGCTAAATCAAGACAATCTAAGATTTACACCAACTAAAAAGATCCTGTCAATGTAGACTCAAATGTGTAGTTAAATGAACAACCTTGTCAATGTGATCTCAAATGTGTCTAGTTAAATTCATTTATTCTTTTGTGGATCATTGCTGTTTTGGATCAAGAAAAAATAGCGCCAAAACAGAAATTAATTCCACACCTTCAGCTTCAAGTTTGGATGATGTACTAGACGTAAGAAAGCACAATTAACTAATGCAATCAGTTTGCACTCCTTTGGAAAATGTATCCTAAATTATTAAATTGTCCTTTTTGGTTCATTGGCATTATCGGACATTAGATTCCGTCAGAGCGGGTGTGGCAACAAACATACCCTACAGCTCAACCAAAAAAAAAATTTAAGTAACTTGGATTAATTTCTTAACAGAAAAATTAATCCTTTTAAAATACTTTGGAACAACTGCTGAAAGGAGCATTCTTGAGGCTTTGCATGTTAAAAATATTTTTCCATTGGATATCAAGGAATCTAACAATAAACGATACAAAAATTACCTTTTGATAATCGGTGCGTAAATGTGATGAAGAAATATTCCCAATCGCATCTCGATAGTACACTGAATTAACTCTAGGAGGCAATTTTGCAACAAGTTCTTTGAATGATGAGGCGCCGTTAATAGATGGTCTTGCCTGGTATTCAAGCCTATGAATGAAGTTGGCACATATAATAAGCCACCAAAGAATTGAGTTAGTACAGAAGTCTCAGACATTCAAGCTTTGCAATGAGCTTAACAGCTATATTTAATTTATTTATGTTGAAGATGCTCTACAAGCATGGTTAAACATCATGGTTAAGCCGCAGCTAAAACCAGCTGTTTACCCAAAAATAATGGGCAATTAACAAAGGACAAACTAAGAGAAATACCAAGCAATGGAGAAAAATGACAGAAAATATTACTACCTTGGTTGAAACAATAATTTGTACTATATGCTATTTTAAGAGTGAAGTAATTTTGAAGGCTATCAGTAAAATGATGTTCTGCTCTAGTTTTAAATACGCCTCGCATAACACAAATTATTTCCTCACTCAAAAAAATTCGGGCTATATTTTTCAGTTCATATAAAATAATTTGGCTCGTAAAACAAATTGAATGAATAATTTCAATAGAAATATTCAACATATGATCCGTCACCTTCAGTTGAAATAATGTATTTCTAACCGATTGATATGATTTCCTTCACCTCTACTTCCGAACTTATTTTAAATGTGATTTGTCCTTGCAACCACAACCAAACAAGACATAAGTTCCGTCATACCATAATCTTGAACCAGGTAAACAACGCAGCTGTTTAGTTTGAAGTAAAAAGGCTGTAAAGTATTCCAAATGCATTTGAAAATATTAGTGTTTTGGTTGAAAGTAAAAGAAACACAAAAAAAAAATTACAGATATTGAAATTCGCCCTATAATTTATTTTTGGTATTTCAAAATTGATAGATTTAGCAAATTTTCAAATACACAATAAATTCTTTGTCATTCCCGCAGCAAACCGTTGTCGCCCATCGACCACCGCCACCATTAGGTTTTTTTACCACATTCATTTTTACTTCAACAACAACAACAACATCAAGCCTTTATCCCACTACGTGGGGTCGGCTACATGAATCCTTTTTCTCCATTGTGTCCTATTAAAAGTCAAATTCACGTTTAAATCTAATAAAGAAAGGTCATTCCTAATATTTTCTAACCAAGTCTTTTTAGGTCTACCCCTACCTTTCTTAACATAAGTCAAATATAATACCTCTACTCTCCTAACCGGGTCATCGGAAGGCCGCCGTTTTATGTGACCAAACCATCTAAGGCGACTCTCTCTAATCTTATATTCTACTGGAGCTACTCCAACCTTTTCACGTATATGCTCATTTCGTATCCTATCTCTAAGGGTAAAGCCACTCATCCACCTGAGCATCCTCATCTCTGCCACACTTAACTTAGTATTATGCTTCTCTTTTAATGGCCAACATTCGGCACCATAAAGCATTGCAGGCCTCACTACCATCTTATAGAATTTTCCCTTAAGTTTGAGGGGTGCATTTCTATCACATAACAAGCCCGATGCATTCCTCCACTTCAACCATCCAACTTGAATTCTGCTGATAATATCCCCATCTATTTCACCATCACTCTGAACAATAGATCCAAGATATCTAAAACGTGTACTCTTATTAATGACTTGATCGCCCAAAGTCACAACCCCCTCACTAGGTCTATTACTACTAAAATTACACTCCATATATTCCGTTTTAGATCTACTCAAGCGAAAACCTTTAGACTCTAAGGTTGACCTCCATAATTCAAGTTTACCTTCAACTCCCTCTCTAGTCTTATCAACAAGAAGAATATCATCAGCAAAAAGCATACACCAAGGTACATCCTCTTGCAAATGTCTAGTGAGAACATCCATGACTAAAGCAAAAAGATATGGGCTTAAGGTTGATCCTTGATGTAACCCAACCGAAATAGGGAAATACTTGGTCAATCCACCTTGTGTTTGAACACAAGTAATAGCTCCTGCATACATATCTTTAATGATTTGAATATAAGCATTATTGACTCCTTTCTTTTAACTTCAAGACAAAAAAATAACCTATAGTTAGTTTACACTCATTAAAAAAACTCTAAATATTCCAAATGTTGTGCATTCATTTTACACTGCATTCCATTTTACTTTACAATCCTTTTCATCCAACCAAATGGCCGCTAAAAAAAAAACAAAATCTACTTGGAAAAAAACTAAATATCTTCTCCTAACCTTCTACACAACTACCAGCAATTTTCCGTTTCCTTTTGGTTTGCCAGCATATCTTTCCACCAATTTTGCTGCCTACATTTTATTGCAGTTACTAATTCTTCAGTGATTTATGATCATTTTTTGTTCCAATATCTAAGACATGTTGCATTCGACATAGGGAAAATAAAGAGAACTCTTTTACGCTAAAATCCAAAAGATCATTTCATGTCAACAATAATCTGCAAAAGCTAGTCATCCAATCAACAACTTCAAGGAGAGTTATAAATTTTCAACAATCTATTATCAATGTATTATAAAGGCCTCAAATTCAAGTAAGAAAAAGACATTTCTGCAAATGCGGATAAGGTTATCCATATTAAACCTCCCCATATCATTTATTAATGAGAGCTCCATATAGCAAGTGGGGAAGTCAACAAGTGATCCGACATAACATTCCGACACAGACCATAATAAAAAAATGTGGAATCAAGTTGACTCGATTAAGTTTTGGGTTGATCACCAATCTAAAATGGACACGAAATTGATTAAGCAGGTTTTGTTCGAGTTAAACGAGAAATGCTTACGTTGAAAATAAAAAGCGTCATCCACATACTAAATGAGTTAAATGGGTCAAGTTAGGCGGGCGTGGGTCAAGACAAGTTCAAGCCAAATAATTTAACCAATATAATAAATAGGACGGATATGGGTCCGCCATAACTCAACCCACCAACTCGAACTAACACCCCTAGTATTAAGTACACCTTGTTATTAATGGTATATAAAAACACAGAACATCTCCATGCACTAGGCATGCCTTGTTATCAATTGTGAATGAGAACTCACATAATATATTTTTTCTCCTGTAGTAAAAGAGGCCTAATTTAGAGAAAATTTAATGATGCAACATCCTAAAACATTATCATGTTCAAACGTTTTAACCTGCAAGTTCTGAGTTATCTGGTAAAAAAAAACCACAAATATAGTATATTAATCTCAAAACAAAATAAATGATATAAATACTAACATAAAAATGTTGTTTTTTTAGTGTGTGCATCTGACATAAATTATATCTAGACATCTGAGTTTAACCGCTCAAGATGTCTTGACCCACATTTTTAAAAAATTTCTTTTAGTTCTCATTATAAGATTTTACAAAACCTCTACAACTAGTTCACCACCCTAACAAAATTCCCTGATGATTCACATAAATAAATTTTACTATTAGCGGTAATCTTTCAAGTCTAAAAAACATTTTTTGTATAATAACAAAATTCCCAGATGATTCACCACGTAAATTATTGGAAAGTAAAAAATAGAGGTTGAGATGAGATGAGACTGTACTCAATAGCTACAATAATCTTAGATATATATATATATATATATATATATATATATATATATATATATTATTTTTATTTTTATTTTTTTATTTTTTTTGAGAGAGAGAGAGAGGATAAGAGAGTAAAAGTGAGATAGGAGGCAAAAGCAAAAGGGAGTCGTAGGTGTCGCTCACCAACCCTATCCTAATTTGGGTTGCAACATTTTTAAAGCACTAACCTACGTGAAATAGCCCACCTACATTCAATTTACCACATAAATAATTCTCTTCTAGATAAATGACTACTAGGAGGCACAAATACCAAAATTTCAGTAGAAAGTATTAATGCTATGAAATCTGTAGAAACAAAGAAATTTTTTTCCTTTATTTAAAAGATAAATGAATATAGAAGTATGATTGTTAAGTTTTTGGTAAGCCATTGCGTAAAACAATAAACATGCTGAGAAAAAAGAGTTCCTTAATTAACCTTGAGAATACTCCTTTGTGTCGCGCACCGGCATGCTTTAATTGATAGTACTCCTTTACTTGCAGGGATCCCCAATGGGAAATTTCCACTTCACGAACAAGCTCCTCAACAACCGCAAATGGATTGTTATTTTCAAAATGTATAAGTATTGGGGAAGAATAATATGGCGGATGGTCATGGAAATGTCCATATTTTAGCTCTGTGCCAGCACGGTTAGTTGGGTCTACTCTTGTAAAGGACTCAATCTTGTTAGTAGGTGTTTTGATATACATAATCTGCTCCACAACATGGTAAGGAGACAGCAATACTGCACTGTCACGGTAGTATACCAATTGTGGCTCTGACTGACTGATCTCAGCAGGAAAAGGCTCTAGCGAATGAGTCAATATGTAAAGCACTTCTATAACTGCTGTTTCTCCAGCCATTAAAGGGTTGATTAGAGATACAGAAAAATGTTTAGCACCGTTTGGTGCCTCAGACAATTCAGTGGGATTTACATCAAGAGGAATATATTTTTTCTTTTTGCGCTTGCCCTCAGGTAAAGAAGCTTTTATTATTGCCAAGTGTTCAGTTTCTGTTGGTGAAAAAGCAAGAAAAATGTCTGAAGCATGAGATGCGCCAGAATTTTCTACCTGAAACATCGAGAAAGTTATCAACAATAAAATAAATATAAAAATGCTGTCCCAGAAAAAGGATAAGAATTTCTTAAAGGTATTATTGTACCAATAGTGACAAGCAGAATAACTTAGTTACACTGTTACACAAGTATTAAGAACAGATTTAGATTATCTGTGGCACTCATACCATAAAAGCCGCCAATGATTGTTTTCCTTAGTACAGTTTAAAAGCTATAGCAATGGATATCATACTCTGCTAATTATTTGTAAAATTTACAAAGGGCATACCGAAAGGTAGTGACAAACAGTAAATGACTCCATGAACAGGACTTCCATAGTATATTACCTTCAGAGTTAGATAAACCTTTACGATTGATGAGGTCAAATCAACCTACAGAACATACAGTTAAAATTAGTTAGATAAATAGAGGAAAGAATTCAAAAGTACACAGTCACAAAATTGAATTTGATCAAATAAATGTATCTTTTGATATATCTAATGACTTTTAAATTAAACTTATTCAGATAGTGCACAACTAGCCACATTTTGGCCAAATCCAATGATAAAAACATGGCTAAACAAATTAATTGATTCAGGATAAAAACATATCATAATTTGAAAGAGGGCATCTGACTACAATCCCTGACTAAAAAAATTACTCGTTATAAGAAACTTGATCACCTACAGTTAAGTGATGATAGACAGGCACCCTGCATTTGGAAAAACTCCCATGAAATTGTAAGGCATTATCGATTCAAAACTCTGTATGTGAAGCTATATCATTAGGATGGATTGCGTGAATAGAAAGACTGACATAGAATGACAAGAGAAATATCGAAATAGATGAATGATACAGTAATATTGAAAAGGAAATACCAAGAACCAATAAACTCAAGCCTTGCAAGTGAACAGAGCATTGCATCATAGAGGAGTTTCAAGCAGCACACATTATCTAGAATTTCAAATTTAAGGAAAAAAAAAAGTATTCATCATTATAAATCGTAAAATAGCATCATAATTCATTTTACGAATCCTCAATAACAAAGCATAGTACAAACTTCAAAAACAGTAACTAAAATGACAATCAAAATAATAAAAAATGATCTTGACATCCAAATGAAATAAATAACTGAAATAAAAGTAGCATAGACAATGACATTGGTGAAAATAAACTCAAAATTGGTCTCATAAGTAAAGTTTTCAACACTTCAGCCCAAAAATGTTAAAGGATGAAACATCGCGGACCCAAGTTGAAACACAAATTGATGGTCATTCATCAACACAAGAAATTAAGCTAATGGTAAGGGTCACTACTAGCATTAAAAACTTAATTCTTGTTTTATATCAAATGTGGTACTATTCTCCACTAATTCTCCATATTAAGCATCGCTCCACTCAAATGAAAGTTTTCAACACCATCAAATGCACGCAGCAAGAGCATACTCAACCATGGCCACATGAGAAAATATTCCATTATAGTTCTAAAGGAGTACATCATAATTTCACCTTGAAACATGCGGCTAAAAGTCAAAAGAGTTAATAAAAGCTCTAGCTATAATTTAAGGGACTTTGAGAAGTTAATATCGATAGAATCGTATTTTACATCCATGTTCACAACAATAGAATATTGTTTGGCACTTGCCACAGTTACTTTCAATTGTTTGCCTTTAACACCAAAAGGTTTGCTTTTGACATCGCCATGTTTGACTTTGGCACTACCATGCTTGTTCTTGGCACAATCAAACATGCTTCTCGTACCCTCATGTTTGTCTCTATATTGCAACAATCATCATTGTCAACAACATATTTTCTCTCTCCCAACTTAGGGAATCAAAATTAGATCCGATTCAAATCTAACAAAAAATTTTCAGATTCGACTCAACCCCGTAAGATTCAAGTTGGGTTCCATTCAACTTAATTGACCAAGAAAAACAAAAAAAGAGCAGGTTTAAATCGGGTTAGATCGGGTTCTAATCAACACGAAAATAACAACTTAATACATTGGACTATGATTTTATATTTTTTATCAAGAATCATTAAAATGTATTTTTTTTTTCAAGTTGTTGCACCCATTTTGGGTTAATTCGGTTGAAATTTCAAGCCAATTTAACAAAATGGATCAAGTTCAGTTTACTTATATTTGGGTCAATTCAAAACCCAACCCATTAACCCAAAATTACACCTATTTCTAAGCATTTCTAGCACTCTTAAGTAAAAAAGAGCTAAAGATGAAATTGGATGAGCAAAAAACTGCACATGAATTGCTTCAAAAGCATGAATTAAGGGAAAAAATTTAAATCGCAAGCAACCATAATCTATCTACAAATTGATATATATCCATGAAAAAGGCAAATTCATATTCTACTATGGTCTTCTTAGAACTTTAAAAGCAAGAAAAGATGGCCTTTTGGCTTCTCATAAGAAGTATGACTCATCCAATCCAAGAGCTTGAAGTTGATCTTCAAGCTGAAAGGTCAAAAAGCCCTAAACATGAAAGGAACCAACAATCATTATTCGATGATCACAAATTAATGCCTTTCTTCAAGTAAGATCAGTTTAGCATTTAAGAAAACAAATCAGAATAGCATAAGATAAAGCCGGTTGTTTATCCAAAAATCTGCATTCATTGTATGAAATCCCAACAAAAACATTTTTAAAACATGAGATAAAAGGCAGAAAACACAAGATGTAAAATAACAAACATGATATCATAAAAAAAAGCAAAATAATACGAATAAATATAAATGGATCTTTTATTGAGTTTTAGGTAACTAGGTCAATTAAATTTGTACTGGGTTATTAATAGGACTTGAGATTTCGTGCATGCTATAAATAAGAATTTTAGAGATATTTAGAGCATCAAGCATACATGTAGAAGCAAAGGAGCCTTTGATTCGCTCACTCTTTCCCCAAAATACCTGGAGTTGTGGGGATACTACAATTAGATGAATCCCTTTCCTTCTCACTACCTGTATCTTTAGACAAACTACAAATTGCCTACTTATCCTTTTAATACAATATTGTCTATCGCTTTCTATGTTTTTATCTTCTGTTCGCATCACAAAACCAAATACAACATTTATAATTATAAATAGAAAAATTACATAGATGAAATTCCACAAAATTGACTTTTTTTTTTTTCTTAAGGACATGGCAACACACTGATCAAAGAGCCTTCGGAAGCTTGCAGAAAGATCTAATTTTCATATCATAAGTCGAGAGCAGAACTAGGGAAGATGGAACACTTACCCTCCTCTCGGCACTGAGAATCCGCACATCTGGCGAAGGGGAGGAAGATCCGAGAGCAGAGAGAGAAGAAGCCAGTAGAAGCAGGCCGAGCAAAATTCTTCCCAGTGCAGGGACCATCAGTATTTCCCCCATTGCTCCACTTCGTCTCGGCGAAAGACTTGGGAGCCTTCGCGAAACGGCAGCCAGACCTCCTTACAGAAGCCGCGAGCCCGAAACCCTCGATTCGGTATCAGGTCCCCGTAAAGGTCAAGAAAGCGTTAAATAAAAAAAACTAAAAAAAAAAAAAACAAAAAATGGATTTTCATATTTGATTTTCTTTTATTATTTTGCTTACAATATATTTAAGTAATTATATATATCACATGTTCATAAAAATTGGAATCGCAAGCAAAAATGAAAGTAATTCATATTTTTTATGCTAATATAAATATCCTAATTAATTTTTATTTAAACATTAAACAAAATAAGCTAACATCATAATCATAAACTAATCAATATTTTAATTATATATATAAGTTAATTAAAAAAAATTCAACATTATTTAAATTGTATTAATTTTAAATAAGCATTAATAAATAATATTGTTGCGGGCTAGAATATAAGCGGCGATAGAGTTATAGTTCTACGTCTTAGCGTTGCACGAATATCCAGCTCACACACAGATAACACAATATTTTTTTACGTGGAAAACCCGGAAAGGGAAAAAACCATGGGGCCTAGCCCAGTTGAAAATGATTCCACTAAAATTTGAAAAAAGTATAATGGTCTGACTTGTCCTTGAAGACGACTAGATTACAAATATCAACTGAGAGTTTTGCAAAAGTCCAACGTCACTCCACTGTCAGATGGTGGTCCGGCGGCACTCTGGTGTCAGGCGATGGATCGGCAGTGGCACTTTAGTGTTAGGGGGTACTTCAGCTTCAGATGGCACTTCGGCGTCCCTTTGTGGTCTGTCGGTGTTGCGGCAGAACTACGGCGGTGGTGCGGCAGCACTCTGACATCCCTTGGTGGTCCGACGGTGGTGCGGTAGCAATCCAGTTTCCCTTGGTGGTCCGAGGTGGTGCGACAGACCTACGACGGTGGTGCGACAGCACTCCGACGGTGGTCGAGGAGGAGCTAGGCGGCTGGAGCTTTCTTCATTCTCTTCCTTCTTATCTCTTAGCTTCTTCCTCCCTTTTCAAGAGGAAAAGGTGTTCTATTTATAGAATTCTTGAGTGGCATGGCTTGTAAATAAGTGGAAGATCAAGGGTAAATTTGGAGTGGTTCGGATGGACGGCCGATCTTGATTCTTACTATCATGCATTGTTCAATGGATATTTGACTGTTATAATGATATCATAATTTGATTATCTTGGACTCGTTGGATTCGTCTCGTCGAGCCACTCGATTTGACTATAAGCATGTCATGATTGGAGATCGTTTGGTAACCCAAATTACGGTTTGATCCTTTTAAAAGTGCTTCGAGTCTTTGATTTAGACTCATTTGGGCTCGGATTGGGTTGATTTTGGTGTTGTTGGGTTCGTGTTTCTGAGACGCTCAGTTTGACTATAAGTTTACTAAAATCAGAATTCACATAGTTCCCGATTTAATTTTTGAAGTTCCCAACTTAATTTTGCTTCGAGATTTGTGCTTGATCATGGTAATTTTTTGATGATGTATCAAATATTAAATCATAATTATCTATATGAAAGAATCTTGATCAGCATGAATCGAAATTAGATACACAGATGAGGTGAGGAACATAATAAGGATGAGGAGAAGATATTTTTCACTATTGGATAAAAGCCAAAGTTCTTATTTGATTGTTCTCAGAGTTCTAGAGAAGCAAATGTGCTTCTTTATGTGTTTGAAAAGCCTGTGGTATATAACCGCTCCATTTGCTGAAAGAAAATGTTTTTACTTGTCCTCAAGCAAAGGATCTCTATGTTGGATGTGTTAACTTGTGTCAAACAGTCAAAGCATTAGGAAGTGGGGAGTTGATAAGCACTTTGTGAGAATATCAGCAATTTGGGCTTTAGACTTTAGAGTTTGTATGTCTGATGGTAATTTTCTTTGTAGAAAAGTGATCCCGCAACAGTGATAGTCAATCTCAATGTGCTTCATGAAAGACTTGCTTGTCATCGATCACCACGGCAGAGGTATTATATTTTGCTTCGGTGGAGGAACGAGCAATGATTATATGTTTGTGTGCACTCGATGAGGCAAGTGTATTGCCAAGATATGTGTAAGAACCTGATGTAATATTGTCTACAAACGAAAGAGGTTTTGGGACCACGATAACGAGAAAGTCAATTCAGGGGTTCTTCGTCAATATTGTCAGTTAGATAAGATTTGCACTTTTAATTTGATAAAGTAGTTTTTATTGAAATTCTATTATCAAAAATAAACTTGATTATAAACTAAATTTCATCACCTGCCTTTTAAACTTGATTGTAGACATTTC
The DNA here is from genome assembly GCA_016618105.1 of Dendrobium huoshanense. Lineage (NCBI taxonomy): Eukaryota > Viridiplantae > Streptophyta > Magnoliopsida > Asparagales > Orchidaceae > Dendrobium > Dendrobium huoshanense. The sequence goes on along the minus strand of CM028358.1, from coordinate 9,865,494 downwards.
TTATACAAGGATACAATTGGCAAATGAGATAAGATATGAAAAAAGCTTTTATGCTAATTACTTTTTGTTTTTAAATTGTTTATTTTGTTGAGTTTTACTCATACTCTATTATATTAAATATTATTTCAGGTAAAATAATGGATAAAGTAGAAACCAAATAAACTTTGGGTTTTGATATTTTAAATGTACAATATTGGTTTATAGTTTTATTTAAGATAGAGCTTAGACATGTATGCTTATTATGACTTATATAAGTTTTGATGATATACTTAGAATCTTGAAATTATTTTAACAATTATGTAAATGAGGAGGATTATTATTTGAATTTGCTTTCTTGTTAAATAACTATTATCAAAGTATTACTAAGGGGAGTATCAAGGTTGATATTGGGCTTTAAAGAGTTGGGTGCAAGTTTATAGTCTAGTACATTGAATATTTTTAAGATATATGTTGCTTGGTTGAGAAAGTATTTGATTTTAGTCTTGTGGATGTGAATGAACATAAAAGCTTGAAATAAGGACTCATTCTCTTAAGCTTAATATTTCATCAACATACAAATTATGTGGTATGTGTCCTATGGTAAGAAATGTTATGGTGGTTTCAATGATGTCAAAATGTTTGTGTTCCTCTGTATCATTTTGCTCAGGAGTATATGGATAGCTATTTTGGTGAAGGATTCCAGGTGATTGTGAATAGTATGTGAGTTGTATTCGCTCCTTCCATTAGAACAAAAAAATATATTCGAAAATTGAACTTATTTTCAATTAGTTTTTTGAAATTGTATGACTTTAACTATAGTTTTGGAATTTGGAATCATAAGGAAAATCTAGCATAAATAAGAAATCTATAAATAATATATATTATTTATGTCAATGTAAAGAGTGAATCGGGATGAACATTATAATGTAAAAGTTTGAATAATTTTTTAGATAGCCGGCCTTAATATTGTAATCAACCACGTTCAAAGAGATAGCCGACCTTGAATAGAAGATTGTGTAAAGTTTGAGAACATTAAGAAGATGAGGTAGAAAAATATTATGATGGGAGTAGGGTGGAGACCTTATCAAAGACCATTGACACTAGTAATTATTCCACTACATGAAAAACGCGTGTTACCGGCCGACAAAATTCGTCGGAAAATGCCCAAAATCCGTCAGAAAAAAGAATTTCCGACGGATTTCCGGCCGAATTATTTGCGCCGGTTTCACGCGTGAGTTCATTGCTTTGATAAGGCGTTAATTGTTAGAATTACTCATATTCGAAAGTTGGGCGGGAGGAGGTAGATGTAATAATCTGAATTTATAAAAAAAAAATAATTGAAAATAGAAAAATCTAAATTTCTGTTTAAATTGCAACGCAACAGAGTAAAGAGAAGAAATATAATTTTTAGCGACCAGATCATTTTGCTGCTTTTATAAAAATTTATCATATCACTGCAGGTGATTCTAATCCTATCTCTATTTTCAAATATTTTAATTTTAACTATTTGATTCTCCCAAAACTAATTTTATTGCATTTTCATATTTAACATAGCTCAGAATGCTCAATAGGCCATATTTACCAATCTAAATTTTCAATTAAATTGAATATTAAGTAATTACTTTTAGTAAGTATTTAATTGAGTATTAATAATAACATAATAAATCATTGTGTTGAGCAAAACAGTAGGTGCGATTATCATGAATTTAAATAATAATACTAGAAAAATAAATAAACAAGCACCTCATATCAGATAATTAAAACAAAAATGACATTTATCCTTTAAACATATAGAATTCAGAGAATTATGACTCTTAAATCCCCTAATTAATGCCCACAACAAAATAGAGTGTGCATACAATACTAGAATATGTCTGACACCATAATATACATTAAACATCAGAAAAGAACTTTCTCCATCCACCCCATATCTCCTCAAAATCACATTATTCGATCAGATAAGAACAGAATTCATTTCATTGTAGTAACAAAAATGTAAACAAAATTATTTTAGAAATTGTCAAAATGACTTAACGATAGGTAACGATAGGCAACATTATACACTATTGTAAAGAATTTCATTATTTCAAAATATAATCAAATTATCAAAGATTATTCATAATATTATTTAAAGACTTTAATTGTACAATAACATTATTTTTTTAATTAAACATTGTTTTCCAATCAATTAAAATAGCATAGTTCCAAAAAATCTTTGGTGTAAAATTCTAGAAAAATATCTAAATATTCATAATATTTGTCTCTATAACATATAAAAAGTTACACGACAAAAGTTTTTCTAGTGTAAAGTTATTCTTATTTTTAAATTACATAAATATAAATTAAATAAAAAAATTATAGAAATTTTCGTATTTTTGAAAACTATAATAGGCAAAATATCACTATCTCGATCTAAATAACTTTCAAAACTGGACCTTCAACTTATAAAAACCCGAAGTAGCCCAAATAGGTTATATCTATCTCTCAGTCTCACTAGCCAGTAGACCTAAAGAATAAATAAATTGGCTTTTAGTGAAATTAATATTTAAATAAAGAATTTAGGCTGAGTGTAGTGATGCCCAACAATTCAGCCACAACGCTCCCTTTGGGCCCCACAACATCGAAACATCGTAGCGCCACCTCCAACACCGTCCCACTGATTTTTCTTTTTTATAATTCCAGAGAGCTTAGGGTCTGGTGCCCTAGAGAAAATTTTTTAGATATTTTCTAACATGCGAACAAACTTCTAAGACCCACGAAAAAATACATGCAAATTCTCAAAATATTTTCAGATACATGTAAAAGTGTTAAAATACATAAATCTAACGGATTACCTTAAATCTAGTTGGGTCAAAATGGGTAGAACGATACACTAACTTTATAGGTGTTATAAAATCATCGTATTGTGTCCACCTTTTCCATAATTTTAACAAATCACAAAGGTAAATGAGGATTGACCTCCCCTGTCAAAGATCAATGTGTGCCTCCCCTCTTAGAGACATCACTTGAGGTTCTCCCACATCCCCATAACTAATTCGAGCACTTTGGCCATGATAGGTGTCAAGAGCAAGCTAAGAATTGTAATGTTCCTTGATGTTTTTGGCCACAATGTTGATATCTTCAGTATATAAGAGTAAAATTAGACCATTTAGGCTAATTGGTTCGAGTTTTGTGTTGATATCAATTTTTAAAGATTGGTCGTATGATGGTAGGCCATTTAAAGTGTAAAGATTAATATCTTCATTATTGATGTGGAAATTGACAACAATGTTGTTGTATGCCAAAGCTTTAATCACTAATAGATATTGAAAAATTGTTCTGTTCTAATGAAAATGTTGCCAAGTTTGATATGAGTTGAATGATCTAGGAAATATATATATATATATATTAAGGTCATTTCTTATTAGATTCGCTCAATATGAGCGATAGATTAGAGGTTTAGGATAAGAGGAAAGATAGAGTCATAGATGTTTGAGTAAAGAGATTTGATAAGTTTTTAGTCTATTAGTTGCCATTTGTAGTAGTTGGGATCTAGAATGGGGTATCCAATGGCATTGGTGAGATCTTTTGATAGGCATGAAGACGTGCTGTCGAGGATAGATTCAAACCCATTTTCTTTGAATAGTTTGAGAAGTTAGAGATCACCATATAAGCTAAGTGTCGGTGGATAGTGATGTATTTGCAATTAACATTGGACATTAGGAGCTTGAGAGCAGTGACAACAGCTTTTCCAATTTGGTAGCGTGAGTCCTCCTTGCGACTATTATTTGAGAAGAATGAATCATACATTGTGGAAGAGAGGAAGTGATGGAGTTAAGCATGGTCAATATTTGATACCATGAAAGAAGCTTGTTCTGTGGAATTGGAAAAAAAGAAAAAAAAAAAAAACATAGAGATCAGGTAATGAACATATTAAGTTTCAGAAAAGACTTGTCACTACATAATATAAATCAAAGTATACATTATTTTTCTTAATATTTATAGAGAAGAAATAATGCTTCTTGAGGCAAAGAGGAGAGAAGGAATCCAGATTCCACAGTGGAAATTTCGGTAGGAAATGAAAGGGTAGTTGTGAAATGAATATTTAAAATGAAATGCATTTGATATATGATCACTCTATTTGATGAAAGGAATGTTTGAAAAAGGACCGTTGGTTGTTACTATGAACCCCAAAATCATCACAACAATAAAAACCGATATAAGAACAACACTTATTCTTAACAACTCATTAAAAATATTAGAAATTGGATGAAGTCTGCTGAAAATAATAATTTTTTTTCTTGGTTTCATGAAATTTATCTAATATATTTACAATTTTTTTGTGGCAAATAGAGACATTATTTATTTATCTTTTGCACAACTAATCCAAGCTTTACATGTGTGTATGTCATTTTTTCCCATTATATCTCTCTTTAAATGTATTGTATCCCATAAAAGCATCTTTCTCACAAATATCACTCTTTTTAACAAGAAAATGTGTAGACATTTTAGTGCTTTTACTGAGATATGGTGAAAAGAAAGCGTGTCTAGCTTAAAATTAAACAATGTTCTCCATGAGAAAGATATGCAACAATAAGGAACATCTTGAAATACAGAGGATACCGAGAGCATCCATATAGTGAAAATAAATGATATATTTACTTATGTTCAACAAAAAACCATAGTCTTGAGCTTGAATGTTATTAACTAGCAAGGTGGACATGCCTATGTCATTTTTTCAAGGAAAAAAATGCAAATGAAGCAAAGTCTTTTAAGCACCATGGTGAGAGTGTGATGCGATGATAGGAAGTTTTTCAGCTTTAGATGTGGGACATTCTCTAAAGAGATCCAGAAGAAGATGATCCCAAATATGAATAGTAAAATATGGATTAAGCTGTGCTAAAATAGTGTTTAAGAGCTTGATATACTCAAGAGTATGTAAAACGTGAGGATATAATTAGTGAAGCATAAATAATTTATACAATTATATAATAACTATAAGATTTATATGAGTGGAGGTAACTTGAGAGACACACATATCAACATATATCACAATTCTTTTCTACATATATATTTTTTTAATGAGGGAAACAAAAGTTTTCTAGTGAGAAAATCAACTTCAAAGTTATTTGCATTGTTTTATAATCGTCGATCCATGGCCTTTATGTGATTAGAAACCAAAATAAAATAGAATTCATATTGCATGGATGGATGTATGAGCAGAAATACCTGACTTTGATATTTAAGGTTTATTGACTCATGAGATATAGGGGTGATAGTGTACATTGGCCAAGAAAGTTGAATTACATTACACATGAAGTTAATATGTGTATTTATTCATATGTATACCCACTTGTTTTGTTATGAGTTGAAATATAAGAAAATACATGCAACAATGGGCTTAAGTAGGGGAAAGAAGACCTTTAGAGTAATAAGAAATTTATTCAATACCCCATATACATAGGGTATGCAAACAACTTATTGTAGGGGTGTCAAAACGGTTGCTGGGTCAGGTTGGGATCCGACTTGAAATTGAACCAACTCAAGTCCAGTCAATTCGAATACAACCCACTTAATAAATGGGTCAAAAAGACAAGCACAAACCCAACACACTAGCAACTCGAATGACTAGAACCCGACCATTAACCCATTTTAATTTTTTTTTTTTTTATAATTTATCAACTATAGAGTTCAGGTTATTTGATTTTCTTAAAAAAAAGATCATACTTACAAGCAAAAAAAAAAAAAATCAAGAAAAAAAGATATTAAACAAGTCATTCTCAAGTCAAAAATGGATTCACGGGTCAACCCGAACATGTCCCATTTTTTTGTTGGGTTCGGATTGGGTCATTTTTTGACACCTCTAACTTATTAAGCAATGTGAGTTATAAAGTTTTTTAATGAAGTTATCTTATGATGGAATGAATTGGCAAGACTCTGGCTTCCAGCTTTGAGACGATTTTTTATTGCTTTTTAAAGCAACTTATGATGATTTTTTTTTTTTTTACTTTTGTATTAAAAAACTATTTTATAAAACATAAAAAACCATTTGTTTCGCAAAGCCTAAGTTTCTTAAATTATACCAGGGAAGAAGGTTCCTAGGAAGCAACATCAACCTAAGAAAAACTATTTTGAACTTCATGCCTCTTGCTTTGGGAAAGAAAATCTAATGAAGCCAATGATTACTTTCTAATAGGCTTCTTATCCTCTCCCAATTTAGCCTCCCTAAAAAAATTTGAACCTCTAATGGGGAAGACCCCCTAATGGGGAAGACCCCTCATAGAATGATAGGAAGGATAAATGTTCCCCTTTTAACTTTTATAGGGACTTCTTTTACATCTTATTTGCTGTGTTGTTCGACACCTTCTCTAATTATTTGACCTAATTTAAAAAATGAAAGGCTTTTTAAACAACTCAATTCACTTTTCTTAAGTGCATCATAGTTATCAACTTCCACTATGAATAATCATTTGTGAGGTGTTGATCAAGCATGAGGAGAGTTGAAAGAATGCCCATAAGCTTCATGCCATAGTTTTAGGCCATTGACCAAACAGTTGGGCTATAGAGGGTGAGGGTCTATGACCCATTCATCCTAATACCTCAATAATTATTTTTTTTTCTAATAAGCGATATGTTGAGACACTTCAATGTGCCCTTGTTAATTTTAATTTTATTTTTATTAAATATTGATTACATTGATTTATGCTGTGATAATAATGGTCGTCAATGGTTACCGAAGGTAGCACCGGATGACAACAGTTGAAAACGGTGGTTAGCTGCTGTGATGATGATGACTTGTTTATAAAATACTTAAATTACTTAAAAACAATTATGCATGTTTCTTAAAGATATAACTTTATTAAAAAAATAAAATATAAAAAATAAAACAAAACAAACATGTTTTAAAGAACATAAGAAAAAATAAAAATAGGAGCAAAAAAATCCTGAATAGGCCATTTAGTGCGCTTTTTAATCATTATCACTATTGACCATCTTCGTCGATGTGACAACCACTAACCATCGTCCTGGACACTGTCATTATTATCAACAACGATTGTTTCTGGTATAAATAAAACAAAAACATATTTAAATATGTCAAATATATATTATTTCATGTTAAAATATACATAATTAAAATTTAAAATATAAAAAAGCATCCCAAATGGCCTCCAAAGAACTCAAGACAAATAATATAATTAGCTAAAATCTAAACAAATGGTAATATTATCTATTCAATAAGAGAAATGTTTCTATCATTGAATGAAACTTCTCAAAATTATGCTAAATGTTGTCATAAAATTTATCAAAGGCAAATTTTTTAGCCATCTTGGTTTCATCTTGCCACACTTTCAAATGCGTACAATTTAATCTAGTTCTATAATTGTGATTGTGATTGTGATTTAAAATAAAATTAAATCAAATATCAAAGTAGATAAAATATAAAATTTATCAAAAATGAAATTGCCAATTTCGTCTATTCAATTCTATTTTTTTGTGATTTAGATATTTTAAAAATTTTCAAAATCCTATATTAAATTTAATGAAGATTTACATAAATATCATAAATTTTTAATATTATATTTAATATTTAATATTTAAAATTTAAATCATATTAACATATTATTAATATTAAATATATTTAAAGTATATATTTATATATTTATATTTTAATATAATTTAATTGCAAGTCATCCTTAGTGTAACACATCCCTTCCACCAACTCTCTTGGAATTGAAAATTCTTCTTAGACTTGGTACCCAATATTATCACTGTAATTTATTACGTCCTCATCCAATTCACAAGTGCTCAAGCATGTTTTAACAAAGTCATTATTTGTGTTCATTCTTTCAGTAGTGTCAATATTCACATAACAATAACGTTGGATAATACTATTTTATCTTTGTATTCATATCAACATTGACTTTCATCTGCACCCGTATTATGCCATCATCATCATTATCATCGCCCGACTTGCTGGATCTATTGCTCATGGTTTCATAACCATCATCAATAACGAGTGACGGTCATGCGGAAGGTCCCAGTACATCCGACCAACAACCTCTGTCTTTCACCCCCCCCCCCCCCCCCACACCACACACACACACATAACCATACTTTATTATTAATGATATATTAATATTAAATATAATATTACATATTTAATGTTTACAAATTAAATTAATATAAAACTAATTCAAAAATTCATAATAATTTTGCACTTAAATATCATATGAAAAAACAAATAAAATTCACATTCCACAAACAAAAGATGTATATCTTCAAAATATTTTGATCTCCAACAAATACATTGCCAAAAAATTTAACATAAAGCATTCCGTTTCTTTTTTTACCAATGAAATTTCAAATGACTAAACCTTAAAAAAAAAAAAGGCAACGATTAAATTCATCTTATAAACTTAAAAGAAACTTCGCCTAACTTAGGTTAACCACAAACAAATAATAATAATAACTTAATTTTTTTTTTTAATAAATGTCTCAAATCTTGCCTCCAAACATGTTTTCGCCGAATATGTAAGGAAAGGAGCTGAACGGTTGCTGGATCTGAAAATAGAGAAGCCGAATGCGAAAATAGGGCGGATACACGTGTGATAAATGGGGCTTGTTTAATGGGCAACTTACTTAAACAACAAGTCACCGATAAATGGGCCGACTTTGAGGAGTTTATTTTTTAATTTTGTTAATTAACTAGCTAACTTTAGTTTATACCATATTTAGTTTAAAAAATGCCATTTGTAAATACCTAAAATGAAAGTATTTTAAGGACAAGAAAAAAAAAAAAAAAAAAAGGAGACAGGCCGTTCTAAACGAAAGGTACCATTGTAAATCGGTCATAGTTTTTAGACCTCGGCGAAATTAATTTGACCCACTTGCCAAAGAACGCTATTATCCTGAATAGCTCAGATCTGTTCTTACTCGCAATCACTATTGGCCGACAGCTCGTTCTTCCAACTTTTGCTTCTCAAAGATTTCAGATTTCTAAGCTGCTCGAGATCTGATCCAGTTCTTGAATATCTTTTGAGAGTGAGTTAGTCATGTTTAAGCGTCCCATTTCACCTTGTTTTCCCTTTTGATTGCCTCGCATTTGAGAGGATTCCGGTGAGCTTGCTTGGGAACCATGTTCGTTATTCATGTATTTGTTTTTGGCTTCAAAACTATAAACAATGCAGGTCTTCTGATTATGTTTGTTGAGTTTTAACGCGGAATTTTGATTGTTAAATTTATTGTGATTCCCGATTTTGTTGTTTTAGTGTTTTCGGATTTGGATTTGAGGGGCAAGTTGCGATGTATTATGAGTTTTCGTTTCTATGGTTGTTATTTCTTCCTTTTGGCATCGCTACTAGGAAAGCGGATCCCCGAGGCACGATCATTCTCTGCTGTCTGTACTTTCTATAATTGGCAGGTGTACTTATTTCATGTGATTGACCTGCTCTTTAGGGCTTAGAATAACTAACTTTGGTGAGGACTTCTATCTTTTCGTAAATAATCTGTTTAAAGATTGTGGAATCATCTATACTGGCGTTATGAGCTTGTTTTCCTTTCAAATCCTGATGCTAGTCAGGATTCATGCTGATTTAATGGATTTATCCGGATCTGATTATTCTTGACGGAGTTTATTTTGGGAATTTATGCCACAAGCTGTGTTATCTGCTTGTTTGGTTCTTTCGTTTTGCACAACATATTTGCGTCTTCAAATATTTTTTTTCTTCAGGTACCGTGGCTTTGGCGCCATAGTTTTACTGCTTTATGGTGAATATCATGGTTTGCTCATAGTTAATGATTGAGTTTTGCAGTTTGCTGAAATCTATACTTTTTCTTTTTTCTAGGTTGTTTTGCAACGGTGGCGTCTTCTGGCTTGTATAGGATTCAAATTCCTCTAGGGAGGAAATATAGTAGATCCTTTCTTTGTAGAGATAGCAATGGTCGTTGTGGATCATTGTTAGAATCTTTTTTGATTTTGTGTGTTACGTGGTGTGGAATTGCCGTTGTGATCTATTAAATATTATCATAATAGCTTCGCGATCATTGTTATCTCCAAGAAGAATGAGGGGAAGAGTTGATGGAGGACAAAAGAAGCACCTGGTACCATCCATTTGTGTTATTCTGCTAATTTTAGGTTTTCTATTCATCTACTTTGGTGGTCATCGAGGGCATCATACTAGCACTGCTCTAGATTATGGTACCAAATTCTCAAGGTCATTAGGTTGGGGTAGCAATGATGGTGGAGATGCTGCAAAAACAGACGAGTCTGCTTCTGGACAAGAAGATGGAGTTGAACATATCACACCCAAGAGCTTCCCAGTGAGTAATTTTTGAACCTCCAATTTCATCATTGATAATTGACTTGTGTTTCTAGCTTGATTAATAATTATCGATAAAACTTCAATACTTAATTTATTATTTCTTTTTTCTCTTCTGTCGAGGTGTGTGATGATCGCCACATGGAGTTGATTCCTTGCTTGGATAGGAATCTAATTTATCAAACACGATTGAAGCTGGACTTGTCCTTGATGGAGCACTACGAAAGGCATTGCCCACAGCCTGAGAGGCGCTTCAATTGCTTGATCCCCCCTCCACGTGGTTACAAGGTCACCCGTGCTTTATATTTATATAAAACAGCCATCATCTTATCAAAAATTTTCCCATTAAAAAGCAAGTTTTTGTTCTTGTAATTTTACCTTTTCTCTACATATGTTAGATTCCAATAAAGTGGCCAATAAGCCGAGATAAAGTTTGGCAAGCAAACATACCTCACACTCACCTTGCACATGAGAAGTCTGATCAGAACTGGATGGTGGTGAAGGGTGATAAGATACATTTTCCCGGTGGTGGCACCCATTTTCATTACGGAGCTGACAAATATATAGCCTCAATTGCAAATGTAAGCTGCTTTCTTCTTATGCCTATTTCTTCTTTTAAAATTAAACTCCTAGAAAGTCTTTCTGCTGGCTTTTTATGATTTGTTTTAACATTTAGAGATTCGTTTATCACATGTAACCATTGTTTATTAGCCTATGGATTGTTAAGAAATTCATCATCCCTTACAATCTCCTTCAAAGTGTATTATTTTTTGCTGAACAGTAAAATGAACAACTAATTTATCTTGTTTTATTTGACAGATGTTAAAGTTCCCAAATAATGTAATAAACAATGAAGGAAGATTGAGAACAGTCCTGGATGTTGGTTGTGGAGTTGCAAGTTTTGGAGGATATCTTCTCTCTTCTAATGTCTTAACAATGTCTTTGGCTCCAAATGATGTACACCAAAACCAGATTCAGTTTGCTTTAGAGAGAGGAATTCCTGCCTTCCTAGATGTTTTAGGGACAAGGAGATTGCCTTACCCTAGCAGGTCATTTGAACTTGCTCATTGTTCCCGTTGTAGGATAGATTGGCTTCAAAGAGATGGGATCCTTCTACTTGAGCTAGATAGACTTCTGAGACCAGGAGGTTTTTTTGTTTATTCATCACCTGAAGCATATGCACAGGATGAAGAGGATCTAAAAATATGGAGAGAAATGAGCACACTTGTAGATCGCATGTGTTGGAAAATTGCTGCAAAGCAAAACCAGACAGTTATTTGGGTCAAACCTCTAACAAATGATTGTTACATGGATAGAGCGCCAGGTACAAAGCCTCCTTTGTGCAGATCTGATGATGATGCAGATGCAGTTTGGGATGTCAAAATGGAGGCTTGCATTACTCCTTACTCTGAACGTGAGTACTCTATGAGATATTGTTATATTTGTAGTTTCTATCTTTATATTCACAAACTTTGTTCATTTTACTATTTTGAAGTTCTAAAATTTGCTTTTAGTTTTAAATTAGCTCAATCTATGCTACCTCTTGGTTGAATGCCTCCTATTTAGATAGCCAGTTCTAGGGGTTTCTATATGTTTGTCCCTCATACTGATGTTTTTCCATTGAAAAAAATTGCCCTTTTAGCATATATGACTGGCGGTATACTTTATCTATGCTAATTAAAGTTGCAGATAAGAAAACCATTTTTAGGTTGTAGATTTCTCTTGCTTGAACACATTATGGAGCGTTTTTAGCTTTTGAGTGCTTGGCGGTCATAATATTACTTAACATTAATAAAAAAACTTCCATTCCGAGCTTTTTATAAAGTATTAGAATGAATCTTTTTCGGTTCTGATTGTTTTTGAGTTTGCAGTTGATTCTTGTTTCTTTGGTGTCCGTTATGTTAGTTTTTGATGCTGGTATGGATTTTCGCCTCATTTACTTTTCATGATGTCAGTGTTTTTATAACAAGATGCTGGTGATCTTTCTAATTGATCCTTAGAATAGCATTTTTTCTTATACTACTCAAAATGGTTGGCCAATTGGCACGTGAACCTATAAAGCAGCTCGTGCAATCACCAAATTGTTTCAGATCTTAACTGATTTACTATCCAGCCTTTTTCATTTTCATATTTCATGCTACTTTACTAACGGTCATACTCAAGGAATCTTTTCTTCCCGCGGAGTATTATTAGGTTTAAATGATTTCTTAAAATGCCAAGCAATGAGCAATAAAGATTTAAATTAGTAACACCTAGAGTCCAGGATTCGTCTGACTTGATACATAATTGTGGTTATTCATGAATGGTTAGGAACATCTGGGGATGGTAAGTCTGTGATGAACTATCCTGTCTCCACTCTAAAGCTTTTCTGTTGAGCTTGCAACGAGTAGTTGTTATTACATAATATAGCTACGTCGGTTGCCTAGTTCATTAGTCTGTCAAGTTACACATGGAGACCCAATAGAATGAATGTGGCAGTTTATGTATTTAGGAATATTGTAAAGTTGATTTATGTTTATTTGGAGTTCATGATCAATCAGGTCTAGATTGTTGCCAAAATCTAGTTGGGGCAGCAAAAAGTTCAAATTGTCTTGTGCATAACCCATGTGAATTGGACCAAACCAAGTTGAATCTTGTAGCATGAATGACTTGAACTAGGTGAATTTGACCAAATCAATCAGATCCATGAGAGAAGCAACAATAATTCTAAAAGGTTGTGGTAGTCCATAATTTAGATCCAATGCATATGGACTCCACCGCTAAAAGCCAACCACAACAACAACAACAACATCAAGCTTTTGTCCTACTACGTGAGGTTGGCTATATGAATCTTTTTTCTCCATTGTGTCATGTTAAAAGTCAAATTCTCGTTTAAATCTAATAAAGAAAGATCATTTCTAATATTTTCTAACCAAGTCTTTTTAGTCTTGTCTCTACCTTTCTTAATATAAGTCAAATCTAATACCTCTACTTTTCCTAACCGGGTAATCAAAAGGCTGATGTTTTATGTGACCAAACCATCTAAGGCGACTTTCTCTAATCTTATCTTCCATTGGAGCTACTCCATCCTTTTCACGTATATGCTCATTTCGTATCCTGTCTCCAAGGGTAAAGCCACTCATCCACCTGAGTATCCTCGTTTCTGCAACGCTCAACTTAGTATTATGCTTCTCTTTTAATGGCCAACATTCTGCACCATATAGCATTGCAGGTCTCACCATCTTATAGAATTTTCTCTTAAGTTTGAGGGGTACCTTTCTATCACACAACAAGCGAAAACGTGTGCTCTTATTAATGACTTGAATTCCTCCACTTCAACCGTCCAACTTGAATTCTACTGATAATATCTCTATCTATTTCACCATCACTCTGAACAATAGATCCAATATACCTAAAACGTGTGCTCTTATTAATGACTTGATCGCCCAAAGTCTCAACCCCCCATTAGGTCTATTACTACTAAAATTTCACTCCATATATTCAATTTTAGATCTACTCAAGCGAAAACGTTTGGACTCTAAGGTTGACCTCCATACTTCAAGTTTACCTTCAACTCCCTATCTAGTCTTATCAACAAGAAGAATATCATCAGTAAAAAGCATGACATAATATAAACGTGGTCCGTTGAATAGAGTTCTACAAATGTCCCCCAGTTGATAATATCATAAGAAATTGAACTTTTTGTTTAGAACTCTGTCTAAAATTGCTTCATCGGCTCTTTAGTAAACCTCATATGGTATCATTTCCTATATGGAGTTTTCTGCCAGATTTAAAACAGATTAAAATCATACTCCATAATAACTAAGAAAAGATATGCCTCAAATTTTGTGGTAACATGTTTGAATGACCATATCCATTGAGTACAAATTTAATAGATGTCAGAACCAAAAATCATCATGCTGTTTTGTTATTTATATTGTATTTGAAGATTTGAACTCTCTATCCAGAGTTGCAATTTTCTTTTATTCACCTATCTAAGTATGCTAAATTTTTTTCAAATTCAATCATAACATTATTCTCCTGAAACCTTATATTGAGAATAACGACGCTTGGTTTTTACAGAGCATCATAAAGATAAAGGTAGTGGATTGGCTCCATGGCCTGCTCGACTTACTACCCCTCCTCCAAGGCTCGCTGATCTTGGTTATGCTGCAGAAAGTTTTGTAAAGGACCTGGTAATTTATATGCTTCTGCACCACTTTTGCTATAATTTCTTAAAGCTTAGAAATACTCTAGTAAACCTTCCTGTATGATATTCTCTACTTTATACTTTGCATATAGGCACCTTTTAATTATTGTCAAGATGCACAAATTTTGGTGCCATTGCACAATTATTTAATTTGTTGTATTGCATGTGCTGCAGGAGGATTGGCAGCAGAGAGTTCATAATTATTGGAATCTATTAGGCCCTAAAGTAACAACAAACACTATAAGAAACGTGATGGACATGAAGGCAAACTTGGGATCATTTGCAGCCGCTCTGAAGGACAAGGATGTTTGGGTTATGAACGTTGTGCCGCATGATGGGCCAAGCACACTTAAAATTATCTATGATAGAGGCCTCATAGGCACTGTGCATGATTGGTACGCTACATACTCTCATCTCTTTTGTCAATGCTTTTTCCTATAAATATACAAGCCTATAGAAACTAATCTAACTCGAGTCCATGATCAGATCGAATACCGTTGAACTTGAAAAAATGAAAAAAAAAAAAAGATTTTTACATACATAACATCTAAAATTATTGAAAATGCATATTTAATACCAAAACTTCTATATTTACAAATATATCACCTAAAACCTCCCTTTCCTTCTATTCTACCACTGCATTGAAGTGATGAGATACTTTATTCACTGTGAAAGGATGCCATTGACATTGACGGGGAAGACAGCCGCTGATAGTGATTTTTGACGGAAGGTTTAAACGGAATGTTAGAATTGATTAAAAGAGAGGTTTTATGTGGAATATTAGGTGTTATGGATGTAAAAATACAAAAAAAAAAAAAAAAAAGTGAGTTTTTTTGGACAACTTACTGGTGAGTAATGAATGGTCTCATCCTTTTCAGGTGTGAATCATTCTCAACTTATCCTCGTACTTATGATCTCCTTCATGCATGGACCCTCTTCTCAAGCATTGAGAAAAAGGGATGCAGTGCTGAGGATCTGCTCCTTGAGATGGATCGCATTCTTAGGCCCACTGGCTTCATTATCATTCGGGATTCTCGGGCTGTTATCGACTTGATTACCAAGTACTTATCAGCACTGCATTGGAAATCTCTTGCAGTTGTGGACGCACAGCCAAATTCCAGTCCAGAAGATGGAGAAGCCATCCTCGTTATTCAGAAGAAGCTGTGGCTTGTGGAAGAGAACCTCAAGGATTTAAGATGAAGATATCTCGTTCTTATATATATATCTCTCTGGCAAAACCAAGTATTTTTTCCTTTTGATCTTTCTTTATTGCACGCTTGGTAGTGTTAAAATTGTAAGGATAGCTGTGGTATTTTTTGATGTTTTTTTTTTGGGTGATCGTAAAGGCTTCCTTGATGTTGTTATTTGATATTGCTGCGCTTAGTTTTTCTTATACATGGAATAAGAAAATAATGTTTCCATCATGATTTTAATGTAATGTGGATGACGGTTGTTACTTCATAAAGATAAATTTTAAGAAGCTAGGTGCTTTACCCAAACTTTAAATATTGATTGTTGTCAACACCAAGCTGTGGGTGTGAAACCTCTTAAGTGAAAGTCAAACTCTTAAACATTGAGGTGCCTTTTGTTGTGTTGTTGAAATTTCATTAAGAAACTCTGTAGTTAAGCATGTTCATTATGGAGTAATTTTAGGATGGGTGACCTGCTGGAAAGTTATACCAACAAGATAAAATTATGAGGCTCTTAGACCAAAACAGATAATATTTTAATAGTTAAGAGTTTCGGTTGTTATAGGGGGGTATTGCTGATGCTCTATGTTATGAACTATTGATGCATTGGGCTTGATAGAATTGGTAGAAGAGCTCCATATTTGCTTCCTTACTCTTAAATAAGGGTTCCATTATGAAGCATTCTGATGGTTGCATCGCTTTTGCTGCACATCAACTACGACTACTGAGGTTTTTTTTTTTAATTATATATATGTAAATTTATTTTATCATCATATAAATGTATTTTATTAGGATATGACTCGTAGAATATATGATGGGTAAATGTAGAGGCCTGTTGCAAAATTTGAAATTATTTTGTGCGGACATCGGACGATCCAGAGACCAACTAAAACACGCTATGTCATCTAACACTGATACAGAATGAAAATGTGACGTGCGCGTTCTGATTGGTCTTCAGATGCTGTAAGAAAAGGGGAATGGATGACTACATCAATCTCATATAGTTACTATAAACATCTTAGATTAATAATATATTATATGTAGCAATGCTAACAAATTCTACTGAAACAACTTGTTAATATAGGATAAATATAATTAATAACATTTATTTTTTTACTTAATTATACGCCATAAGAAAATTAAAATTTTATCAATTTATAAAAATTAGATGATGTAATATGAATGATATATAAATCCAAATTTATTGTGTAAATTAGATATACAATCTATAGGAGTAAACCATATCTACATATATAATATAAATTAATAATATTTTGTATTAAATTTATAAGTTTATATATAAATTAAATTTATATAAAATGTGAGCTATATTTAAAATGAGTCTTTAAAATTACATAAGATATTATTTGTGGATGAATTTTATTTATTTTTAGGATCAAATGTAAATTATTATTATAATATTATTATGTCATTTAAAACTTATTTAAATAATTCTTATATTTATTATGTAATTTAGTTTAATCTTTATTAAATCCCAATTAAACTATTGAATCGTAAACCTTTAATTTTATATTCATTCCAATTAATCATCTTTAGATTAAAAAAAAGATCATTAGCGTGAGGTCAAATTTCGGCATGTGAATGATTTTCTCTATACATTTTTTTTTTCTGGCTTATTAGTTGTCGTGCTTTAACATGCATAATAACTCATCGTGCTAAACATTGATTATGCCACATTTTAATAGCTTAAAACATAATTAATTTCAAAAAGTATTGATATCATGATATGTCATCAAAAAATATCTTGATCAGACACGAATCTTGATGAAAAATTGAGTTGAAAGCTTCCAATATTAGACATGGGACTATCCGAACTCCAATTTCAACAAAATTATAATCAAACTGAATGTCCCAAGAAGACGAGCCCAACAACACCAAATTCAACTCAATTCGAGCCCGAATGGGTCCAAATCAAGGGTCTGAAGTGTTGTTGAAGGGTTCAAACTACAATTTGCATTACCAAACGGTTTCCAAATATGGCATGCTTATAGTCGAATCGAGCGGCTCGACGAGACGAATCCCACGAGCCCAAGATCATTTAATTCTAAAATCGTTAAGGCATCCAATGGACCAATAAAAAGTCCCTAATCAAGGGGATCGATATTAGCCGTCCATTCAAATCACTCCCATTTTGCCTTTGATCTTCCATATATTTACAAGCCATGCCACTCCCAAAAACTATAAATAGCCCCCACTCTTCTCATTAGAGGGGGGAGGAGAAGAATAGAAGGAAATGAGGAATTTGGGAGCTCTCTTGCCACCGACCATCTCCGGAGTTCCTGTTGACCACCGCCGGAGTTCCTGCCAATCACCGCCAGAGTTCCAGCCGACCACCGTCGGAGTTATTCCCAACCATCAACGAACTTCTACCAGTCTGTCGACCGCCACTTGACTTCCACCAGTTCGTTGACCACTGACGGACTTTTGCTAGTCCATCGACCGCCACCAGACTTCAACCAATTCACTAACCATCGACGGACTTCTACTAGTCCATCGACTGCCACCAGACTTCCACCAGGTCGCTGACCTCTACAGGACTTCCGCTCGTCCGTTGACCTCTACCAGACTTCCGCTTGCCCACCGAACTCCGCCGGACTTTCGCCCATCCACCGACCATTGTCGGACTTCCACTAGTCTGCCGACCATTACTGGACTTCTGCTCGTCCGCCGATCATCGCTGGAATTCTTTCTGACCACAGCCGGAGTTCTTTTCCGGCACCGACGGACATCCACCAATCCACCGAACACCGTAGGACTTCTGTAAGTCCGCCAACTATAGTCCTCCCAACCACTATCATCCGACTACGATCCTTTCGACCTCCGTCGTCTGCCGACTAGGGTCCTTCAGACCTCCGTCGCCTGCTGACTACATTCCCCTCATACTACGGCCCTTCTAACTTATGTCGCTCGCCGACTACGATCCTTCTGACCTCCGTCACCCGTCGAATATAGTTCTTCCGATCTATATCGCTCTCCGACTATGGTTTTGCCGCCCCAAATAAACATGTCAACATTGATTCATCCAACTCTCGTTGTGTAAATACATTATGTATGATGTATATTTGCTACATTGAACCAAGACCTTCCTCTTAAGAAAGGGCCTCATTTGTAATGGACTGCAAACACTAATGGATTCATTCAAACTGGGCCAGGCCTCGTGGGTTTTCCCCCTTTTCAAGGGTTTCCACGTAAAAACTGGTGTCTATTATAAATACTGCACCATCTTCTTTCATATGTTTGCGTGCTGAATCTTCGTACAAAGTTAAGACGTTAAACTTTATCGCTCTCTACTGCCGCGAATTTTCCAGGACATAACAAGTATATATTCAAATAATACTAATTTTGTCATATATATGTATAATTTATATTATATGTTATTCCTTAATTTAATTAAAGTTTTTTATAATTATTTTTTTATAGTTTATTTATATTTACTAAAAAAATTACTTTAAAAATAATAATAAAGTCTAATTTAGAGAATATTATAAATAAAATCATGATATTTAACTTGAATTAGCAATAAGATCATATGTTTAAAATAATTTAAAAAGAAGCTAAAGAATGCACCAAATAATTTGGTGCATTCAAAATGTGCCAAATCATTTGATGAATATTTAGAACCAGTCAAATCATTTGGCTAATTCTAAAGAACTAGTCAAATCATTTGGCTAATTCTAAAGAACTAGTCAAATCATTTGACACATTCATCATAGTCAGCTGAATTAAATTTTAAAATGACTGTAACAATGCGCTAAATAGTTTTACACAAACAAAATGATGCATTCCATTGAATACACCAAATTATTTGTGGTATTTAAAATATGCGCAAATAATTTGGTGCATTTAATGGAATGTGTCATCCTATTTGGTTAGTTTATTTCTTTTTAAAAATTTTTATACTGTTTTTCTATTTTTAAATTATTAGATAAATAATTATGTTATATTAATTTTTAAATTTAATATCTATAAAAGAATAATATCTATTGCATAAAATCAATAATAGCTGTAATAATCTGATCCTAATATCCGGAATTTTTTAAAAATTAATTTCAACCAATTGCTCGGAAACTCTCTATATCACTAAATTCCCTTTAATTGCTCCGATCCACTCTTACTGTAACTTTATATTGGCCGACACTTTCTTCTACCATTCTCCACTTTTCAAAGATTTCTACGCTGCACGGGATCTGATCCAGATCCCCGCCCCGCTCCGCTTTGAGAGTAAGCTAGTCCTCGTTTCGCTCACTATTTCGTTTTGCCCATTGGTTTTCGTTGAGCTTGCTTCCGACGCATGTTTGTTTTTCGTGTATTTGTTTTCGGTCTCAGTTGTTTTAAGAAAAATCGTTTTTTTTTGGAGGTTTTTTGTTGCGTTTTGCGATTCCTAATTCATCCTTCATGTAGATTTCGGATCAAAATGGTGGAGTTGATGACATTGGCGTCATGGGTTTGCTTGCTTGTTTAACCAGTATTGGCTGTAAGTTTGGATGCATGAGTGTGTGGTGGAGTTTTATAGATCTGTTTGTACGTCAGGCAGAAGCATGGAAGGACAAATCACATAGAGAAAAATATGTCTATCCTCGTGTCGAAGTTCCAAATCACACATGCGCACCGTCGTCAATATTTGAACCCAAAACCTCTTGCTTGGGACCATAGCCATCACAAACCAGCCTAGGGTCGGGCTGGTGTTCACTTGTGCTTTTGGGCATTACTCAATTTGTTGCTTTGCTATCACAAGTTAGTTTATTTCTTCACTATATATCAATTCACTTCGTCAGTTCAAAAGAATAACTAGATCTAACCTTCAACAAAGTTCATTTATATCCAAAATTGTAAAAGCACAAATCCTTGCGTTTTAGCATAAATCACACACATTTATATTCCATTCCTCTAACTCAGGCCTCTTTGATGGGGCATACGCCTCAACCAATCGACCTAAGGATGAGTGTTAGTTCCCTTAAACTTTTGACCATTACTCAGTTTATTTCCTTATAATCTTGTGTTAGTGTATTGCGTATGGTATATCTCAGCTCAATTGATCAGTCACAACGAGTAGCACCATCTACATTTTATGATTTTAATGAAGTTTATTTGAGGAACTTATATCACAAGCTATCAAAGCACAAATCTAACTAAAGGAAATGGAAAAAGGAGTACTTTCATTGGTACTATTTTAGATGGCGATTCTTGCGAATGTTGTATTATTTACGAGAAAGAATAAATATAAGGATAAATATATGATATATGTATAACATTGATAGTCATGTTGAAATGAATTTAAATGGAGTTTCTTTATGTTTAGAAATGAGCATGCATATTATTTCAAAAGCCTTGTGCTACTGTAATTTAGAAGCATGATTTACTCATTGAGTTATTTTATGACTTACCCTTTTTATTGATTTTTTTTGAGGTACTTATTTGATTTTATTTCAAATTGTTTTGAGGTTTCAATATCTCTTTTTGTTATGGGAGATGGATTTAGTTAATGAAAATTTAATCAACCGTCTTATCGTCTGTTATTGCCTCGTTAATTCTAGCCTTCGGTCCGTTGTGACATCAACTATGCAACTAATGACAGCTTAAGCATGACCCTAAAAGACTGATGTCCCCTCGTTTGTGCTCTGTTGTAGTCCCAACAAATTGCTGGCTAACGAGTATGCCTCTAAAGAGCCATCTCGTGTCAAACCATTGGCTTCTAGACTGATGAAGGCCTTATACGAGGAAATCTCTCTTTACACTCTGTATTTACTTGGACAGACCTACCTGGAGATGCCTTAAAAACTATTTTTGCATATCTAGAGCACCATCTTATGTCATGCCATCGACTTAGCAGCGGTGATGTTACCAAATAGTAAACATATCCTAACCAATGCTTGGGATGTAATATACTAAACATTTGTAAGTGGAAGGTACTTTTTGATCGTTTCAGAAATAGAAACATTATATGGGAAGATACTTGTTCCTTCGTCTCCTAGCTTGTCTTACTGTGCCACATACACTTAAAATGAAGTTTATTTTGGGGACTTTATATCACTGGCTTGTTGTCTGCTTCTTGTATTATTTCATTTATCATTTTCATCTCCCACAATTTAATTGGTTATATTTGCATGTTCAAATTTGTTATTCTTTCCTTCTTGTTTTATTTCCATAGTTTTACTCGCTTTTTGGTGAACATCATGATTTGATCATAGTTTATGTTTTTTACTTATGAAGGTTGTTACTTTAATTGTTACTGTTTCTTCTTCTAGATTGTTGAGCAACACTGGTGTCCAAAGTCCCAACGGGAGGAATAATTATTGACCCTTGCTTCGAAGAGATACCAATCATTACTCCTGGATCATTGTGAAAATCTTAATTTTTTTGCCTGTAGGTGGGGAATTGCATTTAACGATTTGTTAAATGTTATCATAATAGCTATTTGATCATAGTTATTTCCAAAAAGAATGAGGGGAAGAGCTGATGGAGGCCAAAAGAGGCACTTGGTACCATTCATTTGTGTTGTTCTGCTAATTTTTGGTTTCCTATTCATCTACTTTGGTGGCCATCGAGGGAAGCATGCTAGTGCTGCTTTAGATTATGGTACCAAATTCTCAAGGTCGTTAGGTTTAGGTTGGGGTAGCAGTGATGATGGAGATGCTTCCAAAACATATAATTATGCTTTAGGAAAAGAAGATGGATATGAAAATATCACGCCCAAGAGCTTCCCAGTGAGTGGTTTTTAAACCTATAATTGAAGAATTTTTCTAGTTAATATTTTTCTACAAAACATCTGTACTTGTTTCATATTTTATCAAGGTTTGTGATGATCGCCACATGGAGTTGATTCCTTGCCTGGATAGGAACTTAATTTACCAAACACGATTGAAGCTAGATTTGTCGTTGATGGAGCACTATGAGCGACATTGCCCGCAGACTGAGAGGCGCTTCAATTGCTTGATCCCTCCTCCATCTGGTTACAAGGTCCTCAGTGCTATCTATATATATCTGACATCCATCGTTTTACTGAATCTTTTCCCTGCTAAAATGCAATCTTCTTGTTCTTGTGAATTTATCTCTAATCTCCATACGTTAGGTTCCAATAAAGTGGCCAAAAAGTAGAGATGAAGTTTGGAAAGCCAACATACCTCACACTCACCTTGCACATGAGAAGTCTGATCAGAACTGGATGGTTGTGAAAGGTGACAAGATACATTTTCCTGGTGGTGGTACCCATTTTCATTATGGAGCTGACAAATATATAGCCTTAATTGCAAATGTAAGCTGCATTCTTCTTATCTCTATTTCCGCATTTCCTTTTTCTGGCTTTTAGAGATTCATTTATCCACTAGTAACCTTTGTTTAGAAGTCTATGATTTGTTAAACCATGAGAAATTCTTCTTCAACCCCTAGAATCTCCTTCACGGTGCATTATTTTTTGGTGAACCACAAAATGAAGATTCTGATTTATCTTGTTCCATTCGACAGATGCTGAACTTTTCAAATAGTGAAATAAACAATGATGGAAGATTGCGAACCGTATTGGATGTTGGTTGTGGAGTTGCAAGTTTTGGAGGATATCTTCTCTCATCTAATGTTATTGCAATGTCCTTGGCTCCAAATGATGTTCACCAAAACCAGATTCAGTTTGCTTTAGAGAGAGGAATACCTGCCTTTTTAGGTGTTTTAGGGACATGGAGACTCCCTTACCCTAGCAGGTCATTTGAGCTTGCTCATTGTTCCCGTTGTAGGATAGATTGGCTTCAAAGAGATGGGATCCTTCTACTTGAGCTTGATAGACTACTAAGGCCAGGAGGTTTTTTTGCTTATTCATCGCCTGAAGCATATGCACAGGATGAAGAGGATCTGAGAATATGGAGAGAGATGAGTGCACTGGTAGAAAACATGTGTTGGAAAATTGCTGCAAAACAAAATCAGACAGTTATTTGGGTCAAACCTCTAACAAATGACTGTTACATGGATAGAGCTCCAGGTGTTTTGCCTCCGTTGTGCAGATCTGACGCTGATCCAGATGCAGTTTGGGGTGTCCAAATGGAGGCATGCATTACCCCTTACTCCGAGCGTGAGTGCACTATGAAATATTATTATATTTATGTTGTAGATTATATTTTCTGATCCATAAACTTTAATCATTTTAGTATTTTGGAGTACTTAAATTTGCTTGTAGTTTTAAGTTTGTTTAATGTCTGCAAGCAGTTGGTTGATTGTTTTCTGAGTATTCAATTAGCTAGTTCTTGGAGTTCCTGATTAATGCATTTCTGCTGAAAAAAGCCACCTTTTTGAAAATATGAGCGGCTATATAAATATGCTCATCTACAGCTATAGAAAACCATCTTTCAGCTGTAGATTTCTCTTACAGGAGCGCCTTCTGGAAAGCTTTTAGCTTTTTGAATGCTTATTGAGCATAATGTTAATCTGTACAAACGATCATTCATT
The DNA here is from genome assembly GCA_016618105.1 of Dendrobium huoshanense. Lineage (NCBI taxonomy): Eukaryota > Viridiplantae > Streptophyta > Magnoliopsida > Asparagales > Orchidaceae > Dendrobium > Dendrobium huoshanense. Next base: position 9,841,387 of record CM028358.1, on the reverse strand, counting down.
ATAAGCCATTTTTAAAGTATTAGAATGTATAGCGATTGTTTTTTGAATTTGCAGTTGAGTCTTGACTCTTAGGTGTTTATTGTTTTGGTTCTTGATGCTGATCTTCATTTTTTATCTGATTTCTTTTTCATGACATCACTTTTTTTAGAACCAGACACTGGTGATTCGTCTGATTGATCATTTGGTCAAACTTTTATTATATTGCTCAAGATGGTCGGGCAATATGAAATAACTTACAAAACCACTTATGCAATTCATGCTGCCATTGTTGGTAGCATAAAATAAAGATATGAATGCTGTTCATTCTTATTTTCTGGAGTAGTTATCTATATTTAACTCATAAAATGGTTATATACTTTACATAAATGTATATTGTTATGCACATTCACGATATTGTGTGCTAGAAATTGGTCATGGTGTTGATAGAGTTCTTTGTTTTGAACCGACAAACTTTTATTATATTGCTCAAGATGGCCAGGCAATATGAAAGAACTTACAAAACCACTTGTGCAATTCATGCTGCCATTGCTGGTAGCATAACATAAAGATATGGATGCTTTTCATTCTTATTTTCTGGAGTAGTTCTATATTTAACTCATAAAATGGTTATATACTTTACATAAATGTATATTGTTATGCAGATTCACAATATTGTGTGCTAGAAATTGGTCATGGTGTTGATAGAGTTCTTTGTTTTGAATCGACCTTAACTTGGGGCTAAGTCTTTCACACCACAAGTCTGAAAAATTAGAGCTTAGTTTTTGACCTTAAATTCAATCTCCCGATGCAAAAATTGAAAAGCCTTAGGCTCAGGTTAGCTGTCCTGGTAAGCAGCTTCACAAGATAATTCACTTCAAGTCCCTAGGAGTTGTCCTAATCAAGTTATAGGGGAGGTCGAGCAAAAGTCCCTCTTCTTCCTCACTTGGACACAAGATTCTTAGATGTTTAAAAGACGTGTGGAAGACCTTTTTATGGGCTCATGGTCCTCTTGTTTTTTGTCCACTTGTGTGCCCATAGGAAGTTTCCGACATGATGCGCCCACATGCACTAAAACTGGCTGCTTTGATCCTACATCAATTTGATTGTCATGACCTGGCCGGGTAAGCTCGAGTTAACGAGGCGGGAACAGACGGTAGTACAAAAAAAATTTAAACTTTCATTCCAAAGTAACAATAACAAATAATCATCCAAATACAAAAAATAGGAAATAGCCACTAAACATATGTTTCAGACATTTCTATTACATCATAAATATCAACTCATAACATAAAACACAACTACTACAATTGCACCACATTACATAAATCATTACATGATATAACATAACCATAAAGAACTTGTCTTCTTGGGATTATCTACGATGGTAAGTAATAAGTCTGTCAGCCATCAAATGTTAGCAAGTTCTCATGAAAAATATATTCCCACAATCAGGGATGAGCTAACGCTCAGCAGGTAACAAATATTTATTTTAAATTCATAAAGTAAGAAAAAGAAGACATTATGCATATAACTTTCATATAACAGCGCTGAAATCATTTTCAGAAGAATTACTATAAAAGTCATATATTGAAATTTGGGTATGCATATTTTGTATGACATCCTAAATGCTCATTTTTCTTTTATCTTTTCATATAATCATAAATTTATCCTTTTTTTTTATTTTCATACCTTTTCCTTTACATTCTTATATTTATAGAATACTTATTCATAGTTTTATACATCTGTCATTGAAGTACCAATATTTTTGTACTGATCAGATACACATTCAAATTTGGCTAATCATTTCATTTATTTGTTTCGAAGAGTCTTTTACCATTTGCTCCAAAGAGCCCTTTACCATTTGCTCTAGAGAGCCTTTTACCATTTGATACTCTGTATAATCATGCACATTCAATCATTCAATATTTATTGTAGGAACGTTAAATCATTCATACAATCATATGTGCCTATCTAATTTTTTTTCATGCTCATTCTACATGTAAACATTTTAAAAATTATTAATAAAATATGCCACCTTATCTAACATTACTTATAACGATATACTTGTGTATAGGTAGAACATGTGATGTTTAAATGAATAAAAAAAGTCATAACACAAATGCATTCTTTCATAATATTTAAAAATTAAGAACTTGAATTTAATAAAAATACAAGTACCTAATGTAAAAATATCGGACTTGTGTAACTTATCTCCTTGATGCCTTTCCTCTTCCACTTTTAAAAATCTAAGAAAACCTAACATAAAACTTAATTCATTTTCACTAATGATTTTAATTACCCTAATAATCACTTTAATATCTCATGAACATTAATCTTTAATTTAAATTTTTGGATTTTTCATTAAACCTAATTTTTTGGAAATCATATATTCACTAATTTTCTCATATAACCATACCAAAATTGTTGCAAATTCAGGTCCATGAACTATGTTTTGATGATTGACAAACACTCTTACTTGACTTGGACTGTCTTTTACTACTGACTTTTCAGGAATCAAAGATCTGACGGAAAAACGGAGCCAGCTCAAGATGGGGTAGATTAGGGTTGAGTCAGTATGTAAATTTATCTTTCCCCTCTTTATAAGTCAATTGTAATCTTTGGTGTGACTAATGTTAAGTAACCCTACACACACACACTTGAGAAACTTAAAATTTCTGTTTTTTCTCAAATCGGTCAGGACGATATTTTACATCGTCCTGGACGATCGGGCTTAAAACTGAAAATCTAATAAGGGGTTCTTAATTAAGGCAGCCGTCATTAGCCAATCGGCCTGGACGATAAGCTCAAAACAGAAAGAAATTGCCGCCATAAACAATTAAGGTATTATGTAATTTTTAGTAATCGACCAGGATGATCTTGGATCGGCCTGGACGATATTCACAATTATGCCTTAATTAATCAGACAAATCAAGGAAGTAATTAAGGATGATTGATACGATCATATCGTCCTAGACGATCGTATGATCGGCCAGGACGATCTATTCAAAAACCTTAGTTACTTCTGGACGATAAGTATTGGCCAGCACAAATTCAGGGCGATGTTCTGGACGATCGGGATCAGACATCTTGAATTCAGGGTGATGCTCTGGACGATTTTCCTCTGATTTGAACTGATCGGCCTGGACGATCAAGCCAATTTTCAATCGTCCAGTTTGCATTCAGGGCGATGCTCTGGCCGATCTCAAGGAATTTGTACTGATCGGCCAGGACGATTTTCATATCGTCCTGGATGATATAGTCGGCAACTTGCAATTAATGAGCTCCTTTGAAGCTCTTCTATTTAAGAGCTCTTGTTCAACGTTTTTGAATAATCTTTTGCTGCTGCCTTGACCTGAGAATACCTTGAGGAGAGAAAGAGAGAGAGAGAGAGAGAGAGGATCTTATGAGGGGGAGCTTGTGAGGGGATTCACAAGGGTTGCTTCAAGGATCGCTCTGCTTCTTCTTCGTTTAGAGTTTCTCATCCGTGGAAGGGTCGATAGAGGTAAGGATTCAGCATCTGATTGTGGTTCTCTGCCAGCTTCAGGAGGAAGTAAAATGAGATAGGTTCTCTGCCTTGCTGGGGTGGCAAAAAGAGGTTCTTTGTAAAGGCTTCTCCGCCTAACTGTGGGGGCTAAAGGAGAGTCACGAGTATAGTGCAATACTCGGAGGGTGCCTCCGGTGAGTGGACGTAGGTCGAGTTGACTGAACCACTATAAATTTCTGTGTTCTTATTTCTTGCTTCCGTACTTATTTTTGTGGTGTGATTTTGATTTATGTGATTTTTACTTCTTTGTGAATTTTTTTTTTAAAATACCAATTCACCCCCCCTCTTGGTTAGCTTGAGCCAGTTCTATAGGGCTTAACATCCCTAACAAACTTTCAAGTGGTATCTGAGCGAGATTCATAAAATTTAGTTTGAAAACTTTTTGAATTTTGATCCATGGCTAACTTTGGGAATCGTAACACTACGGAAGGGTATTCTATTACCCGACCTCCCATGTTTGATAATCTACCTTTTGATTTCTGAAAAACCTGCATGTCAACGTTTTTACAATCTACTGATTATCACATGTGGATGCTTATCAAAGAAGGTTATTCTCCACCTTCTCGTGAAATTAATGGTGTTAAAACTGAAATTGCTTTTACTGAATGGATTTTCGATGAAAGAGATTTAGCCCAATTAAATGCAAAATGTTTGAACTGTTTTTTCTGTGCTTTAAAGTCTGAGGATTACATGCGTGTCTCCACTTGCAAAACTGGTAAAAAAATTTGGGATAAATTGTGTATCACTTATGAAGGCACTAATGAAGTTAAACAATCCCGTTTGAATATTCTCTTGCATGACTACGAACTTTTTCGTATGAAACCTCATGAATCTGTTTCTGACATGTATACTAGGTTTACACATATAGTCACTTCACTGCATGCATTAGGAAGAGAACTGTCAAACTATGAAAAAGTGAATAAGATCTTGAGATGTTTGCCTTCGTCATATGATGCTAAAATCATTGCAATCACTGAATCTAAGAATTTAAATACTTATTCTATTGATAACTTACTTGGCTCACTCATTGCTTACGAGCAAGGGGTGAATCAAAGAAATCTTGATGCAGGTGAGAAGAAAAAGGAGAAAACGGTGGCACTAAAGGCGCACAAATCGGACTCAGAATCTTCTGGGTCTGAAAGCGATGACTTTGCCTTAATCACAAGGCAATTCAAAAGTTTTATAAGGAAGAAACACAAGCACCATTGGAGAAAAGGTAAGGATCATAAACATTTTAAAGGATCTTCTGATGTGATCTGTTATGAATGCATGAAACCCGGACATGTGAAAGCCGATTGTCCTTCACTTAAGAAGCACTCAAGCAAGGAAAAGAGTGAGGAGAAATCCAACTTTAGAAAGGACAAAAGGAGACTACAAAAGGCATTTTGAGCGGACTCTGCATCAGATTCATCGGAGACGGAACTAGAAGATGAAACAACCAACTTGTGCTTAATGGCAGATGATAATATGGATCAAGAAGAGGTATGTAAACTTTCCTATGATCAACTCCTTGAAGTTTCTGAAAAAATTCATGCATCATACAGGAAACTAAAGAAAACACATGCTAGCTTGAAATTAAAATTCTTGAATCTACAAAAAGAGCATGCAATTTTGACTAAAGATCATCAAACAATTGATTCAAATAATATGACTTTACTTGATGAATTTGATGAGTTAAATAAAAATCATTGTGAATTAGTTGAAAAACATGATGCATTAAAAGTTACACACACATCACTTGAATCTGATTTTAAGAAGTCTAAAGAGAAGGGGAAAAATTTGAGGATTGAAAATGAGGTCTTAAAGAGCACTAATTTGAAGATTCAAAATGAATTAAAAACATGAAAAAAAACTAGGATGACACGTACTTTTGATCAATTGCCAAAACCTAGGAAGAGGCATTATAACTCAAACCACTTAAAAAATCTCTTTCCTGGAGTTAGATGTTTTTCATGTGGCATGTTAGGACACATCTCACACACTTGCACAGTTCATCATAGTACACATTGGGTGTGGAGACCAAAGGTGCATGATCCACAGCATACTATACATTCATTGCATTCTACTTTTCATAAGGAGGGACCCAAACCTGTTTGAGTTCCTATATCTAACATTTGATAATCTTGCAGGCGGGCTCTCACAAAAGGCCTCATGAGAGTATGTGGTAACTGGACAGCGGATGCTCTCGACATATGACTGGTGATGCCAATCAGTTTGTTGTACTAGAGTCCAGGACTAGAGGCAAGGTTACTCTTGGAGACAACACCACTAGAAAGGTGGTAGGCTCATGTATAATTGGTAATTCCAAGAACCTTATGATTGAAAATGTTTTGCTTGTAGATGGATTGAAGCACAACTTACTCAGCATCAGTCAACTCTGTGACAAAGGCTTCATCATGCAATTCTTTGCAAATTCATGCATTGTAAGTTTAAGTAACAACACTATTTTGCAGGGAAAGAGGATCAACAACGTCTACATGCTTGATTTAAATAACATTGAATGTGCTGATTCATTTTGCTTAAAAATAGTGATTGATGATTCATGGTTGTGGCAATGGAGACTTTGTCATGCAAGTATGAAAACCCTTAGGAAAGTGACCCAAAAGGATCTAGTTAGAGGTGTCCCCAAATTCAAGTTTTTAAAAGATCACATTTGTGATGCCTGTCAACTAGGAAAGCAAGTCCACTCCACCTTTCACCCCATTAAGGACATTAGCACCTCTAGACCTTTAGAAGTCCTTCACATGGATTTGTTTGGACCCATTAGCACGGTCATCTTGGGAGGGAAAGTCTATGGTTTTGTGATTGTTGATGACTACTCAAGGTTCACTTGGACTAGATTTCTTACACATAAAAATAAGTCTTTTGAGGAGTTTAAAATATTTTCTACTTGGATTCAGAAAAAGCTAGGTTGTAAGATTTTGACCATCCATAGTGATCATGTGGGAGAGTTTGAGAATGAAAGATTTGAAGATTTTTGTGAGGACAAGGGGATTAGCCATAATTTTTCAGCTTCTTGGACCCCTTAGCAGAACGGGGTAGCTGAAAGGAAAAACCGGACCTTGGTGGAAGCTGCTAGAGCCATGCTTGCTGAGTATTCACTTCCAAAATACTTTTGGGCTGAAGCGGTTAACACAACTTGTTATGTGTTGAATAGGGTGAATGTTAGAGCCAAATTAGAAAAGACACCCTATGAGATTCTTAAGGGTAGGACACCCAATCTTTCCCACCTTCATGTCTTTGGTTGTAAGGTTTTTATTCACAACAATGGAAAGTCTCATTTGGAAAAATTTGATCCTAAATCTGATGGAGTATTCTTGGGATATTCTAGTGTTGGGAAGTCTTTTAGAGTGTTTAACAAGAGAACTTTGATGGTGGAAGAGACAACCCATGTAATATTTGATGAGTCTGATCCTAGGAAATCTGGAGTTGAAGATGATGATGATGTTGGAGAGATTACAAATGGAGTAAAAAATTTGGGGAAGGGGGTAGAACACCAAAATAATGAAGTAGGAGAAGTCACCCAAGGAGTAGAAAATATTGATTTGGATGAAAGGGTTGGATCTTCTCACACTTTGCCTAGAGATTGGAGATACTCTACAAGTCACCCCAAGGATTTGATCTTAGGAGACCCTTCTAGTGGAGTTAAGACTAGACATGGACTTAGGAAGGAGGTGAACCACTCTGCCTTTATCTCAATGACTGAACCCACCACCATTAACCAAGCCCTTACTGATGAGTTTTGGATTTTAGCAATGCAAGAAGAATTGAATCAATTTGTTAGGAATGATGTTTGGGAGCTTGTAGAAAGACCTAAGGGACAATATAGTTGGGACAAAGTGGGTCTTTAAGAACAAGGTGAATGATTCAGGAGTGGTGGTTAGGAATAAAACAAGATTGGTGGCTAAGGGGTATAACCAAATAGAAGGGATAGACTTTGAGGAGACTTTTGTCCCTGTAGCTAGATTGGAAGCCATTAGAGTGCTATTAGCCTTTACCTGTTATAAAGGATTTAAGCTTTTTCAAATGTATGTCAAGAGTGTCTTTTTAAATGGGGAAATAAAAGAAGATGTGTTTGTAGAACAACCCCCTAGGTTTTGAGAGTTCCCAATTTCAAAATCATGTTTTTAAATTAAAAAAAAGGTTTTGTATGGGTTAAAGCAGGCACCAAGAGCTTGGTATGAGAGGCTTAGCACATTCTTACTAGAGAGAGAGTTTGTCAAGGGGAGCGTAGACACCACCCTTTTTCTTAGAAGAGTTGGAGATGATTTACTCATTGTTCAGATTTATGTGGATGATATACTCTTTGGATCTTCTAATAAGAAATTGTGTGATGAGTTTTCTAAAACAATGAGTAGAGAGTTTGAGATGAGTTTGATGGGAGAGTTGTCCTACTTTTTGGGGTTTAGCATAAAATAATTGGAGAATGGAACCTTTTTAAATCAAACAAAATACATAAAGGACATTTTGAAGAAGTATGAGATTGACAAAGTTAAGCCAATTAACACTCCCATGACTTCTAGTGCTCCATTGGATAAGGACCCAAGTGGTAAGTCTATTGATCAGAAGAAGTATAGATGTATGATTGGTTCTTTACTTTACTTGTCTGCGAGCCGACCTGATATTATGTTTAGTGTTTGCCTCTGTGCTAGATTTCAAGCTGATCCTAAGGAGTCCCACCTGACTGCAGTTAAGAAAATTTTTAGATACCTTTTGGGGACCCAAGGCTTAGGGATTTGGTTCCCTAGACACATCACTTATTTTGAGATTATTGGATTTTCTGACTCTGATTTTGCAGGATGCAAGGTGGATAGAAAAAGCACTTCAGGAACTTGTCAATTCATAGGACAGTCTCTGGTGTCATGGTCTAGTAGGAAGCAAAACTCTGTTGCACTCTCCACTGCTGAAGCTGAGTACATTGCTCTTGGAAGTTGTGTGGCCCAAGTCCTTTGGTTAAAACAACAAGTATTGAATTTAGGATTACCTGTAAGCACCATCTCAATCTTTTGTGACAACACTAGTACCATATGCATCTCTAAGAATCCTATCCAACATTCAAGGACTAAGCACTTTTACATTAGACATCATTTCATTAGAGATTATGTGACTAAGGGAGACATTGAGTTACACCATGTGACAATTGAAAATCAACTGACTGACATCTTTACTAAACCACTGGCCTTCGACACTTTCAGTTCTTTAAGGATCAGATTGGGTGTGATTGACATAAATGCATAAAACTTGATCTTTAATTTGCTTTCTTTTGATTTTGTTCTTTTTCTTTTAACTTATTTTTCTTTATTTTGCTCTTTGTTTTTCCTTTTGCTTTTAGTTTTTTTTTTGTTATGTTTTACTTTCTTTTGTGTGCTTTTTAAAGTTTAGTTTTCAAAATCATCGTTGAAATGATATCATATGCCTCGTCCTTGCTTTTAAAAAATTGTAGTCAATGTTTTTACATCTCTTAATCTCTTAGATGGTAAAAATATTTTGTGATTGTGTCTTTTTCTCTAATCTATTTTAGCGGCATAGTTTTCTTTTCTAATCAAAAATCTATTTCAAATTAAAGATTGTGTATGAAATTATGATCTTTTCCTAAGCTTGCTTAAGCAAATCTATCTTGTATTTATAATGTTTAAAAGTTTTGTCACATCAAGATTCCTTGTTACTCTTGTCTTTGATTATTGATTCTGTTTGTGATAATTCTTCCTTATGTTAGAGAGAGCCCCTATTCTCTAATATCTAGAAGATATACTCACAACTAAGCATTTTTTAAGAATTGTAAAAGAGAATAGAGCTTGCAAAAAAAAAAAAAAAAAAAGGCCAATGATGCCAACAAAAGATGCGCAATGACGCCAAATTGAAAAATTATATATCAAAAAGCAAAAGATGTGCAGAAGCACCAATCAATTGACAAGTGACATAAAATGAGCCCACTAAAAAGCAAGCTCCTCTCTCTTTTCAAATCCTTTAAAAACTTAGAAGTTTTCATGTATCAAAGGCTTGATTTCGATTGTTTTGAGATTGTGACAAATTTATTTTGATTCATTATTCTATAAGATATTTTTTCTTAAATCAAGTAATGAATTGATTCTTGTTCCTCATATCCAATTGATTTTTTGAATTAGGCCATTGATTTCAAAAGACGATTCTACCCTAAGAGAAAGTCTGAGCTAAGGGTAATCTTGATCGGATATTCTACCGTTCTTTGGATTATTGATGTTGTTAACTCATTAACTCACAAGTTTTTAAAATCAATCACATGGAATACTACATCATCTTCATGCCTTGATAAAAAAAAAATAATTTTTTTTTTGGTTCTTGGTTCCCTCCTTTTTGAGATGTCAAAAGGGGGAGTAGTTTTAGGATGTGTCTTGCACAAGGTTGTGAAAATTGGATCGGACAACGAACCGGAAGAGGGAGAGGTTCACGGTTTGATCGGTTCGACCGGTCGAACCGGGGTCGAACCGGATGATGTAATAAATAATAATATTATTAAAAATTAATAACATAAAAATCATATAATATAAATATATGAACATTTAATAATATTTATAAAATTTTAAAATATATAATAAAATTTTATACATATAAATATCATTTAAGAATAATATTTTTATAAGAATAATACTTAATATAATATATAAATTTATAATATAAAAAATTTATGATCATTAATATAATATAAATAATTAAATATATGACCATTTAATAATATTTATAAATTTAAAATATATATAATACAAACTTATGAATATAAATATCATTTAAAAATTATATATTTATATATTTATAAGAATAATATTTAATATAATATATAAATTTATAATATTAATATTTTATAATATAATTATTATAATATATATATTATAGTAAATTTATAATACATATCATTCAAATTTGGAGCCCAACTAAGAAAAAATTGAAGCCCAACTAAAAAAATTTTGAAGTCCAACTAGCCCAAATAAGCCCCAAGTCACATTCTAAACTATTCATGCAACTTTTTTAGTCCAACATCATAGGGGGAGGTTGAAGATGTTTCTTTGAACCCTTTATAAAGTGAGAAGTACACTCTCTTTGCAAAACAAATTATGTGAGTATTTAACAAAACTTGCATGTATTATGATGAAATTAATCATCATAATTAATAAAAATATTTTTAAAATTTTAATAAACAAAAATATGTTTTTAAAATTTTAATTAAAACAAAAATAAAATATTTTTATGAACCGGCTGGTTCTTTCCAACTCGGACCGGTTCAACGGTTCACCGGTTGAACCGCCGGTTCAATCCGGTTTGCTCCGGTTGAGGCTTTAGGTTTTGGGCAATTAGGAGAGGAATTAATTTGAAAATTCAAATCAAGACTAAGGGGGAAAGAGAGGCGACCAAGGGGGAGAGATTTGAGGCTGAATTGGTGGAGATGGGGAATTAATTTGGGAGAGAGAAGGCAGCCATGGAGAGGCCGGCCAAACTAGAGGAGAGAGGGGATTTCGGTTTTGAGGAGTTGGGGCCCACTTGATTACTCCATTTATTTGTATAAAATTCTGAAATAATTTCAGCTTTAAACACAAAATAGTTTCCTAAATTAAAGACAATTAATTGGGTTGATTTTGAATTTCAAAAATTGAAATTCAAGTCCAATTAATCCAAAGGCATGAATTAAGGAAACGCCTAAAGGAGCAAACTTGATCTCACGGCTGAATTTCAGATTTGAAACCGAAATTCAAAATCCCACTAATTTCAGATCTGAGACTAAAAGTCAAAATCCCATTAATTCCATTGATTGAATTAATGAAAACCTTTTAGGAAATAATCTTGCATCATGGCTGAATTTCAAATCTGGAAGTTGAAGGAAGGGAAGGGGCGGTGGCAAGGGGAGGATGGCGGGGATCTGGCCGGCAGGTGGCCGGATGTTGGCTGGCGGGAGGCTGGCCGGTGGTGGCTGCTTCTCTGGCTGGCAAAAACAGAGGGGACGGGAGGGCTGAAGCTCACGGCTGGGCTGTCAGCTGTGAGGTTGGAGAGCAGCACAAGGGTTTTGGCTGCACGGAATGGCCATGGGCCGGCGGCCAGAAGCCTGGATCCTGGCTGGTCGGTGGGAGGAGCAGCCCAGGTGGCCGGCGGCTTGAGTGGCTCAGGTTAGGCGGCAACAAATGCAAGGGGAAGGAAGAGGGAAGAATTCTAGGGATTCGAAGAATGAAAATTCAACTTCCCACGAATAGTTGCAATCCAAATCCACACAATGATGACTAGATCAAGATAAACAAAAGAAAAGAGAAGGACAAGAAAACCTAGAACTCACAAAGAGATCTAGCTTCTCCTACGAACTCACTAAGAGATCGTGGAGGTTTGCACTCACAAAGAGAACATGAACTCTAAAATTTTTCATTCATCAAAAATTAAATTATTACAAGAGGGCCATATAAATAGGCCTCACAATGACAAAGAAAAACGAAAGACTAAAATGCCCCTTGGGCTACAATAGCGACCAAATACCCCTAAGGGTAAAAACGGAAAATCAGAAAATAAAAATAAACTACTACATAAAATGATGAAAATGCAAATCATAATCGTGTCCGTCGATCTCCGGCATCTCCTGAAGGTACATGTGTCGAAATCGCTGCTGATGTCCCCATCAACTTCTTTGCTAATTTATTAACAACTTCCTATGTATCACCTTTGAATGTTTATTGAGCTTATAAATGTCTTATTCAAAATATTTTTTGAGCTTGAGGGCATTCTCTTGAATATTTTCACCATTGCCTTTGAATTAGTGGCGAACATTGAACTTGCATCATAGAAGGAATATGAAATGAGAAGGATATAAAATTTATCAATGTGGAATTTTAGCATGAGATGCTTGCCATAGCTTGAATAGGCAACTCTTGCTGGACCGCATAGAGCCATACCTATGCTTGTCTTTATTAATGCTTTCTAGGAGTTGTTGGATGGAGCAGCAAAATTTAAAGGGTTAATGTGTCTTGAGTTGATTCTTATACTGATAAATAGAAGCAAAGTAGAGCCTGGAATTTATTAGGTCGAAAAGCATACTGCCTCCAATTGCAAAATAAAAAAAGCAATTGCAATTGCAAAATCAAACTTTCAGCAATTGCAAAATAAAAAAAGCAAAATGGGATACAATTATGCCTTTGAAGCCCAAGTTCATCTCAGTGTCACTAAATGTAAAGGCAAATCTCTCCAAGAGAAGCTCAAGAGTCAAGAGAAATAATTCTTTTGGAGATTCAGGGTGGGGAATTATTCTTTATTCCAACAAGTGTTCATCATTGGTCACCAATTGGTGGAGCCAATCAACCTGAGAACATAAATAACATAGGTGATGCAAAGTATTTCTCATACCACCGCATGATCAGCTACCAACTCAATTACATTCAAAGATTGTATGGTGGCATAAACACAAAAATGGAGAGCTTGCATCATCTGATAAAGTGCTCGATCATCCTTGGTGTGGCAAATAATATAAGTTTTATAGTCTTTAGTACAATGGCATCATGAGAGGCTAATTGAAGTGAAGTGAAATTTTTTGGTCAAGTCCTTAAATTTATCCTATTAAAATGGGGTATATTTTAAGGTCTTATAACCCCACTAAATATAAGGTATTTTAATATATTTATCTCGGCCTCTCTATCTTACACAATGTGATGCATAGCTCAACCCTTGAGGGGAAGGTCTGGCTTAGCCAAGTCCTCAGACAACATGCTATGACATCTATAATGAGACTAGATTCTAAATTTCTGCCATCAACATATGAACATGATCCAACTCTAACAATCTAACTTCCTTATGACTGAGGTGTAAAATATAATGTCAATAGGGTACACCTAGGGTTGTAAATGAACTGAGCATTTGATGAACTACTCATGGCTTGGCTTGATTAAAGCTCATTTGTGAGCATTTGATTAAGTAGTCAAACAAGCTTGAACATTTTTATAAATACTCGATGTTTAAACAAACAAGCCTTTTGCAGAGCATCATAGACCCGTTTCGAGTCAGATTTTTGGGTCGTGTCAATTATTGACACCCCTATTCATGGAGTTAGTAATTTCAAACTTGAAGCCTTTGGTAGGGTAGTGCCTTAATTGAGTTATGCTCATCATGAATAATATTTATAGTGAGTTTCCATTCCTGACAATGGTTGCTACTCAAACACTCCTCAATTGAGACAAACTTCCATGGAACTTGGTCCCATGCATCTACAAAAGCTCCCTAAAGAAGTTGCATATGTGGGTTTCAATTTTAATCATCCCCATATATAGTGACTTGATAAAACTAAATTCCCTAATAGGCTAGGTTCAGGAGGCTTAACATCGGGCACCCAATGCTTCCTTTGTTAACGAAGTAAAAACTACAATAGGCCTTCTCTAACACTAACAATTGGAATTCAACTATTGCAGATGAAAAATAGTGTGAGAATGGAAAGCAATGATTCTTCCGCTCTTTACCAAAATTAATAGAAAGTCAAGTTTGTATAATCTGACCCTCACTTTTCACCTTTCATTGGAATAAAATTCTTTGGAGGTTGTCATGATCTTGTTCTCCTTGGAGACAGGGGCACAATCTTTGAGAGTATTCATCTTCTAGATTGAGATCAGTCACTTGTTAGAAGTTGGTGATAGCTTAGTTGAGTATAGTTTAAATAGCCAAATAGGGGTGTAAGTGATTACGAGCTCACAAGTTGAGCTTATCGAGCCATAAGCTCGATCTCGTTTATTACATGAGCTCGAGTTCAAGCTCGATGAGGCTCGGCTTGTGAGCTCCTGAGATGGATCGTAATTATTTACTTAATTAAATTATTTTACTTAAATTAATCAACAAATAAAATTTTACTCTAATAAAATCAAATCAAATTTATATTCCCAAAAAATAGTACCGGTTCAACAAAAGCTGCGATTCATTAATGATATAGCGGCAATTTAAAATAAATAAATAAAGAAAAAGTACCGGTTCATATTTTCCGAAGTAAAAATATCTGTTCACTGATTTCTCTTTCCCAAATAAGTTGTTTTGCCTCCTCTTCTCCCTTTCTCACGCAACAGTGAAATACGGTTCATCTTATTCGGCGGAATCAGGTGAGGCTACTCGCGAGCTACTTGTGAGCCGGTTTTTATTATCATGAGCTGAGCTCTAGCTGGCATTTTGGGCTCGACTCGAGCTCGAGCTCGAATTCGATCTCACGATTTGAATGACGAGTCGAGCTCGACTCGACTCGTTTACCCCTAAGTGGAAATGAGAATGTTAAGATGAATATGTGGTAAAAATTAGGGATGAGAGATTAAACAACAATTTTGTTAGTTGGATGGTTGGATTGTTATATATTAAAGATAAGGTAGTTGATAATAGATTAAAGTAGTATGGACATGTACAATGAAGGGTAGAAGGTGACTCATTTGATGGGCAGAAAAAATTAATGTTGAAGGATTAGAAAGAAAACAGATAATCCTATGATAATATGGTATAGAAGTTGTTTAAAAATATTTATGAATAACTAGGTTTTAACACCTCATAAAATAAAATGCCCAAACAGTTGGGATAATGTTTCTGTTGCTGCTTATTATGATGAATATACTTATAAATTTTGGTACAAGTCTGCATGACCATACCTCGTGGTATGATACTTTGTAGCTGGCACGAAACGAAAAATCATCATATAGGGTATCTCATGCTTGTAATTTATATTTAATTTGTAGATTTGAAGTAAATCTCTCACCGTGGATACACTTTCTTAGCTTTCACCTCTGCTAAAATTTCTTCAATTCACTTTCGATTAGAGTTTTTTTCGCTTGAACCTTACATTGAGATATATGAAAAATGCCTTTTGCAGAGCATCATAGACATAAAGGTAGTGGATTGGCTCCATGGCCTGCTCGACTAAGTACCCCTCCCCCAAGACTCGCTGATCTTGGTTATGCTGCAGGAAATTTTGAAACGGACATGGTAATTTCTACTCGCTATTTTAGATTTTGCATGTAGGCACTTTCAAGTATTGAAAAAATGCACTTGTTTTGATAAATGTTGGCGCCCCTGGACGAATTTAATTTGTCCTATTTCATGGCGTGCAGGAGAATTGGCAGCTGAGGGTTGACAATTATTGGAACCTGATAAGCCCTAAAATAACGTCAAACACCATAAGAAATGTCATGGACATGAGGGCACACATGGGATCATTTGCCGCAGCTCTAAGGGACAAGGATGTTTGGGTTATGAATGTTGTGCCGCATGATGGACCAAGCACACTCAAAATTATCTATGATAGGGGTCTCATAGGCACTGTGCATGATTGGTAAGCTCCATATTATAGTTTAACTTTTAGGATGTTGAAATTAATGCAGCTAAGTTCACTTGCAAGTTTTTCCAAGTATGCTTTGTTAGCCATTATGAACGTTCAAAAATCAAAAGCGTCCTTTTTTTTTTCAGTGATTAAATTTATTATTGTTTTTTTCATTTAAAAATAGATTTGTATTATCCACTGGAGTGAAGGCCACCAAAACAGTTTTAGATTTCAGTTTTTGATGGAGCAAATTAGCTTTGTTTATATGCAGTAATGGATTTGCCCAACCAAAGCTGTGAATAGTTGCAATATTTTTATAATTTGTTTGGAGTTATGTAGTGATTAAAGTATGAAATAGAGTTTCCTCCGTAATGAAAACTTCTTGAGAAATATTTGTTAGACCGGCCCAGGATGGGCCGGTTGGACCGGTCCAGCAGGGACCGGTCCGCGTCTACGCGAGACGCACGCGAGCGGCCGCCGAACGGGCGGAAACGGCAGAGCCGTGAGCCGTGAAGTTTAGGAGGGAAATTTTGAACGTAAAAGGCTGTTTTAGGAAGTTTATGATTGTCCTTTATGATTAATTTTGTATAATTAGGAGTTGGGGGGGAATTAGGGAGGCATCTTGAATTTGAATTTTCTCTTTGAGATCTAGGTTTTGCTTTTGGCTCTTGGCTTCGCCGGAGACTTTTGGAGAGTACGTTCTTCCTCTCGAATTGAAGAACAAATTGTATCTTTGCTATTTTCATTGTCGTCTAGTGAAATACAAGTCCTTTCTCCTCATCTTCTACAGTTTTTCCCTCTTTTTCCACTGTTTTTGGCTGATTTCCTGCTGTGGACAGCAGTTTGCTTCGTGATTTGTTGCTAACGCGATTAGGAAATACTTGAAATCAAGTATTTCCTATCAAATTGGTATCAGAGCATCGATTTGGGACCACCGGCGGCTGAAATTCTGAAATTTCAGCAAGTTTATCTTGTCCGGAAGAAGATTTTGGGAGATCCGTGAGGAGAGCAATGGCCGGAAAGAAGGTGGACGTCTTGGAAGGCGAGATCGGTCAATTGAAAACCGATTTGGAAGAAAAATTTTTTGAATTTCAAAATCAAATCACCACCAACAACGAAAGGTTGGAGGGGAAATTCACGGCCATGGAAGAGATGATGAAGAAATTACTTGAGATGAAGGCTAATCCGACGGCATCGGATGCAAGAGAGACTGTCGGCGACCATGGCGTAGAAGGAAATCCGAACCCGCCTCGGGGAAGGAGGATTCCGGCTGTGGAGATCCTTGAGGGAGACGACATGCCACCTCTAGAGCCACTTTCTAGAGAGGAGATGAGCTTGGGGAATGACCGTCGAGGTGCTGATTTTCAGCGTCGAGGTGCTGATTTTCAGCGTCGAGGTGCTGATTTTCAGCGTCAAGGTATGGATTTTGAAGGCCGGAGGGGAGAATATGAAGGAAGTGCAGATTTTGGTGAAAGAAGAGGAGAATATCAGCGTCGAGGTGCTGAATTTCAGCGTCGAGGTGCTGATTCTGAAAGGGGAAGAGGGGATTATGACGATGGAACTGGATACCAACGTGGGAGGGAGGACCGGGATACTTGGGGAACACCTCATCTTCGAGGCATGGGAGGTTATGGAGAGTACCGGGGTAACGGAAGGGATCCGAAGGTGAGGAAGTTGAAGATGCCCATCTTTGAGGGGGAAGATGGCCATGGCTGGATTTACAAGGTGGAACGGTATTTTGCAGTCAACGGGTTGACAGAGGAGGAGAAACTGACAGCGGCAGGACTATGTTTGGAAGGGAAGGCACTTGCATGGTACCAGTGGCGGGACATGAGGCGACCTATCCGAAACTGGAGGGAGTTCAAGGATTGCCTACTAGAACGTTTCCGAACCAGCAGCGGAGGGGATTTCTACGAGCAGTTCTTTGCGCTGACACAGGAGGGGACAGTAGCAGAGTTCCGGGACCGGTTTGAGTACCTAGCTAGCAGGTTGGATCGTCTTTCTGATACCGTGCTTGAGGGGAACTTCATGAAGGGGCTCAAACCAGAAATCAGAGCAGCCGTTAGAGTGATGAGACCACACGACCTGGGGGAGGCCATGGAGTTGGCACAGTTGGTCGAGGACCAGAAGCATCTAGAGAGGGGGAATCGAGGCAGCAGTTCTGGGGGATCCCACCGGATGACGACCACATTTTTAGCTTCCAAGGGAGCTGCACCGGGGGGTACACGAGAAGTACCAAAAGAGAGGACAGGAGGAGGAGGGCCTGGGGGAAACTTTAAAAAGCTTACTGATAAGGAGATGCAGGAGAAGAGGGCCAAGGGATTGTGCTTTAGATGTGACGAGAAGTACATGCCGGGACATAGGTGCAAGGACCGGACTCTTCAGGTTCTCCTTGTTTGCGAAGACGAGGAAGACGAAGAGGAAGGTGGGAGCAGGTCAGAAGTGGAGGAGGAGGAGAAGTTGCACCTGGATGTGGCAGAAGTCTCCCTAAACTCTGTAGTGGGATTCACTTCGAGTCACACTATGAAAGTAAAAGGGGTGATAGCTGACCACGAGGTGTTGGTTTTGATAGATAGTGGGGCAACCCACAATTTCATTTCCACCCGGCTTGTTGAGTTGCTTGGTATGGCACTAGTGGATACCGGTGGCTATGGGGTAATGATGGGCACGGGGAAGGTGGAAATGGGGAGAGGAGTTTGTAGAGGAGTGATGCTGACCATTCAGGAGATACAGGTGAGGGAGGATTTTCTTCCCTTAGAATTGGGAAGTACTGATGTGATTTTGGGAATGAAGTGGCTGCAGACTTTGGGGGAGACCAAGGTGAACTGGGGAGAACTGAGGATGGAACTGGTAGTGGAAGGGAGGAGAATGGTGATACAGGGAGATGTCGGCCTGTCTAGGACGGGGGTGTCTCTCAAGTCCATGATCCGAACCCTCCAGGAGGTTGGGGGTGGATATTTGGTGGAGCTGCAACGATTGGAAAAAGTTAGTGTGGGAAAAGAAGGAGACATTCCTCTTGTAGTTCAACCAGTCATCCAACAGTTCAGCGAGGTGTTCCAGCCACCTCAAGGGTTACCACCGGTCAGAGAACAGGAGCATGCAATTCTACTAAGGGAAGGGGTGTCACCGATTAGTGTACGACCCTACCGCTATCCTCAGATTCAGAAAGATGAAATTGAAAGGTTGATTAGTGAAATGCTGGAGGCAAAGATCATCAGACCTAGTGTGAGTCCTTTCTCTAGCCCCGTATTACTGGTCAAAAAGAAAGATGGAAGCTGGAGATTTTGTGTGGATTATAGGGCTTTGAATAAAGAGACTATCCCAGACAAATTTCCTATTCCTGTGATTGATGAACTCTTGGATGAACTGTATGGAGCAGTGATATTCTCAAAACTGGATTTGAAGTCTGGATACCATCAGATCCGGATGAGGGAGGGAGACATCTCTAAGACGGCGTTCAGAACACATGAGGGGCATTATGAGTTTCTGGTGATGCCGTTTGGGCTTACCAATGCCCCTGCGACTTTCCAATCACTGATGAATAGAGTGTTCAGACCGTATCTCAGGAAGTTTGTGCTTGTGTTCTTTGATGACATCTTGGTTTACAGTAGAACTGAGGAGGAGCATATGAAGCATTTGAAGTTGGTATTGGAAGTTCTACAGGAGCATCAGCTGAGAGCCAATCTGAAGAAGTGTTGCTTTGGCCAATCTAGGGTGGAATACTTGGGCCATGTAGTATCCAAGGAAGGGGTGGCAGCTGATCAGTCAAAGGTGGAGGCGATGTTGAGATGGCCATTGCCCAAGAATCTGAAGGAATTGAGAGGATTCTTAGGACTTACAGGATACTATAGGAGATTTGTTAAAGGGTACAGTACTATAGCTTGGCCACTAACAGAACAGCTAAAGAAAGATGGATTCTTATGGGGAGAGGCAGCCACAGCAGCATTTGAGACACTAAAGAAGGCTATGACCACGGTACCAGTCCTAGCTCTACCGGACTTCACTCAGACCTTCATAGTGGAGACTGATGCTTCAGGGTACGGATTGGGGGCAGTGCTCATGCAAAATCGTCGACCCATTGCCTACTTCAGCCAGGTATTAGCAGCCAGAGCCAGGCTGAAGTCAGTCTATGAGAGGGAATTAATGGCTATTGTCTTAGCCATCCAGAAGTGGCGACCCTACCTATTAGGTAGGCATTTCATTGTCAGAACAGATCAGAGAAGTCTGAAGTACTTGTTGGAGCAGCGGATGGTGACGGAAGAGCATCAGCGATGGCTTTCAAAATTGCTGGGGTATGACTTTGAAATTCAGTACAGACCAGGCGGGGAAAACAAAGCTGCGGATGCTTTGTCCAGACGATTGGGTGAACTACAGACAGTGGTTGTGTCTGTTCCTTTGATGCTAGATTGGGAGGCAATCAAAGAAGAGAGCTCGAAGGATGAGGTGTTGGGAAAGATCAGGGCTGATTTATTAAGGGAAGTGGATAGCCACCCAGGGTACTCAGTAGAGGGGGACAGATTGCTTTATCAAGGAAGGTTCGTGATGCCCAGGACTTCTATCCACATCCCAAACATACTCCAAGAATTTCATGGGAGCGCGGTTGGGGGTCATTCTGGGGTGCAGAAGACCTACAGGAGGATTGCGGCTGAGCTGTACTGGAAGGGAATGCATAGAGATGTAGAGGAGATGGTGGCCAGATGTGAGATTTGTCAGAGGAACAAATACATGGCTATGTCACCAGGGGGGCTACTACAACCATTGGCGTTACCAGGAAGAGTATGGGAGGAAATATCCATGGACTTCATAGATGGGCTGCCCCGTTCAGAAGGCTTCACAGTGATCCTGGTGGTGGTGGATAGGCTGAGCAAGTATGCTCATTTTATCCCCCTCCGACATCCTTACACCGCAGTGACAGTGGCTTCAGCATTCATCAGAGAGGTGGTCAGGTTGCATGGGATACCAGAGGCAATAGTGTCCGATAGAGACAAGGTGTTCCTCAGTCACTTTTGGAGGGAGCTGTTCAAGTTACAAGGAACAGTTTTGAAAAGGAGCACCGCTTATCACCCACAGACAGATGGCCAAACGGAGGTGGTTAATAGGAGCTTAGAAACCTACTTGAGGTGTTTTGTGTCGGAGACACCTAAGCTTTGGGCCAAATGGTTACCTTGGGCAGAATACTGGTACAACACCTCTTTTCACTCAGCTTCACAGATGACGCCATTCAAAGTGCTGTACGGAAGGGATCCTCCACACTTGGTCCATTTTGGGAGTAGCAGCACTCCTGTTTCGTTAGTAGAAGAGTACTTAGAGGAGAGAGACCGAGTACTGGAAGAGCTAAAAAGGCATCTACTGAGAGCACAACAAATTATGAAGAAGCAGGCGGATGGGCATAGGAAGGACATACAGTTTGCAGCAGGGGAGAGGGTGTTTCTGAAGCTCCGACCCTATAGACAGAAGACAGTTGCCAACAGAAGGAATGAAAAGCTGGCTCCAAGGTACTTTGGGCCCTATGAAGTACTGGAAAAGATTGGGGCAGTAGCATACAGATTGAAACTACCTCCATCGGCAACTATACATCCAGTGTTTCACGTGTCACAATTGAGGAGGGCCATTGGGGAGCACACCACCAATTCTGAGCTACCAACAACCCTAACTGAGGACTTAGAGGTGATTCTAGAACCCATGGAGCTCAAAGGGGTGCGCCAGAAAGAAGATAAAACTAAGGAAGTGTTGATCCAGTGGAAGAACCTTCCTGACTACGAGGCTACGTGGGAGCCATACTGGAGGATGAAGCAACAGTTCCCTGATTTTCACCTTGAGGACAAGGTGATTCTTTGGGAGGGCGGTAATGTTAGACCGGCCCAGGATGGGCCGGTTGGACCGGTCCAGCAGGGACCGGTCCGCGTCTACGCGAGACGCACGCGAGCGGCCGCCGAACGGGCGGAAACGGCAGAGCCGTGAGCCGTGAAGTTTAGGAGGGAAATTTTGAACGTAAAAGGCTGTTTTAGGAAGTTTATGATTGTCCTTTATGATTAATTTTGTATAATTAGGAGTTGGGGGGGAATTAGGGAGGCATCTTGAATTTGAATTTTCTCTTTGAGATCTAGGTTTTGCTTTTGGCTCTTGGCTTCGCCGGAGACTTTTGGAGAGTACGTTCTTCCTCTCGAATTGAAGAACAAATTGTATCTTTGCTATTTTCATTGTCGTCTAGTGAAATACAAGTCCTTTCTCCTCATCTTCTACAGTTTTTCCCTCTTTTTCCACTGTTTTTGGCTGATTTCCTGCTGTGGACAGCAGTTTGCTTCGTGATTTGTTGCTAACGCGATTAGGAAATACTTGAAATCAAGTATTTCCTATCAATATTCTTTGCTCTCAATTTGGGATTGGTTTTTTTCCTCTGACATACTACCCCAAATAGAGTAGTGGTTACGTATTTGATGCACATGAAAGACGGAGTTTTAGTCTCACATTGAAATATTGAATAATAAATGTGGTGCAGAAATACCAGGTGGTTGATGCCTGATGCCGTCATAAACCTAAAGCTTTGGGGTTGAAAATGTGTTTGACCACTAGTGCAACATGTCCAAATTTGATCCTTTTTTAGTTAACACTCTCTAGTATGTGATATTAGAGCCAAAAGTTCTATTTGAATTGAGTTGTTCTTATGATTTGTGGCTCTTAAGAGTCTAGATTGCTTCTACAATGGTTAAGACTCGAGAGCAAGGGACTTAACATAGGTTTTACAGGATTGAATGGGGCTATTACTGCATGATAGTTGATGTCAAAAAGTTTTTGTTTGAAGGACAGTGATAACCATGTGAATAGCTTTCATGTATGAGGGAGATTATTAAGACAGGTAAAAATGGTTTAGTTCAATGTCAAATTGTTGAAGAATATGATAGCGTAAAAATATTAAATGGTTGAACCTACCTAATAGGTTTAAACTTTGGGTTGAAAATGGTTTATCACTGCTGTAATAAATCCAACTTTGATCACTTTTGATACACATCCTCTAACATTAGCGAGACCAATCTTCAGGCATGCATGTCCATAAAAATACTGTCAGCCATGGAACTGTTGAACAGAGCAGCTACCCATTGCCATCTACAACCCAAGCTGACCACCTCTCTGTTGTCAAACCCTCCTCTGGCTTCAAGAGAAACAAGTTGCTGTCATAACCTCAGTAGCCACCGTTATCCAGTGACCTGCCATGTACTCGCTGCTGACCGTTCATTTGCCAATCAAGTCACTGTTCAGCACTACGCTGCTTGACTCTTGCTGCTAGGCATCTCTGCCAGTCCTTTAAATCATAAGAACCTTATCATTGGCCACCTCTATCACCTGTGGCAGCCGAGAACCACCTCGTCTTCTTGAACTCAAGTGCTTCTTGCTTTTTTTGTCTTCCAACTGAGAGATTATATTGTGCGGAGACCGGATGCAGAACGTCATCCGGAGACCAATCAGAATGCGTCACGTCAGCGGTACCAAGCCACGGTACCGAGGGGTATCGAGCAGTACCGAGCCGCGGTACCAAGCGAAGGGGTGATGTGGCACATTCTGGTTGGTCTCTGGACGGTGTTTGGTGTTTGAATAATTAATCCCTCTAACTAGTGCATGCAGAATACCGTTTGTAAGTGTATAATGATGGTCGGGTGTGTTTTAGGAAACAAGTGTGCCGAAATTTGGACTTTCATATTAGGAAAAAAATTAACTAATGAGATTTGCCTACTGAGTAAATCTGATAGTTTCAGATTTGACCACAATAGAAAAGGAAACAAATCATAGAATATATGAGGAAATAAAAATCCACAATAACTTAACACTCCCCAGTGTGTCAAACATGCTCCGAGTGTGCCTAAATATGAAAATTAAGATTTTCGTCCTTCCTGGCATTTCTTGAGGTATATTGACTTCAACTTTCTTATGTTGAGGTCCTTCTGGATTTGCTTTATGTAATAGATGCCCTGTACTAATCATACTCAGTGGCCTTCTGTGTGCATTTCTTCAAGTTCTAAGGGAAAAACTTTTTCATGGAGTATCAGAATTTCTTCCAATCATTTGATTTTCTTATGTATTGGCTGGGGTTCATGATAAATTCATCATCATTACCTATATTGTGCATATTTTTGGTGAATTCTCATTGTTTATTCATTACTCAAAACTGTAAGTAGATCTAACTAAGACTTCGTTTGGGATGATTTTCTTTCTGCTTTAAAAAGCAGCTTTATAGTGCAAAAATTAAATTTTTTTTTACTAAATAGCCGCATTAAGAAGCAGAAAAAAGCCGTCCCAAACGAAGCCTAAATGCACATATCTTTGGGATAAGACTGAAAAATGCTCTCTCTTTGCAGGTGTGAATCATTCTCAACTTACCCTCGTACTTATGATCTGCTTCATGCATGGATGGTCTTCTCTAGCATTGAGAAGAGGGGATGCAGTGCCGAGGATCTCCTCCTTGAGATAGATCGCATTCTTAGGCCAACTGGTTTCATTATCATTCGCGACTCTCGAGCGGTTATCGAGCTGATTAAGAAGTACTTGTCAGCACTGCACTGGGAGTTTTTTGCAGTAGTGAACGCAGAGCCAAACTCAGAACCAGAAGATGGAGAGGTAATCCTCTTGATTCAGAAGAAGTTGTGGCTCGCGCGTGGATGAAAGCCTCAAGGATTTAAGATGAAATTTTGGCTTCATTATATTCTATATTTTTTGTTAAACCTTAATTTATTTGAGGCTTTAGAGCTGTCTTATTTTCCATCTTTCTTTGTTCGAGCTCATTAAGATATATATACAAGCCATAGAACTGAAAGTTTGTCTCTGCTTTCTGTACCATCTTTTATCCATACAAAGAAGCATTAATGTAAATGAATATTGTTGTCCTAAAGTTGCTTTGAAATTGTATCGAACAAAGGTTCTCTGGGTTAGACTTGCTGTGAGCTATGTGCCAACTACATTTGATCATATTATTGTATGATCATTACTAAGCAATTTGTTTCGAGAGATTCTAACTTCTTGAAGCTTTTGAGCCTTTGATAATCTGTAATTTTGTGAATTAGTGGTCTCAAACGTTTTTTGTTGGAAGGGAATTGGTTCATGTAAAAATGTTATGGCATTATTGTAAAATTTTATTTGTTCTGTTCAAGCAATTTCTAGCAATGACCATCAAAATTTTGATCAATGGTTGTGAAATCATTGTAATATGTGATATGTTATGATTAGTGATCTAAGACATTGCAGGCACGAAACACTATCATGTATTAATGTTGAACATTGGTAGGCCTAGTTGGGCTAGTTGTGTCAACCAATGGGAAATATTATTTGATCATGACTTAGGATCTGTTTTATAAAGATGGTTGTAAAGTTACTTTAGGGAAAATAGTGTTTTTGAAAGCTCTTGTTGAAAATAACTTCCTAAAACAAAGGTTTATTGAAACGAGTGAAAAAATAATGGTTAAACAAAAGTTGCGGTTGCGGTCTAAAAAGCCTAGTAGTAAGAAAGTTGTCTAAATGAAGGCTTTGTTTGGGATGGCTCTTTTGTTGCTTCTTAAAGTAGCTTTCTAATATACAAATTTTAATTTTTATATTAGAAAGTTGCATTAAGAAGTAACCAGAAAGTCATCCCAAATGAAGCCGAAGTCTTATGTTTTGTTTGTGACTATTTTGTTACTGTTTCTTAAAGTAGCTTTTTAGTACAAAAATTAAAATTTTTGTACTAGAAAATTGCTTTAAAAAGCAGTAAGAAAGCCGTTCTAAATGAAGCCTTAGCAATGGGAGAGGGTAACTTCCATCATCAATTTTTTAATAAGTGTGATAGTTCACTTAATGAAAGATATAAATAAACATTCAAATGGTAACATTTGAAGGAAGAATTTAGTTTTGAGAGCAATCCTAGAACATCCAAATTTTACATATACAATTATTGATGAAAGTTATAATAGTTTAACCCTTAATGATCCCTCCAGTGATGATCAAATTGCATGTCATCATCATCTTCATGGTTCACACCCACCTATAACCTCGCCTGTTTATTTGGTCATTGCAAATAAAAAATCACAACTTTGATGTGTTATGCATTCAACCATTATTATTCTTTACTTTTGATGGATCAAACCATTAGGCTTGGTGTAAGACTCACCTTCTTAATTATACATAATTACTAGCATTACTCTTGAGCCATAGTGATTTTTATTTAACTTTGATGGTTTCAATTGAAATTTATGCGAAACTCTTTGATATTTTAAATTTAGTTATTTCAAGAATTTTGTTAAAACAAAAAATTTGATGAAAATTTAAACTCAAAGAGTTTTATGTCCTAAAACTAGTAGATTTTAACAATAACACCACCAAATCTCTTCAATGGTCATAAAGGTTTGATTATAATTCCATCTTGAAGATGTTTTTTATAAAACTTTTCTGTACATTAGAACTTGAACAGAATTAGATATATCCTTTTATTTTATAACTTAAATATTCCTTTTTAATACCTTATAATAATAATAAAATTGAAACCAAAATGAAAATTGAATCCTAATGTTGACCTCAACACAAAGTCGTAAATCCCACTTAAATCCCCAAAATACCACATACCCGTATCATATGACGTCTCCCGTAAATCCTGTGATGCGGTCGGCCACGATCGTCACTTGCCTCTTCGTTAAAAACTAACTGAACGAAGCCCTCATGTTGCTTTGACACACTCAACTTCGTACGCTAAAAAAAAGTTCATCAGCAAGCCACTGCCTTCGATCCCGCTTCCTACCCAGCCTGTATTCGTCGACCTCTTCCCTTCTTTCTCACATGTAAGACCAGCTCCGACCGTCCTCACCCATTTGATTCCTCAAATAACCAACATGTTTGAATAGCTCCCGTCGACCCCAGCTCTCGATCATAATGCCCGATGGAATCCTCCCTCATCCGTGATTCTACATCCCTGTTCGAATATCTCAAGCCCCGTCAACCTTCAACACTTGAGACCTAGAGAAGAATCAAATAAAGAGAGAGAAATGATTTTAGAAAAGTATATAAAAAAGAAGAGAAAATTTAGTGATTTTTTTTTGTATTTTGTGATCATCATCGCCATTGCTGTCCTGATGACGTTGCCGTCACCCTTGTGCAAGATATAATGTACCAAATCTCACTTTTGACGATCGCGACACAACATAAAACTATAACACAACATAAAACTATATATACACTCTTTTCTTAGTGTGATGGGAGGGAATCCGATTTGAAGCCTGCGACAAGGAGGGTAAACCCTGTACATGCTTTTCTTAGAGTGGTGGGGACAACTTCTAAGTCCCAGTGTGCGTACCTCAGTGCAAGCGGGGAAAAAAACTATGCATTTCAAATAGGTACTCCCGAAGACCCATACACATCTTTCTTGGCATGGTGGGATTGAAGATCATGATCGCGGTATTGTCCAACATCTACCATACATGCCTTTCTTGCCATGGTGGGAAGGCCCTAGACTCCTAAAATTTCTCTTAAACAAGGGAGACGCCGGGAGGCTGTCGAATTTTTCAGTAACAGGGGACCTGAACTTAAACAATTGACAGGGAATTTGAATGGACAACAGAGAACATAACTCAAATTAATAAATAGGGAATTAGACATTAACTTGGAAAATGTACAGTCATAACTAAAATATAAATGCTATTTGTGACCCTAATTATCCAAATAAAAATCAATAAATAAATAGGGGACTTGTGCTGCAGTCTCAATAGACATGATTCATTGACTTGTTTACAAATAACAACGCAAACTCTCATTGAATATAACAACCATATCAATCAATGCATAAACGTAAACAATTAATAAGTGACTTGAAATATATTTGAAATAAATCATCTACGAATGACAACAATAAACATACAATGAACATGATGACTTACAAACGGTCCCATACAATGAATGCAATGAATTTATAAGTGACAATCGAAGAGTTGTAATGAATGTAATGATACTCCAATAATTAATGTTTATCCACTTGTGGAAGAATATAACAGTTCCCTGCATAAGATAACATTCAATATGCATGAAGAAGTTTACAGATGAACGCAAGCCCACATGCAAGAAATAACATTTCCTTCAAGTGTATCCAATAAGATATTGGTGGATGCACAAGCAAGACATAAAGCTTATCTGAAAGTAGCGTTAAATGAGACATGCATTATGTGACAACCCGCCTACAGGAAGTGGCAGGTGATCTATATCAACACTTACAAGAAACAATAGATGATTCATCATGTATACAATAGCTTGCATACAAATCAAAGCATCAAAATTGTGGCAAATATGATTGGCCTATAAGTAGGGAGTGCAGGCCTGAAATGTGCACAATAGTCCACCTATGGGTGATGTTAAACAACAAGTAGTGGATGGTAGATCATCCATGCAGTAAACATTAATGACTATGTAGCAAAAACGCTAACCCTCTGTAGGTAAAGATGCAACAAATGTAAGCTCTTACGAGCTACTATAGAAGACTAATCAAGTATGTAAAATGCTACCTTCGAGCAAATGCAGAAGGCGTTGTGGTAAATACAAGCATTTAAAATAATGCTGGGAAATGCAGCAATAAAAAATTATTTATCATCATACGTCATCCAGTGATTCTTGGGCATCTATTGCCGACCCACAAACTAATCCAACAAATCTCATAGTGCATAACAACATGCTTGTAAGAAGCGGTAAATAAGTCATCACAACATTTGCAAGCAATGACATATGTTCTATCATGCATACAATAGTCTACCTATGGATGGCATTGGAAGATTTGCATTTAGTGTAATTTGCATGCAGATGATGGCGGAAGGCATGAACAAGAAGATTGCAACAAGTGCGATACAATGCCCTCAGGCAAAGGCAGCAAACCTGTGATAAACACAAGCATCTACAAGCAACTACAGGACATTCGTTAATGCATGATAATATACCTGCATAAAGCGACAAATGACCTACAAAGCAACGCCACAGCACTGGATCCACAACACTCGTACAAGCGGACAAAAGGCATATATAGGCTACTAAATAAAATATTGCGCACACCCAAATGACAATCACGCACAACCGATCAATATCAAAGACTTTAAAATGCCCTCCCAAATCCATTGCACAGACACAATACATCATTCAAGCATGCCATTCAATATTGGAGGATGCATTATGCTGTAGTAGCATGTTATTCTAACATGAAAATGCACTACACACATATGCATTACAACATGCAAAATATATTATGCGAGTATATCATTGAAACATGCAAGATATGTTGCACTATAAGAGAGTGTTATATTAATATGTAGTCGCACTGTGCATTTATAAATTTCAACATATAAAATGTATTACACATATGCACGCGCTGCAACACACAAGTTTACTATTCAAGCATATTATCCAACATGTAATGTGTACTATACAACAACAGTGTAGCGCGACAACATGTTACGTTGACATGCAAGTATATCATGCACCACCTAAAAGGTGCTGACTCATTATGCAAATGCATTATATAAACAAATATACAATGTATTGATGCATCATACACATATGTCATGCAAATACATCAAATGCTATGTTAATAGATTAGGCCACAACATAGCACGTACATCAATATATAATGCAAGCATAACTTAGCAAATATGTAAATGTAAAATGCATTATACACACATATAACTACTATACAAATGCATCATGCAAAATACATGAAAATGCATATACCCGTATGGGCCATAGAGAGCGTACTATGGGTACACACGTGACGTCTGAGGATCAATACTGCGTGGGTCAAAAAATGAACCTAGGTTTGAACTCGATCCTCCTATGTGAATATATATGAGTCAACACAGCTTGAACTACAGAACAAATATATAGTCGCGCCATCGATCAAGATATTTATTTTATACATTCATATTAGATCTTCAAAGCCTATTATAAGAAAAATTCATTAATAAAATGCATAAAGCAAACAACAAACCTAATCTTTTGTCTGCAAGTTGAAAGAGTTGATAATGTTCAATAAATAAAATAAAAATGCCCATAAAAATCTCTATGATGGCTGTGTTGATAAAAAATCTCAACTGGAGGGGATCCCAAACATGCAAAATGCCTCCCAAATCAATTTGAATTAAATATATTTTCCTTCAATAGATGCTACTCCAATCTCTAATATCTTCAAATTATAGTTAGACTAAATTCTTCATATTATGAATATTATAATTTAAATAAGTTGGATGTATAATCGAATGAATCAAGGATGAAAGATTGATGCACATGAACCTTCTGTGATATAGATCAACAATTACGTCATCTAGTGTGAGGTGCACTTAATTTTATGTTTAGAACATGTGTATTGAAACTTTTCATCTGAGATGAAACTAGGCAGTTGAGAGGCCATCTGGATAAAAAAATTCACCCCATTAATAAACTCATTTGCTAATGTCTTTCATTCTTACGCCAATATATTATATATAAAACTTCTTTGATTTTTAATATCCATAATATAAAGAATTATCCTACATAAATGATGAAGATATTAGAGATTAGAGTAACACATGTTGAGGAAAATAGATTGAAATCAAATTGATTTGTAAATCAGAAGGTGTTATTTTACACAAGACCCATATCAATAAAAATTTTGGCAGCCTTCTATAGTTTTCCCTATTTAAGAGAAATTTAAGGAATTTTAGCATGCCCACCATATCAATCAAGATGTGTACAAGTTGGTACTAGGTGACACCGTGATCATAGTCCAAGAAAGATGTGTATAGATCTTCAGGGTGGTACCTGTGTGAAAACATAGTTTGCACCAGAGATATTTCCGACAAATATACCAATTTTCTTGGCATGTGAAAACATAGTTTGCATGAAAAAACCATCTAAGGCAACTCTCTCACTCTATCTAACTTTTCTCAAACATTTTCATGTATATGCTGTTTTCGTATCTTGTCTCTAAGAGTAAAGCTACTCATGAGCATTCTAATCTCTATAAACACTTAACTTAATTTTATTCTTCTCTTTTAATGACATACATTTTACACCATAAAGCATTGAATTTTCCCCTAAGTATGAAGGGAATTTTCTATCACACATTACAAGTCTCACCATATTGCTTCTCTTTTATAGGATTTTTTTTTCCAACAAATTCCTCTACTTTAATCATGCAATTTGAATTCTACTAATAATATACACATCAACTCTCCCTATAGAATCATCAATAAAATGCATACACCATGGTACAATATCTTGCAGATTTCTACCAAGAACATCCATGATAAAAATAAAAACTTAGGCGAATTTCCAACAAATGAGGCGGTGAACGTCAGCGAGGTCGGCAGTGTACGTCGGACAACAGACTAGTCTCGACGGCGGTGGAGTTTGGCTGAAGTGACTGACACGAGAGGAGCGACCTGAAATGAGGAGGAAAGAAAATGATAAGGAAGACGATACCAAAAGGAAAATAGAGCTTTTCCGGGCTAAATTTATGATATATTTTTTGCTGGCAATGTTACCGTCAAAAAATCTGAATTTGTTAGTCGCGTTTAAGTAAGACGGAGAAAAATTTGTCAGAGATTTTGACGGTAAGTTTAGGAGAAAAATACGCCAGAATAAACCAACAATCTTAAAAAAATGATGCATATTCTGGTGGATTATCCGCTGGTAAATGGTTGGCAAAATATCTGCCGGAAACTTCATCGTTAAGGGACCGATGGAAGATCCGCCGGTGAGTATGCCGCTTTTAACGACGTATTTACATCCACTTAAAAGTATGACGAT
Organism: Dendrobium huoshanense; assembly: GCA_016618105.1. Taxonomy (NCBI): domain Eukaryota; kingdom Viridiplantae; phylum Streptophyta; class Magnoliopsida; order Asparagales; family Orchidaceae; genus Dendrobium; species Dendrobium huoshanense. The sequence goes on along the minus strand of CM028358.1, from coordinate 9,809,813 downwards.
AATGCAAGATTTTCATGAAGTGGAAAATTATTAACTGACATGCAGATGAAACAAAGTTGTTCAATGAGTTGCAAAAATTGAGGGAGCAGTTTAGTGGAAAGCACGTAGCATTAGTAGAAGAGTAGACATATTCTTATTAGATTTTTTTTTGTTATTATTAGACATTTTATTTTTATGTTGGAAATTTCATTTCTATGTTTGTATATTTTATTGTGCAATGAATGAACTTTATGTTTATTTTTAAACTGTTTGATGGATGTTCAATAAAATATTGTGATCAAATCTATTATTAAATGCATGTGTGTAAATATTCCGCCGGAGATATTTCCGGCGGAATATCTATCGGAAATGGAGATATGACGAAATTTTATCATGTTTTTCGGCAAAAAAATTCCGTTAGTTAGTTAATTTATGGCAGAATTATTCGGTGGTTTCCCGCCGCTGGTATTTTTGGAGATAGGTTTCCTGCTGGAATTTTTGGCCGACAAACCGTCGGGAAGAGTGCTTCGCAAACAACGAATATTGTTGTACATTTATGCTGGTATTCCGTTGGTAATTCGCCGGAAATATCTCCGGTGGGAAAATTCTGCCTGAATAATGTTTCCGACGTTAGCTTTACTGTTGGCTAAATTTTCATCAGAAATCCGTCGGGAATGTACATTTTCCGGCAAAATTACTCGTTTTTTGGCAGAACTTGACTGCTAGTAATATGTGTTTTTCCTGTGGTGATAGCATTGATAGGTGATACAATGATGATGATGTCCTTAATGTGATATGGTGCATAGTATTGATACACAAGAACATGATAACATTGCTATACCTGAATATGATAGCATGCATAATATTGAGACACATGAACTAGTTATATATATACACACAGACACAAGTACTGATACAATGGCTAATATAACGATACACATAAGATGCATGCATTGGCATGCTAGCATATATGATTATAAGAGGTGAGCATTAGAATAGACATGCACATGTGTTTCTAACATTATGATCTTAATCATACTTGCATGCGATATAGCTATGTTGATAAGCATAAAATGATATGACTTAGTATAAATTATGATTGAATTGAAAACAATATCCATATTGACCATCGATTTATTTTTATGTTCTGTTGTTTTTTTGGATAAGAGTTCATACTTAAACAGACATCATTCTCAATCTATCACACTTAAAGAAACATCTTCATGCCAACTCCATATTTCTGCTTTATACTGTACCATTCAGCCTGTGAATACAAGACATCCTGGACTCTTCTTTCTTTCCAGATCATAAAATGCTCGTTAATACACAAGCTATTACATATTTTTGTGAACAAAACTTCTCCCTGGGAAATGCAATAAGCAAGAACTTGAAATCCTTATCTGACGAAATAGTCTGTGTAATTGTTTCAGCTGTTCTGAATCAATGGCTTTGAGATTTACAGAACTTGGTTTTAATCATTCTTCTACTGAAAATACAAATTCTAATAAAATTTATTCATTTTTGTCCTCACTGTGGTTGATTCTTATAATAATTAAATTACTTCGATGGCGTTCCAAAAAGCAATTTCGCCAACCTCTTCCTTTCTAAACTTCATATCAGCTATTTGGTATGACGTTAAAGACCTCTATGGATATGAAAGATAATTTGAACAGATTTTCTGAGGGCTTGTACGCTAAATAACCATATTCAATTTTCTCATTTAGCGATCTCATTGTTAATATTAAAGCTTCTTTTTGTATTCTATCAAAATTTATAGGCTTATGTGATTAACATCGATGGAAATTTGGAAGACAGTTCGAGCATTCTCACTATATTTTTTTCTTGGTGGGTCATGGCTATAGCTAGATGAAGAAATAGCTGGCCAACTTGAACTAAATAGTCCAAACATCGCCTGCTAAGCAGAAAATATTAGTTTAAGTTGGTCAATCGCCAATCAGCGTGGCTTGAAATTTTCTTTTTTTATGGAAAATAAATATATTAAGGGACTGTTTGGTTAGCTAAAAGAGGATGGTTGCAGCAAAAGACATGCACAGTAATGCCGACAGATCAGCTGATTTTTTAATAATATAAACTCTGGAGAAAGTTCTCTTCATGAACTCCACTTCAAGCCACACAACAAATTGATTTATCCTGAAAAAATTTTACTTCAGTCCACTTTATAAGATTTCAACCTTACTAATAAAATACCATTATGAGAACAGTAAAACAGCATTTATGCTTCTGCACCATCTTTCATGGGAGTAAGCTCTCAAATAAGGAATTTGACTTCTTCAAGTCAAAAAAGAGATCTATCAAGTTAAATCTATACTAGGTTTGACATTTAAAAAGCTTTTAGAACTATTGAAACCTTAACGTGTTGTGTATGCATGTTAGTGTGGTAGAATAAAAAGCATTGGAAACAAATCTATAGAAGTGCTTTTATTATATTTTATGGCTTGACTGGTGGAAGCCACAGCTGATGATTGTGGAGAAAATAAATTTTTAAAAATTATTATGAATATTATAAATATTATCTCTACTGAAAAAAATTGAAAACTTCTTTCTAACATATGCACACTCTTGCAGACTTAAGTTTTGTTTGGGACAATTTTCTTGTTGCTTCTTAAAGCAACTTTCTAGTGCAAAATTTTAATTTTTCTACTAAAAACATGCTTTAAGAAGCAATAAAAAAGCCGTCCCGAAGGCTTCGTTTGGGAAAACAATTTGTACAAGAAAGCTGCTTTAAGAAACATGCAATGAGAAAGTTGTCCTAAACGAAACCTTAATTGTAAAAAAAGTTTCTCACAATAAAAATTTCTAAAAATTTTCAGCAAAACAGTAGTCAAAGAGATATATGAAAGTGGTCTGAAATGCTAAACACCGAAAAAATAGCTAAAAAATGTTGACAACACTCAAAATTTTATTTTCTTGTCTCCATTGTGCTAAAAGAATGTCTTTGAAAGATTAATATTATACCATATAGCTGTTTACTCTGTTTCTTTTCTTCCCACCCTCCTCATCTATTGCTTTATCTTGTCTCTCATCTGTAACTTGTTGGTTTCATATTTTAGTGAACCACATGTAACTGTTAATCGTGGTCCCCTTTCTTAGCTTGCCAACCATGTGTTTTTGTTCCATTGAGGATACCATTATTGGCTTAAGCTATTCATTAACTTTAAAACATTCCTTAATTATGTTCAGAAAACATGTCTTAATAGTTTTTATATCTATCAAACATTTCTTAATTATGTTATTTTGAATTTGAGTTTAAGAGATGCGCAATGCCACGTGGTTTTGCCTTGCTTGCTGAAGATTGAATGATAAGATTAACCCCTTCAAGAAATTTTCTATGTTTATTCAAACCATGTTGCGTTCTTTGCTTGTTTTACTCAACTCTTTGAAGATAATCTATCATGTTTGAATCATGTGGAAATTAATATAAAATAAGACTAAATACATAATTGTTTATTTTGTAATTTTTTTAATTGGGATCCAATTACTGTTTTCATTCCATCATCTGTTTCAAGACCTTAAATCACTTAACCAAATGGTTTCAAAATTTTTTTTTTCATTGCAATTTTCCAAACATTCTGAGAGACGAGAAATTATTAGGTGAGGACACCGGATGGAGAGAACTGTCCGATTTTCTCTCTGTCTACAATAAAAGCACATCTGCTACAGTAACTGTGCTTTTACTGTAGACAGAGAGAAATATGGATGATTCTCTCTTTCCGGTGTCCGCACCTAATAGTTTGCCTTGAGAGACAATCACACATGATTCAGCTGCTCTCCCCAAGATTCAATGTTTTCATGTCCCATCCATTACATTCATTCTCTTATATTTGCATGAGGCAAAAACTTGATTGATCTAATCATTTTCCTTTGAGCAATATCATCCTAACAAAGATAAGTGCAATGAAACCCAACAATTTGTCAGTTTAGGACAATATACTCATGAGAAACTTTGCCATATTTGATATCTTCCAGATATTTTATAGAAACAAATCAATAAAAAAATATCCCAGAATCATTTACTTGTTGTTTTGGAGATACTTGATTAAAGATGTCCAGTGACCCACTATGTTCCATTATTTATCATTTGTCTCTATCCTATTTGTTTGATGTTTTCCTTTATGATCTTCTAACAAAGCCTCTGATGCATATATTACAAGCCAAATTTCCACAGTGTGTAGGTCCAATCAACTTCTGTGCAAAGATGCTGGCCTCTTATTTCTTGATCCGCAGTTCAGATGGACCCATGGCTTACAGACAAATACTTCCCATCAAGCTTCCCATTGGTGAGCCACTGCTCCAAACACTCTTACAATAATGTGCGAATATATCAAAGGTTTTTGCTGTGTACTGTACTCCAGAAGGAGAAATAAGCATGCAAATAAACTATGGTCTGCACCTACTGATTTCTCTATGATAGAACAACAACATCAAGTCTCTGTCCCACTATGTGGAGTCGGCTACATGAATCCTTTTTCATCATTGTGTCCATGTTAAAAGTCAAATTCTCATTTAAATTTAATAAAGAGAGTTCATTTCTAATATTTTCTAACAAAGTCTTTTTAGATTTACCTTTACCTCTCTTAACATAATTCAAATCTAATACCTCAACTTTCCTAATCGGGTCATCGGAAGGCCTCCGTTTAATGTGACCAAACCATCTAAGGAGACTCTCTCTAATCTTATCTTACACTGAAGCAACTCCAACCTTTTCACATATATGCTCATTTCATATCCTATCTCTAATTCGGGTAAAGCCACTCATCTACCTAAGCATCCTCATCTCTGCAACACTTAACTTAGTATTATGCTTCTTTTTTAATGGCCAACATTTGGCACCATAAAGCATTGCAGGTCTCACCACCATATCTTATAGAATTTTCCTTAAGTTTGAGGGAGACTTTTCTATCGCACAACAAACCTGATACATTCCTCTACTTCAACCATCCAACTTGAATTTTGCTTATAATATCCTCATCTATTTCATCATCACTCTGAACAATAGATCCAAGATATCTAAAACGTGTACTCTTATTAATGACTTGCTCGCCCAAAGTCACAATCTCCTCACTAGGTCTACTGCTACTAAAATTACACTCAATATATTTAGTTTTAGATCTACTCAAACGAAAATCTTTAGACTCTAAGGTTGAACTTTGCTATATGATAATACTAATTAAATGAGTAATCCTTCATTGTTAACTTAGCTATATTTTATCTGTAATTATTGATGTCACAGTGGCCAAGCTTCTTTTTCAAGAATCTTGTCAGTATCGACCTATACCATGCTTGTAGACAACCACTTCCCACCTTCTCAAGCTATCAAAACAGTTCTCCCGTGCTATATAGAAACCCTAAAAAGCCTCATAAATCATTAGGACAGATCGCTTTCATGGGGAATAAAATGGTGGTTAAGTACCACCATCAGATTGAAATATTAATATTGTCCATTTTGGAGGCTGCTGCTATTTATCTGTTTTCACTGCTATGTTGGTACATTTTATTGTCATATTCTGCACGTCCTGATGCTTTTTTTTCAAAATGGAATGACTGCATGCTCCCACTGTAATTTTTCTTATCAGTTGTTATTACTATATATGTGTTTATTTTAATATGATTGTAATATAAATTTTAATAAATTATTTCTATATTATAATCATTTAAAGCAAATCAAATGATGTTGAAATTTATCGAGATCTAGAGTTTGCTTGGAATAGCTTCCGACCTACTTTGTTTTTTAGATAAGTACTATAGTTTCGTTTTGCTACTATTTTTATAGTTTTCTGGCTATTTTTCAGAATTTTTTATGGACGAAAGCTACTTTTTGTAATCGGAGTACGTAAGTTATTTTTTATAGCAATTTCACAACTAATTTTATAAAATATTGCAGACGTCCCAAACAGGCCCTAATTAAGCTTTAGTGATGTAACTCACCTTAATTTATTGGGAGCTTAGATGACTATTGATCAAAAGATCTTAGACTTGAGATCTTGCATATGCGTTGTGATTAAATTACCTGGAATCTAAAAAGAAAAGAAAAAAAAAATCTGTTTTGCTATTGCATGGCTAAGGTGATATATATCACACATATTAGCCCCTCTCTAAATCCCAAGAAATTATTATGTGTGGAGACCGGACACAGAGAACCGTCCGATTTGTCTCTACAAATCATAAAAGCACAATGGAATGCATTTTTACTGTTCATAAAGACAAAGTTGAACAATTCTCTATATCCGATCTCCGCATGTAATAATCTCTCCCAAATCCCAGACTGATGAAATGTTGGATTAATTATTTTTCTGTGGAACAAACGGTTCATTTTTTTTTTTTGTGTGGAAATGAAATCATAATAGGTCGGGGAATTAAAAATGAATGTTGATCTTTAATCAACAATCAAAAGAACCTTATTATATAAGTCCAGTAAAAAATATTTGTATGACACTGTCTTGACTGACAGTCAATTGCACTAAATGACAGTAAAATCTAAATGTTTTTGGCAGGTTCTTTTATTGTCTTTGGCAAATCGGCAGTATGAATGATGTGCAGTAAAGCTTCGTTTTGCTGTTACATATTTGTTGAAAGAAAAATTACCAAAGCAAAGAAGCTGACAAAATATTTGTCAATATTAGGTGCAAGCTAAAACTGTAAAGCCTAAGCCTCATAATTGCATGTGTTTTTTTTTTTTTTTTTTTTTAAATTTTGTTTAAAAAAATCTAGAAGATTTGAAGATGGTAATGTGAATAAAGGGGTGGGGTAAGTGACTAAAAAAAAAAAAGAAGCGAAGTTACGAGGATATCTCCTATGGCTAAAAATGAGGCATTATATGATTATCCTGATGTCAAACTCTATTAATAGATAATTATATTAAGTCACTGCATGAAAATCAAGTATTTATGGTAGAAAAATCTGCTTATTTTTCACAAATTTCCGTCGGATTCAAAATTGTTGCTAAAAAGCCCTCAAGTATTTATGGTAGAAAAATCTGCTTATTTTTCACAAATTTCCGTCGGATTCAAAATTGTTGCTAAAAAGCCCATATTTCCAACAAAATTCTAGCGGAAATTCTATTGGAAACATCGACGGAAAACTATCCATCGCAAAAAAAAAAAAAAAAAAAAAAAATGATGGATTTTCTGGTGGGTTGAATTCGTTAAAATTTTCATCGACGAACATATCCGCTGGAATTATTGATGGACCATTTTGCCAAAAAAGAGATGATTGTACTGGCAGATTAACTTTCTAGTGATTCCAGCGGATGTGTCTGACCAAAAGATTGATGAATTTGACCCGCTGGAGTACTTGTATAAAATAGTTCCAATGGACTTTCAAACGCTTTTTTTTCTAGAGCTTCTATATCATGAATTTCGATGGAAAATCCACAAAAAATTCGTTAGAAACTTATAGCAGAAATAAAAAATATGTCCTTTCATACTTAAAAAATTGAACAAATCTCTTATCGTCATCTGATTTGCCTGCTGCTCACCAACAAACTTGCAAGCATTCTTCACATATTTTTTATACCAAAAGAAGCCTGTCTATAGTCTAAGTTTTACATTGATTTCATAGAGATTCCCTCACCAAAAGAAGCCTGTCTTTCATGACACAGTCATAATCCTCTTGAAACATATGAAAGACGTATAAGCATATGTAACTTTTACACATGATATTTGTAAAAGTTCTTAATCTGACATAGGTTTTCCTGATATCTGATCAATCCACCAATGTAAGTATACAGCTCCAATGCAGTGGGACTCTCTACCAAACGCTTCTTTATACAAAATAATACATTAAGTTAACATAGTAAATGAGAAACATTTTAAATATGCATTGTACCCACACATCTACTTAAATATGCATTGTACCCATCTAGCATTTTTAAGTTCTAGACCCACTCTTTTATATTCTAACGTAAGCGATAAAGGAGCTTTTGGCTTTAGCAAATTACCATTTCCACCATCTCTAAGTTCAAGATGTTTTCTCCTACACATTCTTTTAAGTCCAATTATTCCTTCAAATTATGTTTTATTTTGCCTTTTATATCCATCATGGCGTTGAATAAATTATTAAAAATTATTCTTATTGATATGTATAACATCTAAATTATGTTTACTTAAGCTTGTTCTCCAATATGGTAATGTCCAAGTCAGATTGTGCTGAAGTCTATATCCCAAAACTCTATACTCTATTAGTGTAAGAGCTTCTATAATTATAGGTACCATGTTCACTCTTTCTAATATCTGCTACTACTTAATTTTGATGGAGTATGCTCTTTTTCAACCTTATTTTTATGAAAGCATTATTATTTCTCCTAAATAGACGCTTAACATGTAAAAATATATGGTGACCATCGAACCAAGTGTCATGTCTTTATGCTTTAGTGTGAATGCTTTGGTTATCTCTATGCAATATGGGCGAGCCAACTTCATAGTAGTACTCTTTGATAACATTATGTATGTTGTAAACTTGCCTTTTCTTTTACAGTAAGACTATTTTCATTAGAAAATTCTTTTAGTTGAAATATCATATATTATGACACTTTCTTCCCACAAAACCTTTAGGTAATCTATCAATGGTTGTAATAAGACATCTATTTTTACTTTTGGATTAGTGTGGTTTGTGTATGATTAGTGTGAGAAGCATGTAAGGTGTTGCATGTCATGCACATCTCTAGTGTAAGATTATAGGGTGTTACTATTACTAGACAACATGAGTATGCTGAAGCTAGTTAACTGTAAGGAATAAAATCATCTATATATAATCTCAATCTTATGTTATATGCATGGTTTAGTAGTGAAGTAAGGATGTATTTGGTCAAAGTGTTTCTAGGCCTCAACATCTAATGGATGGGTAAGAATACCAAGTTGGGAAATTTTTTCATGATGTCATCTTGTATGCCCGGTGAAGTTTATTGATGCGTACAATCTTTGAAGCTTTGAAATGATGGGTAAATAAAACAATCAACTAAATAGAATACCCTTTTTTTTTGTTGCTTTTTAGATTTTGATTTGAATAAAGGTGTGCTTCAATGGTAATATGTTATTTATATCAATATTTCTATGTAGTATAATATGCAACCATTTATGTAACAATCTATTTTCTTAGCATTGAAATCCAACTTAGATACTAACTTCTTAGTCATGTATAAGTGTGCTAGAATTAAATTATATGCATGATTTATTAATTAATTAAAAGTTAAAGAGTTTAATCCAATGCCTAGAAAGGCACCTAAATTTTAAGTGACAAAAATATAATGCAAAGTTATTAAGGTATCTCCTATAATTAATAATGATGCATTATATGAGTACCCTTATTTCAAACATTATCACACTGCAGGAAAACCCGCTATTCGGCGGATATAATCCGCCGGTAACACATAAAATTCGACGGAAGTCCTGGGTTTCCGGCGCATTTACGGCGGATTTACGTGCGCTAGTTTGGTTCGAGTTGAAAAATACCTTCCAATGTTTATAAGACCCCGGAATACTTTCTGGCACCATCTCCGGTGCAAAAATGCTAACAAAGCCGGCATTTTTCAACCGGATATTCCGGCGACATGTGCACCAGAAATTTACGACATATATATCTGACGGCAATTACCGGCGGATAAAACGCTGTAAGTTCTCCATAAATAAGCTACGGCTTGTTTCCGGCGAGTAATGTGCGCTGAAAAATGCCAGAGGATAAGACGTTGCAAGCTGCGCCGGAAATTTCCGGCGTCCAAAAAAACACCGGCATGATCGCACTGATTTGTTGTATTGTCATTTTCGTCGTATTTCCGACGTAAAATTCACCGGAAACCTGAATACTGCGAATCACTGTCTTCAGTGTGTACCTTTAAATGAATAAGATGTTATTGTTATTAATATTAATTACAGAAAGAACTAATTAATTAAGACTAATTATTCAAAATATACCATATTTTTAAACCAAGCAGTGAATTCTTCCTCCACTATCTTCTGGACTTCTCCTTCTTCTGATGTACTTAAACCATCAATGAACCTCCTACAAATAACCATTTTGAGTTTAGAATAAAGTTTAGAAGAATACTAAAAATATGAATAACTTAACTCATACTTACTCGAGATACGGCTCAACTTCATCAAAGTTAAGCAATATATACAATGTGATAAATGTCATCTCCTTATCGGTCAAATAGCGCACAGTGCTAGCGCCTACAGGTTTACCACTTCCATCGAATACATATATATTAGAGGATTTACCAACATTTTGAGGTGATGTACTTTCACCTGATTGAGACATTGTTTCAAAATAATACGAGCAAAACTGAGTTATCTCGTATGTTAAATATACTTCACAGATAGAGCCTTCAGGTCGTGCTTTATTCTTAGCGGTCTTCTTAAGTTTATTTAAATATCTCTCAAAAGGATATATCCACATATACTGAACAGGTCCACCAACCATAGCCTCATATGGTAAATGAACAGGTAGATGCTCCATAGAGTCAAAAAATCCTGGAGAAAATATTTTCTCAAGTTGACACAAAATGAAAGACTCCATAAGAATCAAGTTCTTTACATTTAATTTAGAAGAGCATAAATCTTTGAAGAATACACTTAGCTTGATCAAGGGCTTTAAAATCTAATTTGGCAGATAACTAAAAGCAGTTGATAATAGACATTGCATGAAGATGTGACAATCATGACTTTTCAATCCGAATAATCTCCTTGATCTTATGTCAACACACCTACTTAGATTGAAAGAATATCCATCAGGTACTAGTATGGTCTTCACCCATTCACAAATTGCTCGTTTTTGTTCAAAAGTTAATGTGAATGGAGCTGTTGGTTTGAGAAATTTTTCAGCTCCACCATTTTTTAATTCCAAAGCTTTCCACATACAAATCTCTTTTAAGTCCATCCTTGCTTTTATATTATCTTTCAATTTATCTTTGATATCCATAACTGTATAGAAAATATTATCAAAAATATTTTTCTCTATATGTATAACATCAAAATTATGTCTAATCAGGTTTGTTCTCCAATATGACAACGACCTAAAAATACCTTTCTTGGTCCAATTATGGTTGACACCATATCCTGGCAATCTGAACTCAGCTAATGTTGGAGAATCTATTATGGTGGGCATGAGCCTTACTCATTCAAAAATTTCTTTACTACTTAATCTTGGAGGAGGTTTAAATATCATCATTTTATTTTTAGTAAAGGCTTTTTTATTTCGCCTGAAAGGATGACTTTGAGGCAAAAATATTTGATGAAAATCGAATCAAGTGTTCTTCCTACCATACTTTAAAGTGAATGATTTTATATGTTCCATATAATATGTACAAGCTAACTTGCCTGAAGTGTCCCAACCTGAGAGCATACCATATGCAGGAAAGTCACTAATTGTCCAAAGTAATGCTGCTATTAGTGTAAAGTTATGTTTGGTGGAGATATCATATGTACTTACTCACTCTTCCCCATAATAAACTTAAATCATCAATCAATGGTTGTAAGAATACATCAATCTTCACTTTTGGATTATGTGGCCCTGGAATGATAAGTGTCAGAAACATATAAGGAGTAGTCATACACAACTTTGGAGGAAGATTGTAAGGAGTGAGTATCACGGGCCAACATGAGTACGGTGTAGCCGACTGACTGAATGGAGTAAAACCATCTGCGCATAAACCTAATCTGACATTTCTTGGTTATGCCGCGAATGTTGGATGTGTACGATCAAAGTGTCTCCAAGCCTCTGCTTTTGATGGATGTGTGATAACACCTTATTGTGGAATGTGATTATTATGCCATCTCAAATGTGCAGCAGATCTCATGGATGTATATAGACGTTGTAGTCTCAAAATTATTGGAAAATAGAACATCCTACTGACAGGCACATCCTTATGCTATTTCCTGATTATGGTTTAAATCTTGGTGCATTGCAATGAAGGCATGCAATCTCTGAGATATCTTCTTTAAAGTATTCATGTATCCATTGACACAACAATCTATATTTGTGTATGTCAAACCAAGTTTGAAAACTAACTTCTTTGTTCGATATAGATCTGTAGGAATTAAATTATTTGTTGGATTGGTTTCCTTAAGTAGCCCAATGAATTGATTAAAATATTCACGAGCAATATTATATTCTACCTTGATGCTTAACATCTTCACAGCAACAGATAACTCTGAGTGAGTGGTGCACCCTTTCCAGATTGGTTGCTGGACAGCATGCAATAAATCATAAAAATTTTGTGCCTATGTATTCGGTAACTCTTCTGTATTTTATTCAATTTATATTTCAATTGCATCATAAACTAATTCCCCAAGATTTGGATTGATATTTTCAGCCTCATCTATATTAGTACTTGTAGAAGGACCGCATTGATAATCAAATAGTGGCTCGTACTCACAATGAGAAGTCTAATACCAATACCGTGGCATGAATCCTCTGCGATATAGATCAACAGTTCTATCATATGGTGTTAGGTGCACTAGATTTTTGTGTTTAGAATATGGACATCAAAATTTTTCTTCTGATATGAAGCTGGGTAGTTGTTTTGCTTGCTGAATGAAAATGTTCATCCCATTAATGAATTCATCTGTTAATGTCTTTCGTCATTGAGATAATCGGTTATACATCAAACTTATTTGATTTCTAATATCCATAACCTACATATAAGAGCAAATAAGTAATGGATTTTCTCCCTTAAGTAAAATATGGTGACTGCGCCATACATTTTGTAAATGTGTAGTGAGAACATCTACGACAAAAGTAAAAAGATATGATGATTATAGAAAATTATGATCAATTTGTATCCTATCTCAAAGGGTCAAGCCATTATGTATATTTAGTTTTAGACTCTAAAGTTGACCTCCATAATTCAAGTTTACCTTAAACTCCCTCTCTAATCTTATCAACAAGAAGAATATCATTAGCAAAAAGAATACATAAATGTACATCCTCTTACAAATGCCTATTGAGAATGTCCATGACTAAAGCAAAAAAGATTTAACCTTGAGGGCGATCCTTTATGTAATCCAGACATAATAGAAAAATACTTGGTCAAACCACCTTGTGTTTGAACACAAGTAATACCTCATTCATATATATCTTTAATGTTTTGAATATAATCATTATTAACTCCTTTTTTTCAAGAAGTTTATATAGCACATCTCTTGAAACTTTATCATATACTTTTTCTAAATCAATAAATATCAAATGAAGATCATCTTTATTCCCTTTATATTTCTCCGTCCAAACCTCTCAATAAATGTATAACTTCCATAGTAGACCTACCCGGCATGAATCCAAATTGATTTTGAAAAGTTTTGAAATAAAAAAAAACATTGAATTTAAGCGTTATTAATAAATTTTTTTGCAAGAACTCTCAATAGCAGTCCTCTTGAAACTTTATCATATGTTTTGTTTAAATATACAAAAATACATATGTAGATCCTCCTTACTCTCTCTATATTTGTCCATCAAACCTCTCAAAAAAAAAAAATGTATGGCTTCCATAATAGATCTACTCGGCATGAATCCAAACAAATTACACGAAAAAAAAACTTACAATCAACATGCAATCGACAGGAGGCGGAATGCGGAAACTCACGGTCGGAAATGGAGCTCTCGCCGGCGAGGAAGGCTATGACCGTCGGCGACGTCCGATGACCGTCAAGAGAGCTCGATGACCTCGATCTACGGCGAGCGACGGTGGGCGACGAGGGAAACAGCGCAGATGTGAGAGAAACAAACGAATGAAATGAGCAGCCAGAGGGGCTCGGGTTCGGAAATAGGGCTTTCGTAGGCGGATTTTCCGGCGTCCCAGATGCCGGAAACCATTCCGGCGCATTCTGTCGGTAACTGCCGTAAAGTGCGCCGAAACCAATAAAATGCTGGTATATTCTGACGTTTGTTCCGGCGCATTAGACGTCGGAAAAGTTCCGGCGCCATATGCGCCGGGAAAAACACCGTAAACTTTCCTTCGCACTATACGCCGTTACAGGCACCGTATTTACTGACGCAAATTTTTCCGTCGTAAAATCCGACTGTAATCTTGTGTTTTCCCATAGTGTCAATAGAAAATTAAAATATTAATTCATGTACAAGTTTACCATCTTTCAAATCTATGGACTTGAAAGATAGCAAGTCAATTTAAATCTCCGTCAAATGCTTGCATATAGAGGAGGAAATGCATGAGTTATCAATAGAGTTTGTTTCAAGCTCAATTGGGTATGACAAATTAGTCATAGGAAGGAAATAAGATGATGATGAAATGAAATGAACTTTTTTGTACTTATTCAATCCATGTGTGCACATGAATGGCATGAAAGAGGATTGTGGTATAGGCATGCTACCAAGTTGCTTGAGACAAGTCCAATCAATCATTCTAGCAATAAGTTAGTCAAAATATCGAATGCTTGCAAAATATATCTTGGTAATTACTTAAGAATTAAATATATAGTTTAATCCTTAATAATAATTAGTAAGAGGAAGCCCCTTACTATTATAAATTAGGTAATGCCAAAATAGTCTTATTAACATAGTTGATATCCACTAAAGTTAGAGCATGTTGGCAATCTCATTTGAATGGAGTAATATGAAGCTTCATCATCATAGTATGAGTTGTATTGAGTTGGGTTGTGACACCAATATCCCTAGTTAATTATATACACCAACTCTTAAAGGTTGACTTCTGACAAAAATTGCTCTTCCACGTCTGTGATGGATTAATCCCCTTGGATGGCTTTATGACAGTCAAGGGATGATCGACTGATCTAAGATGAAACATTTTTGATTCATCGACGACCTTTTACTCATTCTAAGCCTTTGTTTGTAAGCCTTCATTTTTCTCTTCTTCTAATTTCAGAACTTCAAGATGTAATATCATGTAGAATTATATTTTTATTTTAATTTTTAATGTAGTTTTTTTATAGTTGATGGATTTAAGCTCCACCCCTCATTTAAAAAAAAAGAAAAAAGAAAGAAGCTTAAGTGCTTTGGGCATTGGGCCATCCTTCTGGTATTTCAGAGAGCATATTCCCTAAGAGATTTAATAATCATCACGGCTTATTCTATTCCTTCATTTAATATCTTAATGCGTTCTTTAAGATGATGGTGAAATGTGATGATGGGCTTTTAATGAATTAAAAGTGCGGGTAACATTAATAACTGTCAAAAGCCAGCCTTAGATTCGACGTCAACCTCATCATAATCTCTGCATGACGCGGAGCAGATCTTTGGCGATAAACTTACTACTTTTTTATTCACATCATTTTCCCATACTTTGAAATTATACTTAAATTATGATAAAATCAATCATCAAATACATTCACGTGTATGTGGAAATATACTGTTTTTTTATTATGATTTTTTTTTTAAAGAAAAAATTTATTCTCATGCAATATAACATCTTATTATTGAAATTATTAATGTTATAAAAATTATTTATTTATGAAGGTTAATCTCTGATATTACTATATTTTTTATTCATTATTGTAAGGTAATTAATTAGTATAATTTTAAAATGGGATTTTCTCCACTTTTTGAAATTTATGAGGAGATAGCTTTATTTGAAGATGGAGCCTTCTTAATTATTTTATTTTTTATTCTTTAATGAAGATAAATATGTTTTCTATTACAAAAATACAAATCACATCCACCTATTTATCTATTGTATGACTATATCTTTATATTATATTGTGTAATGTTGATCATGTCATAATGAGAGAGAAAATATATTACTATTGTTGTATAAGTTTTTGTCATAACATTTGTTCTAGCAAACACATAAATAAGAGAGAAGTGCATGATTTTTTTTTTTTGCAACATTTAGGTTATTTAAGGCAAACTCACAAACACAACGCATACACAAAGACTCGAACCCAAGATCTCTTAGTTAGAAGCATAAGCTCTCAACTAACAGGCCAAGCTAAGTTGTGTAAGTGCATGAATTATAAGACACCAAAATTTTAACATGAAAATCCCACAAAAGGGAAAAATCATGAGTCATGGCCTAGTTAAAATGATTCCACTAATATTTGTCATCAGTTATAATTGAAGCCCTTCATTGGGAGAAGACATTTATTTAATGTGGTAAACATACAATCCATATAACATATTACAAATTTGAGGTTTAAAGAGCCCTGTGGTATTGGACTTATCTTTATGAGATCATTTGATGTTTATTTAGTTATACTCCTTTGAGAAGATGCCAGAGACCAAGAAATCCAGAATAAAAACTAATGTTGACATTGAGCATTAGAGTTGGTCTCTATGGCATGCATCGATCTTAAAAATAAAAAAACTTGTATTAAAATTATTAGTGATGATGGATATTGAAGTCAATGGGTGTCTGTAGTCAAATGAACGCTATTAGAAGAATGTACAATAGAGGACCATAGTTGGGTGATGGTGGTTAGAGGACCATACTTAAAAAGTGAAGGATAAATAATCGCAATTAGGCAATGATAGCTAGGGGTGTCAATATTGGACACGACTCGAAAACCCGACCTAAACACGACACGAAAATTTCGGGTTCGGGTTGACCTGAACCCTAACCGGGTCGGGTTCGGGTTAGAGTTTTCGACCCGTTTCACAAATTGGGTCGGGTTCGGGTTGACCCGAAAACTCAGAAATGACCCGGTTTGACCCGCTGACCGAACTGCCCGCGTTTGCCCGTGGTAAATCCCGCTCCTGCCCCGCTTGCCCGCCGCTGCCCCATCATGTGAAATTTGAAAATAAGCAGGGCGGTGGCAGGTTGTACGCCTGCACCACTACGTGTCCTGAGGAGGACCCGAGCCCGTGTCCAAGCTCGCCGGCTGCCGCGTCCAGGGTCCCAGGCCAGCGCCCGCGTGAGGGCATGCTGCTTGCTGACTACCGCGTCCAGGCCGCGCATGTTGGCACGGTGGCACCCACTTTCGGGTCGTGTCGGGTTGACTCAAACCCGAAGCGGGTCGGGTTTGGGTCTGGAAAACTGACCCATTTGTAAAAATGGGTCAGGTTCGGGTTGACCCGAACAGAATCGGGTCAGTTTCGAGTTTGACCCGAACCTGACCCGTGACTTGAAATTGACACCCCTAATGATAGCCGGAGGAGTGTAGTTGGGCGATGATATTTGAAGGACCATAGTTGGATGACAATCGTTAGAGGTTGGAGGATTGAGTCAAGTAATGAAGGTTGGAGGATTGTAGTAGTGTAATGATGGTAATATGGTAATAGTCAGGTGACAAAGGTCAAATGACCAGAGTCAAAAAATAGTAGTTAGAGGATCATAGTTGGGTGGTAGAAGTTAAATGATTAAGCTGGACGATGGTGGTAAGAGAACCATAGTCGGGCGATGATATTTAGAGAATTGTATTCATGTGATAAAGGTCAGAGGATCTTAGTCTAATGATGATGGATAGAGGAACGTGTTAGTTCTTTTTGCTTCCAGCTGTCGGTGTTGGAATTACTATTTGATGGTTGGTTGAACTCCCCGCATGTTATCCTCTGGAGGTAGTCTTACTACAATTATAAAAATTGTACTGGTTATATCCTTGGGCTTACAATTTCTTTACTTTTTGCTATTATAGAGTTTGTTTCTGCTGTTTGGTGTTGTTCTTGCAGGTTTTTTTTGCAGGTTTTAAGGATTATAGGATCTTTGCTGGGAAGCAGATCGTTCAAGCTCGTTTTCCTTTTCTTCCTTATTTTTGGGTGCTTGTGCTTAAGCACCGTAGAATGTACCTAGGTTTTCTTATACTTTTGTGTAGTAAGGACCTTGTGCTTGTAGGTTTTTTGTCTTTTATTTTTGTAGCTCTTTTGAGCAGTAGAGAGCGCGAGGACCTTTTAAGGACATTGTACTATTTTTCTTTAATTAACGCGTAGGCCCCGCCATGAGTTTCCCCTTAAAAAAATAGAGGAATATTGCCAGGTGACTAAGTTCACATAATAATAGTCTATCAACGATAGTTGGAGGACTCATGACAGTGATTGGAGAACCATTGTTGGGCATCAAAGGCTAGAAGACTGTTGTTAGGAGATGGTGATTAGAAGACTTTAATTAGTAGGGCAATAGATGTTTGAGAGGATAGTAGTATGGTGATGTTTATGAGAGGGTCATATTTATGCCATGCTAATCAAAGAACCATAGTTATGCAAAGGTAGTTGGAGGACCATAGTTAAGTGAGGGTGGTTTGAGAATTATTTTCATTCACAAAAGTTGGAGGACTATTGTTTGGAGATAATGGTTAGAATACCATAGTCATGGGGCATGGTAGGAGGACCATAATCGAGTGGCATGGTAAGTAGACTATAAAGTACTTAGAAGACTATAATCGGGTGATGGTGGTCTAACAATATTGGTTGGGTAGTTTTTCAATGGTGTTTATTAGTTGGTGCTCCAATGATAATGATCAAGCAATGTTTTGATGTTGTCATTTAGATGATGACTTGATGATAATGGTCAGAATGTGTTTAATGGTTATAGTTGGGTGGTGTTTTGATGATGGCAGTTGGGTGGTGTTCTAATGGTGGTGGTTTGATAGCAATGGTTGGGTGATATTCCAATTGTGTTAGATGGGCGGTGATCCAATGTTATTATTCAGGTGGTGGTTCTACAATGGTTAGATTGTGGTCTGATATCGATGGTGCTCAATTGAAGCTTTAACACTTTTTGATCATCATAGCTCTCTTAAATCTTAATCCAAGGTCCTAGCTGTAACAACCGTCATGCATGTGTATTCTTGTTATGAACATGTGTATTTAGTGTATATATTAAAGTTAAATTTGAAAATTTTTACATGCATGAAATTCCATGTGGGAGCGTAATAGTGATGTGGCGCTGATCCCTCTGCTTTACAATAATTTTTGGGACAACACTATGGAACTATATTCTTCGGTACTATGATGTTGGGTTTAAATTTTTATTTTTAAAAATATCAAATTTAACTACCCTAATATAAGTATTCATTAGGCCCATCCCCTCCCATTTCATACCTTGGTCGATGAGAAGTGTATGTGTGTGTGTGTGCTGTGTGTGTGTGTGTGGGTGGGGGGCGGGGGAGATAAGGTGGATAGAGAAGAGGTATTAGGGTTCATGTTGATATTTTTCATTGTTCTAGTTGCAAAATTTGTTTCGATCTTTACAAGTGGCCTTAATCCTATCCCTGATTTCAATGATTTTGATTTCTTATATATTTTTCTCTCTACCAAAGTTAAAAAAAAGGCACGTTAATTCATAATTTAGCCAACTTTCATCTTGTAACTTTTGATATATTATAAGTATAATTATTCTGCACATTTTGATGCGTTCATCTTGTACTTTCATTAGTTAGTTTAAAAAATATTGCATTTCATATATTTTAATGTGTAATAACCCTTAAAATTCAAAAGATATATTTTAACCTGTAATAGCAAAAAGTATTTAATGTGTAATAATCCTTAAAGCTAAAAAATAATCGCTTTCACCTATCCATATCTACCATACGCCTAACCATTCTACTACCTGCCACCCCCTCAGCCCTTTGTAAGAAGACCTTCCACCTAGGCTGTAGTAGGATCGATGATATATTGACACAGGTTTATAGAGCCTAAGTGTGACACGTATGTAATCCATGATTTAGATTACTCAGATATTTTTTTGAGAAGTAAAAATTTTACTCAGTATTTTATGCATGTTTCATCCTTCAAAGTAGCATGCACACAAAATACATGACATCATATTTACCAGGTTTGATGCTCCATATATTTTATGGAAGAAAATCCATATGGAAGTCTTAGAAATGTGATTTTGAGAGTTTGAGGTTAGTTATTAATAATAATAGTAAAATATTTGTATTTTAATTAGTTCAACAATAATTATTCTATAATGTACTTTTAATTTGCAAAAAGATTTCTACTAGTTGTTGCAATAAAATATGAAGATTAGAAAAAATTTGAGAAGGTGGATCGACTTGCCTGCGAGACATATTTACAGATATTAGAAAGTTAGGCTAGAGACCACTGTGGATTGGTGAGAGTGTGTGGGCTAACCTAATTAGAGCTTGGGCCAGCCCATATTATAATTAAGAGGAGGGATCAAAATAGACATAATAGAGTTTCAGATGTTGGGGGCATAGGTAGCACCCTCTATACTAGGGGCTCAGTTTCACAAACTATGCACAAATAATAATTAATAAGAATTTTAACATATAATTCATATAATCTCTTTTCTAAAAGTTTTTTTTAGTTATGAATACTAGGCTAAGCATATTGTAAAAAGAGATGCTGAGAAGAGAACCCATTGCTTTTGAGTTGCACACTCGTACCCACCAGCCTTAGGAGGACCAATAGTGGGTGGATGAGTGAGCGAGGAGGGCCTTTGTGAATCTCTATGTTTTGAATATTAATGAAATATTTTAAGTGACGCATATGTAATAATTAATCTCATATTATCTTTTATAGGAGGAGTATACATATATTCGAGAGAGCTAGGTTGGAGCTAGTGAGGGATCCTTTGTGGGATCAATATATTATTATGACTATCACATATGGTCATAGGTGGAAAGGAATGTTAAAGGGGAGAGTTCAAGGATTAGATTCACACGCCTACGCATTTGAGCTAGGGATATTCCTCTAGTTTCTAAAGCTCTCAGCAAGAAACTAAAAGGATTTGGTTAGCCAACAAGTGGCTACCCTGACAGTAGAGCTAGAGCATGTTCAAAAATCACAAGTGAACATATAAATAAAGAAAAGTTAGATATTGGGGGAGCTTCAAAGAATCAATGAACAATTAAGTGGAAAAAAGCCTGCATCGCCCACCCGAGGAGAGTGAGGATATGGATTAAGAGTAAATTATCTGTGAATGTAAATATTTTGTTGTTTTTAACATATAAGAATTGTTATATTATTGTGGAATTATGTTGTAATTGTAGAATTGTTGTAGTGTTTAAAATTAATCTAAGTGTAATTAATATTTTTGTGCAATGTTAAAATATTAGCTTAGCTAAACTATTTAACTATTTCATATTAATTTCATTTTATATTGCAGAATAATTGAAATGTGAGTGTGTTTTTTTTATCTGTGCTATAGGTTTTTGGGGCAAGTTTCCGGAACATGTTTTGCTAGGATATCAATATGATGAATTTTGTATTGAAATTCCAACAAAATTTTTGTAGAAATTTTAAGCGAAATAAAAACAAAATTTTTCACGGTATTCTTTCGAAAAATGTCATTTTTCTCATTCCCAAAAAAATTTTCATAGGAAATATTTTATTGCTAATGCGTTTCTAATGCTCGGTTTATGGTGGATTACATTCCTTCAGAAATCTACCAAAAACATCTAATTCCAACAAATTTTCAAGGTTTTTTAGCGGATGTGTTTGTGGAAAATTATTGCATTTTCAGTAGTAGTGTAAGTCAACACAGGGAAAACTTGGAGGATAAAAAAGAAATAACAAAGGAATATTAGGTGTAGACCCATTACCTAGTTATTGTTTATGAATAATATTCCTAAAAATAATGAAAAGGACATATGTGATTAGTGTCAAATATGACTATGAATCATTAGATGTGTTGCGGTCTAGAATATACACATCGATAGAGTTATAATATTATGTCTTAGCGTTGTACGGATATCCATGTCACATATAGAGAACACAAGATTTTTTATGTGCAAAGTCCTAGAAAGGGGAAAAACTACGAGGCCTAACCCAATCTGAAATGATTCACCCAGTGTTTGGGTTGATTACAATGGGCTAACTCGTCTATGAGGGAGATAAAATTACAAATATCAACCGTATGGTTGAAATATTCTAGCAATAAACAGGGATGAAAGTTTGACATTACTTGGTGGTATGGTAGAAGTTCGACGTTACTTGGAAATTCATGCGTTCAGTGGTGGTCCGGCGGGACTTCGGCTTTAGGTGGTGGTATGGAAGAACTCCGGGCATCATGTGGTGGTCCGATGGAACTCCGAGCATCAGATGGTTGTCCGGTGAAACTCCGAGCGTCAAGTGGTGGTCCAACGGAACTCCGGGCATCAGGTGGTGGTGCGGAGGAACTCCGGGCATCAGATGGTGGTCCGGTGAAACTCCGGGCGTCAGGTGGTCGAGGAGACAAGGAGGCAAGAGCGATATCCAATCTCTCTTTTGTTTCCTTAGGCTTAGGGTCCCTTTTGAAGAGAAAAGAGGGATCTATTTATAGATTTCATAGAGTGACATGACCCGTAAATAGGTGGAAGATCAAGGACAAATGAGGAGTAGTTTGGATGGACGGTTGATGTTGAATCCCTTGATTACGGACCGTTCACTAGACATTTGAAGGTCTTAATGATATCAAAATTTCATGATCTTGGGCTCGTTGGATTTGTCTCGTCGAGCCGCCCGATTCAACTATAAGCATATGTCACATTTAGAAATCATTTGGTAAACCAAATTGTGTTTCAAACCTTCCAATAGAGCTTTGGGTCCTTGATTTGGACCCATTTGAGCTCGGATTGAGTCCTATTTGGTGCCGTTGGGTTCGTATTTCTGAGACTTTCAGTTCGACTATAAGTTTGGTGAAATTGGAGTTCAGATGATTCCAAATTTAATTTTGGAAGTTTCCGACTTGATTTTTTCTCAAGATTCGTGCCCGATCTAGATAATTTTTTGAGAATGTATCAAGATGTATAAGCTAGATGGTTAAAAAAATTAGAGGTAAAATATTAAGGTTTAAGTAAATAAGACCTATGGGCATGTAGGAATGCGTATTGTCATGATAGGGAACATGGGATGAGTTCTTATGAGGGATAAAGAGGTTTGTAGGACCATCAAGGCAATGGAAAGAAATGTTTGAATGAATATAGGTGGATCAATAACTTTATAGCCTCCTATTGAATATCCTACTAAAAGCTACCTTCTTTATCATACCCTTAATCTTAAAAAATAATGGGAACTCAAATTTCATGAAATTTTAAGATTATTTGGCCATGCATATATTATGCTAAAGATACACTCCAAAGAATGATCTATAAGTAACTCATTAAATTTTATGTTAGAATAGTACTAAAATCAAATGAATATTTTTTGAGCATTTATGTTAGAACATGTAAACTATTCACAATGATTTATCTTCTAAAAGAAATATGTAAAAGTAAATATTTTTTTATGTATGAACATTATAAGATGTCCACTTCTTCATCAAGAATTCAATTAATGCTAAAAAATTCATTCAAAACTGATCAAATTAGATCACAAAAATATTCTTCTGTTGTAGATCAATCTCATAGTTTTGACTTTGCATTTGAAGAGAGTAAAACTAAAAAAAATGATAGAATGATTTTTTTTTTCCATATTAGAAGACTCTATAACTATGTAGCTCACATGAGTTACTAATTTCACCTCCGTAAATAATTCTACACATAAAATCCCAAAATGTTGCATGATTCTTGTCCTTTATGCTATGAGACCAAATAAAGATGGTGGGACATACGTTCACATCATCCATGGGCATGATAATTAAGATAAAAAAGCTTATTTTTCATATAAAGACAGTAATTAAACATGTTATTAACCCCATCATCATCATCATAATCAGGTTTTTTTGCTTATGGATGAGATCAAAGAAAGCTGACATTGCTGCTTGGAAGGAGGTTGGAGCCGTGACTCTTTGAACAAACCAATTCTTCCCAAAGAGAAAATGCTCAACGTTTCGAAAACGATAAAGATTTTTATGTTAATTGTCTTAAGTCATCTTAGGCTTGAGCTTGAGCTTTAGGTTGATTAATTAATCGAGTTCAAGTCCGAACACCAGCTTAATTCTATGAGTTTGAGTCGGCTCACGAGCCGGTTCATTTATTAAGAAAGATAGAAGGTCGTTCTTATTGAAGCAATTATGATAATAATACAATAAATCAAATAAAAATTAAATAAGAAATAACAAGAAATTATTAGTACTAAGAAAAAGAAATATATTCCTTAAATATTATTTAGTACCTTTATATTAAAATTTTGATTGCTAATATATTTAAAGTGTAGTTTATATTAATGAATTTAGCAATAATAAAATTTTTCCTTTTTTTTTTTTTAATTTTTTTTCGAAAGTTCACAATAAATCTTAATACATTGATAAACAACTTTTACGATTATCATTATCATCGCATTTCATATTGTAACCTCAAATTTGTGACTACCATACTGATTGTATATTGATCATATAAATTATAGAAATATATCTTTGTTAAATAATAATTTTATGGTAAAATTGAGTCCAACATCAATGAAACCTTATAAGTATTATTTTTTAAGGAATATCTCAAAATAAAAATAAAAATGACAAATTCTCCATTTTTGTTCTGTGGGCGGGTCACTTCAGCTTCTGCCGACGGTGTGGCCCACCCAAAAATACTTTTCGAAATCCCTCTTTGCCCTTGGGTTTCCTCCATGGGCCGCTATTCCAATCGCATTCTCGGAGGGGTAAATAAGTTTTTCTACCATTAAATGATTGGGTTTAGCCATCATTCGATGTTGCGTGGATGAACCAAAATTTGATGGTGAAATGATCATAATACCCTTATCTTTCTTCGACGCCGGAGCCTGTGGTGCATTTTTGTGCCAGCGTGACATGACAGGGGTGGTTTTGACATTTTGACAGAGGAATAATCTCTTCATTATTTGATGTTTTACTTTTGTCTCTATCATGGTAGCATTCTTCAACAACCTGCCTTCCATCATTTAGAGGTTACTCATGCATTGTTTGAATTGTATCAATGGAGCACATCAATCCTTTTTAGGTAATTCTTCATAAAAAATTTCATAAGAAAGTTCTTATCACCTTTAATATATTATAAAAATTAAGTTTTGTTTGTAACAACTTTCTTACTGTTTTTTAAAAATAATTTTTTAGTACATAAAATTTTGAACTTTATTTTTAACAAATAGTTGTGTCCTAAAAAAATTGATTGATGTGGTGGGGGACGAAAAACAACTGATGTTAGAAGTAAGGGTCGGTGTCAATCACATACATTAATATCATGTGTGATGACGTGCTATGACATTATTGGTTATAAAGGGTAATTAAGTCAATGGGATTTGGTGTAGCCAAGCAACAACAATGAGAGGACCATAGCTGAGCTTTGACAATTTGATGACCATAGTCTGATGAAGGTGGCTAGAGGATCATAATCGATCTATGGCGGTAAGAGGACCATAATCTGGTGAAGGTGATCAAAGGATCCTAATTGAGTGATAGTGATTGGTTAAAGGACTATAATTTGGTGATTGTGATCAGAAAAAAATAGTTGTGTGATTATGGTCAAAGAATTATAGTTAGATAATAGTGGTTGGAAGACAATGTGGGTAATTGTAGTTAAAAATTATAGCTACACAGTTGCAATAAAAAGGATTGAAATTGGGGCGATGGTATTCGAAGGATCATATATAGTCGGTGATGATATTTGGAGGATATTCAGATGATGGTGATCAGAGGACAACAATTATGTGATGATGGGGGTTAGAGTGCTATAGTAGAGTAAAGGTCATTGGAGGACTATTAGTGGGTAATGGTGATTGGATGATCATAGTCGGGTGATGGTGATTGGAGGATTATCTTCTAACGATGGTTGTCAGAGGATCACAATCAATGATTATGGCTAGAGGATCATAGTTGAATGAAGGTGGTAGGAGGGCTGTAGTCAAGCAAAGGAGGTCAAAGAAATATAGTTGGTCTATGATGGTCAAAGAATTATAATCAAGTCCTAGGGTTTGCATGATAGTAGTGTGAAAATAGTGATCAGATGATCATTGTAAAGTGATAGAGGTCATAGTCGGACAATGGTGGTCAATGAACTATAGTTTAGTGACGGTGGTTGAAGACCTATAGTTAGGTAATAATGGTTGGACACACACCCACGCATATATATATATATATATATATATATATATATATATATATATATATATATATATATATATATATAATCATAATCTGCAACTCAACAATTAAATTTTCAATCATATTCAATCATCAATATCCTATAATCAAATCAATCATATTTTAAAGGTTTTGCTCAATTCTCTAAAACATCAATGAACTTTTATTTGATTACTTGTACTTCTATGTAGTTTATCTGCCGTGAATGTAATGGGTGGAGGTATGGTGACTTTGACTCTTCTTTTAAAACTATTCTAATAAAGATAAAAATGCAATAAGAGCCAAATGCTTTGTCTGAAAAAATTCTGAACATCTTTTATTGTATTTGGACTAATTCATGTTTTCTGCCTTCACTTTTCTTGTATATTATAGCTTTGAGGTTATTTCTATGGATCATATTTTTGCACCTGTGCTACTCTTGACATCTGCTGGTTATTTCTTTTGGTCGGACAATGATGAAGCAGACTTCCTTAGCGCTTCCATGGATGCCTTGGCTGTGCTCCAGCAATCTTGGTGGGCTAATGTGAGGTTCTATTTGTTCTACTAACTGAATTTTTTCAGTGATGCTAAGACTTTTCTCTATTTGCTGCCTCGAATGAATGATCTTTAGCCTTGACGATCGGGTTGGGCTCATTCCTTAAAGGAAAGTTTTTGTAGGAAATCTTTGTTTTTCTAGCTGCCCTTTGGGCTTACGTGTCATGTATCTTTTTTATTTTCTCAGGCTTTCTGAGGTTGTGTTTCCATCTTTAGTTTTCCATTGATGTTATTTAGTATGTAAGTTTTTTTCCGCCCCCTTCTGGAAAAATTATTCTGTTCGGGTAGCGTACCGAGTATACTGAGCGGTACCGTTGTCGGTACCGAGCGCCAGTGATGTGGCTCTTTTTTATTGGTCTCTGGACGCGTTCGATGTCTGGACACAATAATCTCTCTCCCTTGTGAGTCTTATATATATATTTTTTGCAATGAAAAAATGACATATCCCAATAATTTACCCACAACAAAAGAAAGTAGACTTCAATGCGACGCACTCTCTTGTTCACTATCATGTGCAGCAGTATTTGACAAAAGTTGAACGGTGAAGAGTCTCGGGATTGAGGAATTAAGATCACAGAATCTAAAATCCCACATGCATTTGTTTGGGGTCACCATTGTTATTATAATTGTAAAAAAAAAAAAAAAAAAAAAAAAAACACTAAAAAACATTGGATGAACAGAATTTTGAGTTACACAATTCTCTTTGGCCTATTGGTTGAGAGCTTAGACTTCCAACTAAGAGGTTCAGGGTTTGAGTCTTTGTGTTTGCGTTGTGTGTGTGAGTTTGCCTTAAATGGCCTAAATGTCCAAAAAAAACAGAATTTTGAGTTTATGATGGCTATATAAATTGTAAATTCGATTTCTGACTGGCAATTGTATATAAAATCTAGTTTGATTCTTAAAAACTTTCTGTCAGAATGTCTGAAATGGCCCCAAAACTAGCGCTCAACCTCCATCAATATTATTCTTTTCTCTCTTAGAAAACAACAAAAAAGCTGTTACAAATGAAGCCTAGGTGTGTGAATAAGACTTTTGTCTAGCAAGGGAACCAACTTGTTTAGTGAACCAACTTGAACTAGTTGAGCTCGAGCTCTCATTGAGTAAATAAAATATATTTCATAATTCATTTAAATTAATATTATATAATAACTTTTAATAAATTTCAATTAATTATATAATAAAAGAATGAAAATTCAAAGTAAAACTGATTTTTTTAATTTAAAATTAAGAAATCGAGCTCAATAATTGAGTTGAGCTCGAGCTTTCTAAATGAGTTCAAGCTATTGACTCGAGTTCGAGCCTATGAATTTTTTAACCAGTCGAGCTCGAGCTTAGTAAACGAGCTTGAGTCGAGTTTGAGCTCGAGCTCAAGCTCAGTAATAGCTAAACAAATTTAGCTCGATTGGGGAGATACTTGTCTTGACTTGA
Organism: Dendrobium huoshanense; assembly: GCA_016618105.1. NCBI lineage: Eukaryota > Viridiplantae > Streptophyta > Magnoliopsida > Asparagales > Orchidaceae > Dendrobium > Dendrobium huoshanense. The sequence continues at coordinate 9,782,023 of CM028358.1, read as the reverse complement.
CTCATTTACACCCATAAAGTAATTTTTAGCATAAAAATTATAATTTTATATTAAAAAACTGTTTTAAGAAAGAGTAAAAAAATATCCCAAATGAAGCCTTAAATCTTGTTCGAATCACCACGTACCGCCCGAGATCTTTTACTGTAGAAGCTCCCTTGCAACCAGCTTCCATCCCCTCTCTCTCTATTTTCTTTCTTGAGTCACTCTCTCTGTGTCTCTTTGTCTCTCTTTCTCTCAAATACTACGTAAACCCATACAGTATCATACACGAGGTATGACCTTTTTATTTATTTTAAAAATATATCTTAAAAGTAAGTTAGGAGATCGAATGTCAATCATGCTGTCTTTCAAAATTTACCAATTTGATATAATTGTATTTTAGTGTTCAATAACAGGTTTTTTTCGTGTTGATTTGGATTAATATTTTTGTTTGTATTTCTTAATCTTGACATTTTATCATTAGTAAATATGGAGCAATAAAAAAAAAAAGATTGATTGCAAAAAATATGTCTTTTATTTATTATTCGGATCATTTATTCAATTCAATTTTTGTTATTTGTTAATGAGGGATGGCATCTGTGTATAATAAATTATTTATTTTTCTTAATGAAAACATAAAGTATTAAAATATGAAGAAAAAAATAATGTAAGGGCTTTTAGACTCTTATCTTAAATAAATTACATATTATTGGTGTATATGATTAAATGTTAATTATTCATTAATCATATTATCATAATCATAGGCATGAATTTTATTATTTATTGTAGTAGGACATAAAATAGATGACTTTCGTGAAGAAAACATTTGGAAAATGACTTATTAGTGTGCCTAAGATGTTAATTGGTCTTGCACATTAACAACAAATATTTTTGTCGTCAAATTTCTAACGCTTCGCTCCCCTCTCGTTTCGCCCTAGCGCCGCTCTTGGATTTCTAGGGTTCCTCTCCGTTCCTAGTGTTTTCCCCTAGTTTTCGTTCGTTGCGAGTTCTCCTCAGCTGCGCTACCTGGTGCTCTTACGCTGTCTGGCCCTTTAGGGCCTGGTTGTTATGGCGGGAGACGCTTCCTCCACGCCTTGGGGTAATGTTTCGTCAAAAAACCAAGATAACAACAAAGGCTTTTTCAACATAGATGCAGATGCTACTTCTCCGTCTAAATCTAGGTCCTTTAAAGATGTTCTAGCTGAATCGGCAGGTGATACCTTATCCTCTCTTACCCCATCAACTTTTAACGGCGTTCCTGCTGTTTTAATCTATGATGATGATGTTCTAAAGCTCGCTTCGCCTTTTTGGTTTACCCTTGTGGGAAAGTTTGGTGTTAGACGCCCAAATCTTGATGCGATTAGATCCTTCTTTGGTAATCTTAAGCTTTTGGGTTTTTACTCGGTTGGTTTACTGGATTCAAAGCATGTTGCTATTCAACTTTCAAATAATTTGGATTACAGTCAGATTTTTGCGAGAAGAACTTATTTTATTTTGAACTGTCAAATGCGTATTTTAAAGTGGACACCGTTTTTTGATGTTAAGGAGGAATCGCCGATTGTGCCGATATGGATTTCTTTTCATAATCTCAGATTGCATTTCTTCAATCATAAGGTTTTGCATGCTTTAGGTTCTATCTTTGGCCGTCCATTACAAACGGACAAAGCCACTGCTTCTAGAACCAGACCTTCGGTGGCTAGGGTTTTAGTTGAAGTGGATATTACCAAGAAGCATGCAAAAGAAGTTTGGGTTGGATTTAAGGCTTTAGGGTATTTACAAAAAGTTGAATTTGAAAAAATTCCTGATTTCTCTACTCACTATAAAGCTCATGGTCACGCTGTTTCTGAATGTTTCAAACTTCATCCGGAGCTGAAGAAAATTTCCAACAATAACTCCACTGGATTGGTGGGAAATAAGGTTCCTGCTATCGATAATCCTGAGACTGCTAATCCAGTGACGAATGATGAAGTCCAATCCAATGTTGAGAGGGCTGGAAATGAATCGTTAAAAACTCCGGAGAGTTTGGCGACACCTGTTACTTCCACTGTTAAAATTTTGACTGTTAACGACAATATTATTGCTGAGAATGTTGAAATGCCAAGTATTTTTATTTCAGTTGATTCTATGCTTAATAATTCTACTTCCCCTCTTAATGTGGTTATTACCGAGAACAATGATAATGTCCCTACAGAAGAACATGAGGAGGGGGAATACATTCCTGGACAAAATTTGCCCAATTCCATGGATAAAGTTGATAACAATGATAGTGGTGAAGGTAATTCTTTTGCTGCTTCTATGGATAATGATAAAAATACTTAGGAGGAATGGCTTTCCAAAACGCAAAAGAAAAAAAAAAAATACCAAAGTCACTTTACCAAGACCCCTCGTTCCACTAGGGCTCAAACCAATACCAAAAGTTCTAAAGATAAAAGCCCTTTTATGGAATGTGAGAGGTATTGGTTGATCTGATTCTAAAAATCGTGTTAGGAATTTATGTCGTGTTCATAACATTTCTTTTTAAGTTCTGCTTGAACCTTTTATTTCCCCTGATAAACTTGCTTCTACTACTTCTAGTTTGGGTTTCCCTTGTAGTTTTTCTAATTGCTCCAATAAGATCTGGATCATGTGGAAAAATTGTTTTAATGTTAATGTTATCTTTGATGTCCAACAAGTGGTGAATGTTCAAATATCCTTTAACCAGTATATCTTTAGTGCTTCCTTTGTTTATGCAGCTTCTACTAGAACTGGCCGTACTCCTCTTTGGGATTGTTTAACTGATTTTGCTCATAATATAGATGACTCTTGGTGTGTTGGGGGTGACTTTAATATCATTTCGAATGCTAGTGAAAGAAGAGGAGGTAACCCTCCTAATATGAATGCTATGAATGATTTTAATTATATGATTTCTTCTTGCAATTTAATGGATATTGGCTTTTCTAGTAGCTCTTTTATTTGGAATAGAAATAATTTGTGGCAAAGACTTGATATGTTTCTTTTCAATAATGATTGGATTGGTAAATTTAATTTGACCCATGTTCAGCATTTGAGTAAAACCCTTTCTGATCATGCTCTTTTGCTTCTTGATATTTCTGACAGCAAGTTGACGGGTCCTTTGGCTTTTAGATTTCAAAATATATGGATTAAGCATGCTGGTTTTCTGGATGCTGTGTCTAACAATTGGAATGCTTTTGTTTTTCCTAACAATAATATTCATGGGATGGCTAGATTGTGGGCTAAATTAAGTAGACTTAAACAACTCTTAAGATGGTGGAATAAGCATGTCTTTAAAAACATTTTTGAAAATAATAAGGAGGTTGAAGATAAGATTTAGTTGCGGATAGATTATTTCTGGAAAATCCTTCTTCTGATAATCTGTCTAATCTTGATAATAGTAAGCTCCTTCTTTTTAATTTGCAAAATCAGAAAGAAATCTTTTGGAAACAAAAGGCTTCTGCCTCTATTTTATTGGAAGGTGATAGAAATACCTCTTTTTTCCATGCTTTAGCTAACAAGAACAGAATTAAAAGCTATATTCACAAGTTAGTTGATTATCATGGTTTTGTTTTTGATAATGATGATACTATTGTTAATTCGGGTGTGGAGTATTTCAAAAATATTTTTAATGCTATCAAGCCTGTCTCTTCTATTGTCAACACTAATGTTATTCTTAATCTTTTGGATGAGAATGATAATATTTTTCTTACTCAACTTCCCTCTGAAGATGAGATTTGGAACACTATTAAAAATATGAATGAAGAGTCTATGGCTGGGCCGGATGGGTATACTATGAAGTTTTTTGTTAAAACTTGTGATATTATTAAGTCTGATGTGATGGATGCTGTTCATAATTTTTTTAATGGTAAGCCTTATCCTAAAACTTTTTCTTGCACCAATATTGTCCTTATCCCCAAAAAAGATAATACTACCTTTTGGAATGATTTTAGACCTATTAGTCTTTGTACTTTTTTTAACAAGCTTGTGGCTAAAATTATTGCTTCTAGATTATCTACTATTTTGCCTAGAATTATTTCCTCTAATCAAACTGGTTTTGTTAAAGGGAGGAGCATTTTTGATAACATTTTATTAGCTCAAGAATTGGTTCATGATATTAATATTAAAAGAACTGGTGGCAATATCCTTTTTAAACTTGACATTACCAAGGCTTATAACAATTTGAATTGGGAATTTCTTTATAAAGTGTTTTCTTTAATTGGCTTTAATCAAATTTTCCTCAATCTTATAAAGCATAACATTGATAGTTGTTTCTTTTCTGTTATCATTAATGGTAGGAATCATGGTTTTTGTAAGTCTAATAATGGCCTTCATCAGGGGGATCCTTTATCCCCCTCTCTTTTTATTATTGCTATGGAACATCTTTACAGAAGGTTTCCTAATCTTAATTTCCGTACTGCTGGTGGTTTTCCAATTTCTCACCTTAGTTTTGCGGATGATTTCATCATCTTCTCTAATGCTTCTATTAAAAATGTTAAAATTTTGGTCAACTTTTTGGATGTGTTCCAGGATGCTAGTGGTATTTCTATTAACAGAGAAAAGAGTAACTTTATCACTAGTAAATCTGTGAATACTACTTGGTCTAACAAGATTAAGCATTTATGTGGGTTTAACTCCTCTTTTTTTTTTAGTTAAAACCCACAAAGGGGCCTACGTGTTAATATCAAAAAAGCGATTACATGGTCCTTAACAGGAACCACTAGCTCCCTACTGCTCGATCGAGCTACAATCAAAAAGTAAAGAAAAAAACCTACGAGCCTGTGGTTCCTGATCCTAATATTACAATGAATGGAAAACACACTACCGGGGCAGTAAACAACCGCCACCCAAAAAAGGAAGCTCATCAAATAGCCGTTGAACATCAACTTCCTGCAAAAATGGAGAAGCAAAAAGAACAAACAAAAAAAGAACACAATACAGAGTACCTTGATTCCACAGAAGATCTTATACTTCAAAGTTGAGGGAACCTTGCAGAACACGCTCCCAACCATCTGAGGCAAAAAAGTCTCACCTTTAACGTTAGCCCTTTCAGCTGTAGCCCAAAACCAATATTCCCCCACCTGTAACACAAGATAACTCCAAAAACAGCACATACAGTTAACCAAGATCACGTAAGAATGATAAATCTTGCAATCAACAAAAATTCTCCCCTCCACCAAAAGGAGAAATTGAAAAACCTGGCAACACAAGCCAACACCCAAACCATTTAACAAAACAATCCCCTGAAACCAGTTGGCCGAGCAACCCAGAAACTCCATCACACCCAGGCTAGCAGAGGAAACCCCAGCAAACACCACAGCTATAGAACCGCCCCCGCAGCACCCATAAACATCATCACAGCCCAGCCTAACCACCAAACAGCTCAGACCCCATAAACCAACAACATTCAAACCCCTAATACTTCCTAATATAAGGCAAGCCAGACCGATCCAATCTAACCAAACCATTGACAATTCTAGGAATATCGTTACTGTTAAATTCCACATACTCCCGCAAATGGCAACCAATAGAAGCCAAAGCATCAGCACATCCGTTACCCTCACGGTGGATATGAGAAATCCGAAAAGTAATAGTAGCCAAGGCCTGCTTAAGATCCCTAATCAAATAAAAATTCTCTGCATTAAACAGAAAATTACTATTGATATAATGCAAAATATTCATGGCATCAACTTCAATCCAGACTCTATCATAACCCAAGTTAATACACATTTTGATACCATAAATAACCCCATGAAGCTCAGCAACACCCGCAGACTTACCAGAAACAGGCCCAGCAAACGCCTTGATCACCTGCCCCCAAAGATTTCTCAGAATTCCCCCACACCCAGCCACCTTAATATTATACGAACCATCAGTATTAAGCTTAATCCAGTCAGCATCAGGCTTAAGCCAACGAATAATGCAGACTCTATTATCCTGCACCCCCGATTTACTCAAAATATTAAAAGCCTGAAGCACATGCCGACAGCCTTTAAAATTGATACACTTGAGCAAACCAGACTCATAAAGCAGCTGAATTTTGTCACAAACAGAACGAATAATACGAGAGGCTCTCATCTTAATACCATAATGCTTCGCTTCATTTCTATTCTTCCAAAGAAACCAAATGATAATACTAACCAAACAATTCCTAACATGGCCTTTATTTGAAGAAAACCAGCATTTAAAAATATCAATAATGGAATGAAACCTGTGATAAAATTTAAAATGAAACAACTCTTCAAAATACAACCACACATCAACAGCAATAGGCCCATTAGCAAAAACATGGTTAACCGTTTCAATATGTTGACAGCAATGACATTTGGAAGCTAATTGTATACCTTTTTTTCATCAGGTTCATATCAACAGGAATAAAATTATAAATCACACGCCACACCAGAATAGCATAGGTGGAAGGGATCGAATTATGCCAAAGAACAGAAAAAAAAGGGTTATAAGTCTTATTCTTCTTGATGCAATACCAGGCTTCCTTAGCCTCAAATAAACCATTGTGCGAGTTAGTAAATAGAATGGAATCCTGATTCTCGCATTGAAGAGGGATTTTCATAATCAAATTAATAATAAAGTCAGGAACAAACTCTTGCAGAAGATTAATATTCCACAAACCATCATGAATAAAATGATTCACTTGCAGAGTAGAAATGGATCTAGTATTAAGCAACATGTCAATAGAAAACTTACCCAACCATTGATCTTGCCAGAAAAAAACCTCGCCTTTACCAACTCCCCACTGAATTAGACTTTCCATGTTTCCTTGAATTTTACATAATCTCCTCCATATAGGGGAGTCACCCCTTTTAGGAAAACAAGTAAAAGGATGCATACCCTTACAATACTTACTGTGTAAGAATTTAGCCCATAAGCTTTTATTAGTTCTGAAATTAAACCAAAGCTTATAAGAAAAAACTTTACTCATGTCGATCATGATCTTACAGCTCAAACCCCCTTCCAGAAGAGAGCCACAACATTTGTTCCAAGAACCCCAATGAATAACACCTTTACCTTGCTTGGCACCCCAAAAAAACTTATTCAACCTTTTGTCAATCTTATCACAAACAGCAATAGGGGGATTAAGAGTATGAAGCAGATAAATAGGCAAAGCGGCAAGCACACTCTTAATAAGGACAAGTCTACCACCATAAGAAAGTAAATTAAAAGCCCAGTTATTCAATTTTTTATCAAACTTGTCAATAATAGTCTCAAACAAGAAAGACTTTTTCTTCCCTTTGTACAAGGGAGTACCCAAATAAGTTAAAGGTAAAGACATATGAGAAATCCCAAAAATCTCATGGATTCTAGCAATACGATGAGCACTCACAGACTTACTAGTAATGAAACCACTCTTATTCTTATTAATAGTTAAACCACTTAAAAGCTGAAATCTATCCAAACATTTAAAAAGCAACTTCAACATTCTAATAGAACCATTCGTAAAGATGATAAAGTCATCCTCAAAACTCAGATGGGAAATAGGAAAACCCCCATAGGTAGCATAGTTAATCGAAGGATACAACACATACAACTTATTCAAAGCTCTAGATAAATATTCCATAGAAATGATAAACAAAGCAGGAGAAATGGGATCACCTTGTCTCAGACCGTGAGTCGATTTGAAGTATCTGTGAGAGCTCCCATTGATGACAATAGAGAAAAAACAATTATTGATACTATTTTTAATAAGCATGATAAAATTCTCATTGAAACCCAAACAATTAAGCACTTTATACAAGAAATTCCAATTAATTTTATCGTAAGCTTTGGTGATATCAATTTTAATAACCATGTTACCACCAGTTATAGGCCTATGAATATCATGAACTAACTCTTGGGCCAGCAAAATATTATCAAAAATCGCCCTACCTTTAACAAAACCAGTTTGAACCGGAGAAATAATTTTATGCAACAGTAACGACAATCTACCCATAATAATCTTAGCATTAAGCTTATTAAAAAAAGAACAAAGACTGATAGGCCTAAAATCATCCAAAAAATTAATGCAATCTTTTTTAGGAATTAAGACTATAGATGTAGAAGAAAAAATCTTAGGGTAAGGATTACCCTTAAAAAAATCAATAACAGCATCAATCAAATCCTCCTTAATAATACACCAAGTCTTAAGAAAAAACTTGGTATTGAAACCGTCCACCCCCGCCACCGAATCAGAATTCATATTACTCATCGTATCCCAAATTTCTTTTTCAGTAGGCAAAGCAATTAACATATTATTATCATCACTATTAATGAGACAAGGAACGATAGAAGTATCAAAACATAATTGAGAATCAAAATCTTTATTAAAATGCTTAGAAAAGTACTCAATGCCAGAATCATAAATAAGATTGGGAGAATCTAAAATCTCCCCATTCGGTTTAGTCATTTTATGAATGTAACGAGCCACCTTTTTATGATTAACCAAAGCATGGAAATACTTAGTATTTCTATCACCATCACAAGTAAATTTAATAGCCGCTTTTTGCTTCCAATAAACCTCCTCCATCTCTTGAAGCTTAAAAAGATTAACTTTCGCTTCATTAAGCTTCAACAGATTCTCATTGGATTGATCGTTAATGTAATCCAACTCAATACCATTCAAGTCCTTTCTCGGCATTCAAAATATTATTAAAAATATTTTTAAAAACAACTTTGTTCCACCATCTCAACATTTGTTTCAACCTCTTAAGCTTCATACTAAGCCTATGCATACCCTTAATACCATCATCAGGATGTAACGGGCTAGACCAATTAGATCTAACAACATTAATAAAATCGTTATGCAATAACCACATGTTTTGGAACCTAAAATTACCATACAAATTATTACTAGCAAAATTAATGTTAAGTAAAATAGGGGAATGATCAGATAAAGTTTTAGAAAGATGCTCAACATGCGTAAGAGGAAATAAGGAAAGCCACTTATCATTAAAAAGCAACCTGTCCAAACGTTGCCACATAGTACCTCTGTTCCAAGTAAACGATTTACCTGTAAAGCCAATATCATGTAAATTACAATCAGAAGTCATGTTATTAAAGTCCCACATAGCTTGAAAATTAGGGTTAGCACCACCTATTCTTTCAGACGAATTCGCAATGATATTAAAATCCCCACCAATCACCCACGGATCCCCAATGGACTCCGCAAAAGTTCTCAAGTTGTCACAAAGAGCCAACCTCCCTTGACGATTACAAGCAGCATAAACAAAAGAACCAAAACATGAAAGATTTTGATACTCAATCATAGTGTGAACAACTTGTTGATTGTCTTGAATGACATCCAAGTTAATAGAACTATACCAAAAAATCCAAATTTTATTGTTGCAGTTACCAAAAACCTTGTTAAAACCAAGAAACTTACAAGTAGCTTCCATGTTACTAGCAGCAATAAGAGGTTCTAATAAGACTAAAATAGAAATATTATGAATCCTACACAGGTTCCTCACTCTATTCCTAGAAGGAGAACCTCCCACCCCCCTAATATTCCAAATAAGCGTACTAAACATTAGAAACTTTTTTATTAAGATTTGGAGAAACAACAACTCTAGGAGCTGCTGCCAAAATAGCTTTAATATTTTTACTTTTCTTTTTAGAATTAATTATAGCTAATCCATTATTACCAATAGAAGAGCCCCCAACAATATCAGCAAAAGATTTAGGCATTTTCTCTTGATAATCCTCTTGAGATTTATCCATTTCCTTACTAGATGAAACAACCTCTCCTTCTTCCACATCCTCATTTCTACATTCACTATTAACAAACACATTATGCTCCACATTATTACAATTCTCATCTAACTTCTTATTACCTTCACTCTCATCCCCCACTACTAAATTACACCCTTGGTCCTCACCCTCCTTAGTTAAATCATCTTCCCCCAAATTAACTGTAGGTATACACATTTCCGCATCATTATTGTCATTTTGGTTAGCCATGGAGCCCCCCATAGCCTCATCCTCATAAAGAATCACTTTATCATCCAATCCGTCATTAACCTCCTCATTACACACATTAACTTTTTCATTAACATCATTAGTATCCCCCTTGATAGTTTCCTCCTTCTCTTTATTGATAATAGCTTCCTCCCTAGCCGTAATCTTTCTCACCTCAATAGGACAATTTTCACTACCTTCCCCATTTTCAGTAACCACCATCTTCTGATTAGGACCAGTCATATTTTTCATATCGATTCTTTCATTGCTTTTAATTTTTTTTAACTGAGGATGCACAACATAACAATCACTGAAAGAATGCCCATGAATACGACAGTGATTACAATAATCTGGTACCTTTTCAAACTCAACTTGTTGTAAATAGCCCTGTTTTTCCGATCCTAACCAAACTTCTTTAGGATGATTCTTAGTAATGTCAATTTCAACAAGAATTCGAGCAACAGATGGTCGAGATCTCGCTGCAGTAGCCTGATCAGACTGCAGCGGTCTCCCAAAAACAGAGCCGATAGCATGCAATACATGCTGGTTAAAAAAATGCAAACGAATATTAGGAAACGATAACCAAATCGGCACGATAGGCGACTCCTCCTTAATATCGAAATACGGAGTCCATTTCAGCAGACGCATTTGACAGTTTGCAATATAATATGATCTACGGGAAAAAATGCGACTATAATCTAAGTCATTAGACAACTGAATCGCCACATGCCTAGGATCTAACAGACCAATCGAAAAATTACCAGAAAGTTTAAGGTTGCGAAAGAAACCATGAATAAAATCCAAGTTCGGACGCCTTAAAGTAAATTTACCCACAAGAGTGAACTGATACGGAGCAGCTAGTCGAACGACATCTTCTTCAGAGAACAATATTGCAGGAACCCCTCTAACCGTGGATTTTTTGAACTCAAAGCCTGAACCCTTAGCCTCCGCAGGACCAGTAAGAACATCTTTAAAAGATCTGGAAGAAGGACGCTTCTCACCACCAGAAAGATAAAAAAAACCAGGATTAGTCTTCGGAGAAACAGCTGGAGGAGAACCCCACGGGTTCGACGAAGACGCCATCGCATGAAAAGAGCCTAAGGCCACAAGGCCTTAGACACCAAACCTCCAAGCACCACCCAAAACCGCGGCGGCTATCAGAAACCCTAAAACTCTCACGAAGGAAGCAGAGAAAAGGAGGAGAAAAAAAATCGCCAGAGCAGAACGGAAAAACAGGAGAGAGAATGAGTGAGATGAGTGTGGGGTACACTTTGGGTTTAACTCCTCTTCTTTGCCTATCAAATACCTTGGTACGCCTCTCACTAAAGGTAGGAAAAAATTATGCTTTTTGATAATATTTTCACTATTTTTCAAAGGAATTCATGCATTTGTCGTCTAAATTTCTTTCTTTTGGAGGTATGTTAATTTTAATTAAAAGTGTTTTAAATTCCATTCCTATCTTTATATTTCATACGTTGCAACCTCCGGCTAATGTTTGCAAGAGAATGGAGATAACGATTAACAAGTTTTTTTGGGGTGCTTCTAATAACAAGTCTGGTATTAATTGGGCCAATTGGAGTAAGTTGTGTGGTGTTTATAAGGAAGGCGCTCCGGGGTGCAAGTCCATTACTAACACGGTGCAAGATTTTTCTCATAAGCTTTGGTTCACTTTTCGATCTAATACTAGTCTTTGGGCTCAATTTATGTTAGCTAAGTATTGCAAAGATTTGCACCCTTTAATTGCTCATTACAAAAATTCTGATTCGGTTGTTTGGAAAAGAATTTGTAAATTTAAAAGGGAGGCTGATTTGAACATCCAATGGGGTATCGGAGCTGGGGAGGTGTCTTTCTGGCAGGACAATTGGCTGGGCTTTTCTTCTATTGACAGGTATCTTTTTTTTTTTTTTGGTTAAAACCCTCGGGGGGGCCTACGTGTTAATATCAAAAAAGATGTTACAAAGTCCTTAAAAGGATCCACTAGCTCGCTAATGCTCGAATGAGCTACAATGAAAAAGTAAAAAAGCCTAATGAGCCTGTGGTTCCTTAATCTAAAATTACAATAAGCAAAGAGAAAATGACAAGGGTTGAAATCTCTCAGCACCCAAAAATTGAAGCTCAATAGATAGTCGTTCAAAATAGGCTTTCTGGAAAAAAAGAAGACACAAAAAGGAATGCAGCACTAAAAGAAACCAGAGGAGAAATACCTGAGGATCAAAGCAGGTTATGAAGATGGAAAAACACCTGCAATGAAACCTCCAAAAAACCAAAATAGAAGTGAAAAATTTTAACACATCATTGAGGAAATTAAGACAATAGACCGCAGAAGGTTTGATGCGATAACAGTAAAAAATGTTCCACACAGAAACAATAAAATTCCACTGTTTACGCAGATTCAGAATAATAGACAGGATTTCCAGCTGAAGCATTTTGCTTTTGTAATTCACACAGTTAAACTGCAAAGGATTCTAGATAATACGCATTTGTACACAGAAGCAGCACTTGATACAATTAACAATGAAATGATTCCAACAAAAACGAAGCTAGATAGCAGGACCAGATAAATGGATAGCACAGTAATGAGAAACCGGATAAGCTTTAATCGACGACAAGCAGCAATTCAAATCGAATAGTTTTAACAGAGAGGTAAACATAAGCATGGAGAACCAGTTACAGGTAAAAACAAATTCTAGAAAACAGAGCAGTAAAAATCAGGGCAGCAGATTAATCATGTATCTTAATACTAATTGACAGGTATCTTAATACTAATACCATTGCTAATATTAAGGTGAATGCTTTCTTTGTCAATGGTTATTGGAATACTGATATGTTGCGTGAGGTGGTCCCTCATGAGATTTTTGAGTTTATTATAAAAATCCCGTTACAATTACACTTGAAAGATAAAATTTTGTTTAAATTCTCTTTGATGGGTATTTTTAGTTTTAAAAATCTCTGGGAGCATATTAGAATTAAAAAGGATATTTCTCATACTTATCAAGCTTTGTGGCATAATATCATTCCTGTTTCTTGTTTTTTACTAACCTGGAGATGCCTTAAGGGTTATTTGCCTGTTGATAGTAGATTATGGAATAAAGGTTTTTGTCTTGTTTCTAAATGTCAATGTTGTGCCAATATTGAGAGCATACATCACATTTTTATTTATAGTCCTATTGCTAGGCATATTTGGTACCATTTCAGTAATTTGGCTGGTTTGGAGGTTTTTCATAATAATGGGGAGTTAAATGACATTCTCAATATGTGGTTTACGAAGGTAAGGGTCATATTCTTAACTTACTCCCTATTTTGATTATTTGGTACTTGTGGAAAGCTCGTAATGAGTCTAAGCACGAGGGGATTAAGATGAATGCCAATCAAATAATTACTAATATTAGAAACAAGGTGTTACAATTAATTTCTGTTAACTTGCTCTCCTGTAAGAATTTTAAGAACTGCAGTCGTTTGGCTGATTATTTTGGCTTAAATTTTGATGTTGCTGTTGAGGTGAGATTGGTTCGAATTGTTAGATGGTTAAAACCTGACCTCCCTTTTGTGAAACTGAATACTGATGGGTATGTTGGTATGAATTCTACGGGCATTGGTGGCATTATTCGAAATCATCTTGGCAATCCCCTATACATTTTCTCTGGTCCTCTGGATCTCTGCTCTGTGCTGTCTGCTGAACTGTTGAGTTTAAGTTTTTGCTTAGACCGTTGTTTGAGCTTGGGGTACCATCATGTTCACATTGAAGTTGATTCTAAAGCTGTTATTCATGTCATTTCTGAGAACAATGTTGGTAACCCTCCTCAAGATTTCTACACTATTAGGAAAATTAAGATGATGATTGGTGAGCTTTCTTGTAACATCTCTCCTATTTATCGTGAAGGGAATGTTTGTGCTGATTGGTTGGCTAAAACTGGGGCCCAAAGTCTAATTTATCATAACTTTCCTGTTATGAATTTGCCTTCCCCTCTCAAAGGCATGATCTCTGGATAAATCGGGTCTTCCTTATGTTCGTCATCTTTAATTTTAGTCATTGGGATCGATGGTTTTGTTATTGTTCAATTCTAACTCTTTGAAGGTGCAGGGCTTCTTTTTGCTCTGTGGGTTGTTAAGTTTAACCTCTGGTATGATCTGTGTATTTGGTTGTATCCGGGTGTTAAGTTTTTTTTTCATGCTGTTATGCTTATCGTATCTGCTGCTCCCAGTTTAATGGATTGTGTTATTATCTGTAAAATTAGGAAGGTTGCCATTAAAATGTTTCTTAGGTGGTCTTATGCGTCTATTAACTGTTGGCCTATTTGGGAAACCATTTGGAACCTAGACTCTATTATCTATTTTGTTTGTTTCACCTTTTTTTGGAGAATTTCTTGCAGGCATCAAAATTATCTTCGAGTTATGAGCTTCAATGACCGCAAGGTATTCGCTTTTTCCATTTCGTATTTCTATTTCTGGCTTCTTTTGTATTTTTGCAGGAAGACTAAGCTGAAAGGGACTATTATGCTCTTCCTTTTTTGGGTGCTGTTTTCTCATAGCTAGCCCGAGCTTTTACTTAAGTTCTTTTTGTAATCATAGAAAAAGGATCCACCGGCTCTTAGGTTTTTTGTTTCCTTTTTTAATTGTAGCTCCTTCGAGCATTAGCGAGCTGGAGGAACATTCTAAGGATTATGTAACCGTTTTTTGGGATATTAACGCATAGGCCCCTTTTGTGGGTTTCAACTAAAAAAAAAACAACAAATATTTTTGTCCAATAGAAAATAATGAGGGAATTTTTTCTCAAATATTGGTTGGCCCATATTTCCTATTATGATGGCTCTAATGACACCATTAGACTATCTCTTAAAATCAGATGACTTAAACAAGTGATTAGGTGGTGGAACAAAAATATTTTTGGCAACAATATTTTTGGTAACGTCTTCTAAGATAAAAAAGATGTAATTTTATTGGAGATCAACTATATTTCTAATGGGGGTGAAGAAAACAAATCTTTATTATATTTCCACCATCTATTTAGAGCTATTAAGAATATCTTTCGAATGGGCAAACTGCCATTAATGTTTGGTCTTTCTATTAATAATTTTGGGGTTAACATAAGCGATATTAATACTTCCTATTTTTCTCTCCAAGCTCACTAGTTTCATAATAGGCACGCTGGTAATCTATTTATTGTTATTCCTATGCTGATTTATTGGCTTTTATTGATTGAAAGAAATAATTCCAAGCACCAAGGTATTAAGATAAGCTCTGACTTTCCCTTAAGAATACAATTCACCAAGTGGTGTATGCTAATTAACTTGCTTCTTTCTAAGCATTTCAAGGGAAATAGGAATTTGATTTCTTTTTTTCACGATTCTTTAGTATTTGAAAGCAAAAGAAAAAAGCAAAGCACCTTGATGATCTCTAACCAGACCATTATATTACATTCCTGTCTACAAGGTGATTTGGGCTGAGGCTAATGCTTTATTGTTTGGCCTTAAGTTTTACATGGCTTATAACATAACTAATATATGGATTGAATCTGATTCCCCTTTGTTGGTTAATTTTTTTTCTTCCAAATCATGCAATAATGTTAATCTCTATTATTTATTCAGGAAAATTATATGCCTTCTAAATTAGTTTGATTATATAATATCTCATATTTGGAGAGAAGAAAATATATGTGTTAATTGTCTGAAAAAAGAGGTTTGGTATATCCTCCACTGAATTATATCATAATTTGAATAAGCTTCGTAAATTGAGGGGTATGATAAGAATTGACAAACTGGGTATTCCTTGTTTTAGAAAAAGGTAATTACAGATGTTTTATTTTTATTCCTATATTTGGAGTCTCTTTGCGATGTTTTCTAATTCTGTGCCCTTTGCAGTTATTTGTTTGTTGTTATCTATGCTTTATCTATCTTGCTTCAGGCTATCGGTTGTCTTAATAATTTCTAGCATATATGTGGCTGTATTTTTCTTTTATGGTAGCTATTGCATTGACTGAGGGATGATTCCTGTTGGGTCTTGCTTGGTTTATATTTTGTGGGTGTGTTGGGTGATCCTTTCTTCATATACAGGGTATGTCTTATTTTTAAAATAGGTATTTTAGCTGATTTATTTTTATTGTTATAATTGGAGTGTATATGTGTTTTGTGATGCTCTTTGATTATGTGTCCCTTGCTACTATTTATTTGTTGTTAGCTGTGTTTCTTCTATTCTTACTTCAAGCTGTTAGTTTTATCAATGATTTTAAGCCTCTGTATGGCTATTTTTTGTAGCTATTTTGCTTGCTAGGGTTGTTTCTTGTTTCCCACTAGTTTGTTGTTGGTTTACAGGTGTGTTGGGTGATCCTTACCCTTATAGGTTATTTATCTGTTGTATTTGGTTTATTTTATGGTGTTTCTTATTTCGTTAGGCTAGATTTATTAGTCTTTTGGTAGTCTTTGAATTGCTATGGCATTTTTTGCTGGTTGGATTTGTTGTTAAATTTTTTTTATTTATTTTTTGTTGAGTTAGGTGGTTTTGTTCCTTTGGTTTGGCTGGGGTTCCTTATCATTGGCTCTATGGGGGCTATTTATTTTCTTTTATTCCAACTCTAATTCTATAGGATCTTATTGCTGCCCATGGGAGCTTTAGATTCGACTGCTATCATTGTGTTTGCCCCTCTGGTTTGGAGGAAGTTTCTTTTCATGTTTCTCATGTATATAAAATCTACTTAATTAGTTCTTCTTCATAAGTTTTATATTTTGCAGGATATTTATTTTTTGATCTTATTGGATTTTATCATTTATACGGTGCTCCTACTGCTCATATTGAGATAGGCCCCTAGGCTGTCTTTTTTCTAATTATAACTAGATAGGGTTCAATAGCTTAATAGGTTTTATTTTAACTATAGGAAAATCAACAATTATCGACGGTATTTTTGGCAGTCAAATAACTGCCAGAATTACCGGCAGTTTAACCGATTGTCTGACCATCGATATTAATCGGCACTTTATCCGACAATTTTTTTAATAATAAACAACTAGAAATGCAGGCGGTAACATACACCCAGGTAGGCCACCAATTTTGTGTTTTTGCGTTGTATTTACCGGCGGCTTGGCCGCTGATGTTAAGTATTTTTCTTTTTGGCGGTCCAAATCACCGAAAATTGACCTAAAATTGGCCAAACTAGCCCTTCCTCCTTATTTGTTCGTGTATTTTTTTCTTTTTCCTCTAGACGCTGCTCCTCTCGCGCTCGCTTCCGACTGCATCCGCAAGACTCTGGCCACCGATACCGTAACTCTAGTCGCCGATCATGCCCTCACTCCGACTGCCGTTCACGCCCTCACTCAGGCCACCAATCATGCTTGCACACTACCCGCCGTCGCCCTTGCTCTGCCCGTCGACTCCCCTGATTGCTCAGGCTTGCAAATGCCCCGAAGGTTGTTGCGTTTACTTTTTTTGTTTCTTTAGTCATCGATGGTTATTTAGAGAGAATAATGAGGACCTACATATGATATTTATTGATTTAGAGATCACATGCGATAAAGTTCCAAGAGAAGTGATATGGAGAGTTCTAGAAAAGAAAAAATATTAGTAATGCTTATATTCAAGCTATTACTTATGTTCAAACACTAGATAATTTGATCAAGTATTTACATATTTCATTTTTATTACATCAAGGATCAACCTTAAGCCCATTTCTTTTTTACTATAATCATAGAAAGAATAATGAGGACTTACATATGATATTTATTGATAGAGAGAAATCATATGATAAAGTTCCAAGATAAGTGCTATGGAGAGTTCTGAAAAGAAAGGGGTTAATAATGCTCATATTAAAGTCATTAAGGATATGTATGCAAAAGTTGTTACTTGTGTTCAAACAAAAGGTGGTTTGACCAAGTATTTTCCTATTTCAGATGGATTACATCAAGGATCAGCCTTAAACCCATTTCTTGTTACTTTAATCATGGATGTTCTTACTATATATTTGCTAGAGGTTGTACCTTGGTGTTGCTTTCTGCTGATGATATTCTTCTTGTTGATAAGACTACAGAGGGAGTTGATGGTAAACTTGAATTGTAGAGGTCAACCTTAGAGTCTAAAGATTTTTGTGAGAGTAATCTTAATAGTAATAGATCCATTCAACGGATTGTTAGTTTGGGCAATTAAGTCATTAATAAGAGTATACATTTTAGATAATTTGGGTATGTTGTTCAGAGTGATGGTGGTGAAATAGATGTGGATATTATTAGTAGAATTCTAGTTGGATGGTTGAACTGGAGGAATGCATCGAGCTTGTTGTGTAATAGAAAAGTCCTTCTTAAACTTAAGGTAAAATTCTATAAGATGGCGGTGAGACCTGCAATGCTTTATGGTGCAAAATATTGGCCATTAAACGAGAAGCATGATATTAAGTTAAAACAAACACTTAAAACGATTGCATTCTGATAACCTAGTTAGGAGAGTAAATGATAATTCTTTCTTAGATTTAAGCATAATATTTTGGATTGTACAAATATGTTTTGTTGATTGTGTTATGCTATTGCATATGAAATGTTATGTTGATTTTGGACCCCATTTATGTGGGTTGATTATAGTGGCGTGTTACCTTTAAAGTTTAGGTGCTATATATGTTTTAAATTCTATGCAGGTTTTATGGAAATTGGTGTAAATAGAGGGGGGATGTCAAAATTTTTTTTTGTGAAAAAGCTACAGGTTTTCGGCAGCTAACCGACAGTTTAGTTGCCGGAATGTCGATACCAGATGGTTTATTTAGCCACCGCTATTTTAATATAGCGGTCGGTAACTACAGGCGGTCTACTAGTGGTTAACCGACGGGTTGGCCGCCGGTACTACCGGCCGTAGTGTGCTCTGACCGCTGAAAATTACCGGCATTTGAGGTGGCCGGTATGCCGCTAATAATTACCCGACGGTTATCAGTGCTATGACCGCCAAAATTTACTGAGTGCGTTAGCCACCGGAAAGCCGCTGGAACTCTTGGACACCGATAAATGACCGCCACAATTTGTTTCATACGCGGTTTATACCGGTGGTTAAAAAACCACCAGAAAAGTACCGATCTTTTTCATAACCGTTGGAAAATTTATGTTAACCGCCGGAATAAGTCACCAGTAATTGCCAATTTTTCTGTAGTGAAAGCACATCGACCCACCATCATGTAAAGTCAATTAGTCGCAACCAACATCAGTGAATAGTAAGCCTTTGTTTATTTTTCCACACAAATACTATTATCCACACTCATTTTTAATGCATTGTAGGAAATAAAGTATAATTAGGCTCAATTCAGAAAGTGCCAAACTATCTTAACAATAGGAAAACAATTTTGCTGAGCAAAAAGCTCAAATATTTATAATTTAACCAAATTATCAGAGATCGTATAAAATAATATTTTGAACCTTCAATTGAATTAAAATATTATTTTTATACGTTAAAATAAATTTTTGAATAGATAAAAAATGTTACATCTTCAAAATCACCCGGGAAAATTTTTTCAAAATAAACTCAAAATATTCATAATATAGATCTCTATAATATATAAAAAGTTACATTGTGAAAGTTTTATCAATACAAAATTATCCTCATTTTTTAGTAACAGAATTATAAATTTGATCAAAAAAATATCAAAAAAATAAATTATTAAAATAAAAATAGGATAAAAATTACTTACAGTGAGACGATCAAATTTTCAAACAGGCTGGATCACTTGCAAAAAACCCTCCGCGACCTTCAAATCTTAATATTCATTTTCTATCTTTTTTCTCAAACCATTCTTTATAAGCCGAAGTGATTAAGGGAAACGAACTTAAAAAGTGTTTAATAAAGCTTTCAGATATTTTATAATAAATAATAATATAATTACATACTTTCTTCAATTTTTAATATAAAATTCATATAATTTTTTTTGGGTTTTAAAAAATTATATAAAAAATTCATAAAATAGAGCATTTTATTTAAAAAATTATGGTGAAAATGATTTGCAAATCGGGCACCTAACGATCCCAGAACCTCTACTTGCACCTACAGGTGTTAAATTCTTAAGAATTTAACACCAGTGCCTATTGTATAATTAAAATACTATAATATCAATGCTATGAAAAAAACAATTTGTGATTTGGACTTATATTAAATCCAAAATAAATTATTTAACTAGATAAAAATACGGTCTATTACAGAGACAATTATGCTATGAGGAGCCAATGACTGGAATTAATGACAATGAGGTACTAGAATAGATTTTGTGATGAATAATTCATCCTATATTATAATGAAATGGTGTATCAAATATATTCCTACGACTTCAATATTTCATTATACACCATGATGAATAGTCTATCATAATGAATAATCCCTTCTTTGTAGAAGAAATATTTGTAGTTTGTTACAAAAAAATGTCATCATATGATATATTCTAATGGTAAATACATAACAGTGTACGAAGGTTTTTTTTTTTTCCATCAATATTCTTATTTTGATGGATAGACCCATTGCATTTGCTTACATTGATAATATCATCAGACTAATCTTTAAATTGATATTTAATCCTTCTAGATTAGCTTTCTAATAACAAAGTTTTCAACAATATTTATTCCTTAATTAATTTCGTAAAAAACCTTATTATCGACAGATTAAGGGGCTTTGCAATAGATTTGTACGTCAAAGATGGGTTGTTCCTTTGTAATGTCAAGTGAACAAAATGGAAAAGCTAATAACACCCCTTTGTCATTTAGAAGGAAAATACCAAATGTTCTACTAATTAGAATTTAGTATTAAATCTTCTAAAGTGAAAATCAACATCATTGACTATAAACTATCACACAAGAAAAAAAGGTAAAAATAAATAAATCTAATTTTATGATTAGTTCTTGATATCAATAAGATGCCTTGACATATTTTATATGAGGAATAATGTGATATTTTGATGGAAAATATGTTAGGACGTCATGAACCAATTTTTTTTTTCTTTATTGACTATTATCTATCGATCACATAATAAATAGTTAGAAATAAAATTTAATGAAAAATTTTGATTACTTAACAAGGTATCAAGCCTTAGATTGAGAACTCAAAAAGGATATATACAAAAAAAAAAAAAATGTTCGAAAGGCCGATCATACACAGGGATCAAATTGAGCCGAACAAATTAGTTCGAAGCATCACCTCGAAGGTTTTGCTAATAGGTAAAATTCACTATTTATATTAAATATTGAAATCTTATTTTAACTTTTAATGTGGTCTATTTTTGCTTTTGTGTACATCTAAAAAAATATAAATAATAATAAATTACCTTTCTTTCAACAAGATACATATACACACACATAAATGCATGTTATATATAAGAATGATTATCAATTATTAGCAACATGTCAAGGTCATTAGTTTGAATTCTGAGAAGAGCTTCAAGTGTGTTGTTAAAGTCATTGAAATCAACTACTGACACATCATCAACTGTGTGATTTCATTAATTACCATAGAAAAGGAGATTTCTTGTAATCTTGGGTCTTCTCAACTTCTTGCAAAGCAAGTATATTTAGCCCTTCAGCATCTTCGCAAGGATTGTGACAGGGAAGCACGCCTTCTCCACGGATATGAAGGGATTAAATCCAGTTTTACAAACAGTACGCTTGCTCCTTTCATGACCTGGCTATAGTTTAACAATGATAGCCTCCCTTCTTTCAATATAAATACATGTATTAATGCCTCTACTCAAAGAAGTTAAAGCTTCAATTCCTGTATAATTTTTTTCCACAACCAACCAAAGGGCCACAAGAATGCTCTTTGCTACCTAAAGCTGACGAAATCCATTCATCTCTTCTTCCTCCTTTTTAGTCTCCTTATATTTTGTTCGAGAAGATATGGGTCTAAGAGAGATAGAGTCCTCTCTTCCTCCAGGTTTCAGATTTCATCCAAGTGATGAGGAACTGGTCTGCCACTATCTTTACAAGAAGGTAAACAATCACAAAATCATTGAAGGTAAGATGGTGGAGGTTGACCTGCACACCAGGGAGCCATGGGAGCTTCCAGGTTTCCATCTTTACTCTTTATTTATTTCTTTCTTTTACCTTTGATTTCATCATATATATCCTACTTTTTCTTTGCCTTTTTTTTTTGTTTGGCTACAGCTCCCTTATTCTGATGAGATGTTTGATGTGATTTAAATTTTAGTGTGTGTATATATATATATATATATATATATATATATATATATATATATATATATATATATATATATATAGATTTAGATTTTTTTTTCTCCCCTCCCCCCCTCCAAAAAAAAATCCCTTTATCCTTATGTTTTAAAATTATCATTTTTAAATTACCATTTTTGCACAGAAACAGTTCTAAATCCCTTAATTAATAATCATCAAATATGCCTAGCTATGTTACAGAAGTTTATAAAGCGTTTATATTTGATAAACTGCTTTACAAATCTATAAAATCAACATATCCTTGCCATATTTTCTGATATCATATATTAGATTGAAGAAGTTCAGCTTGTCTGAGAAGTTAACGTGATCGATCAATATGATCACATCTTTTATATTCTTTTTAATATAAATAATATTAAAATTATATTGATATATGTGTGGATATCAAAATCCTTTTCTATTCTTTAAAACATCTATAAGTTATGGTTGCTGCAACTTCACCAACCCCTAAGCTTTATTTATTTATTTTATTCCCGCTTCTTTATTACTGTTATGCCTTCTTATTACAATATAACCCTGAAAGATCAGTTGTATGGTAGTTGCCTAGGATTGATCTTAAGTAATTATTTATAACACCCTTTTAAATGTTAGATTATTTATGATTGCCACAGCAACCCTAGATATGTCCTTGTCTCTTTGGATAGATTGATACGCCATTGTCTATTTATTATATAAAAATCAAATTAATAACTAATATATTATCTTAAATTTCTTAAGATGCTTAACAATATTTTTTGTCTTTATCTGATCATGAACAATCCCATTTTGTCTAGTTAGAAGGTTTGCCACATGTAGAATAGGATCTAAAGTTTGAAATTTTTGCATGGAATACTGCATTAGACGACCAACTTTAGTACTAAATACAGTGTATCTTCCTTTATTTTTTCTTGTGGAATGAGTACAGAGATGGCCAAGCTCAGTGAGAATGAATGGTACTTCTTCAGCTTTCGTGACCGTAAGTACGCTACAGGTTTACGCACAAATAGAGCCACAAAAACTGGTTACTGGAAGGCTACTGGAAAAGATCGCATAATATACCATTCTAAGACGCATAGAGTTGTTGGGATGAGGAAGACACTGGTCTTCTATCAAGGAAGAGCTCCGAATGGAATGAAGACAAATTGGGTGATGCATGAGTTTCGGCTGGAGAATCTTCATGCTCCTCCCAAGGTACTGTATTGCTATCTATATATATAAATAGAATACTAATGATAATTGGTTTAGCTAGCTAGCTAGCTATAGAGGAATAGCAATATTTATTACAATAGGTAAGTATAAATAAAGTTTTTTTTTTTTGGAAATTAAGTATAAATAAAGTTATATGAAGACCATTAGAGCATCTCTAACCGAACGTTAAACATGCGTTTGACGTCGTTCGTTCCCTCCAGCGGAACGTCAAATCTTCCGCTATTTGCATGCGGGTGAACAGTGAGCCGCCAATATTGACATTGCACTGTTCACCAACACGATTTTTCTGTCTCAATCATATTTACCGAAGAAACATGCCAAAGAGGAGAAAGACGATTATCATCACAGAAGCCCACAAAATAGAGTTCGATTGGAGATGAATCACGACATTTTTGAATTTCATTATATTTTGGAGTGAAAAATAAGATTTTTGGTTGGAGATGCTCTTAATGGTGTGTGCATGCAGAAAACATTTCATTGAGCTTGTTTGATAATTTTAAACAGTTTGAGAGTGTTATAGTGCTGCACTTAATGATTGATTTATGTCTAGTGTCAGGGCTTAAAGGTTTTTTTCTTAATAATTTCTTAAGAAAATATATTTTAATTTCATTTCTTTAATTAGTTTTATGATTATTTTTTAAAAATATTGATTAATCTGTGGCTAGAAATGCACATGACAGAAGATAATTATTTAGTCATATTTATATGAAATAGTATGGGTTCTAAAATCTTCAATTAGATAAGCAACATCCAGGCTTCTAAAAAAATTGCTACTATAAAGCGAAATTTATTGTAAAAGATGTTGCTTCTAGCTAGTGTTAATTTTAAAAAGGAAAGTAAATATTTCTTTTCAAGTAATATGCAACTATAAGCCATAATACTAGGAAGTTTAAGTTGATTAATTTGGTTTTTTCTCTATTGTTTTTGATGACAGGAGGATTGGGTGCTATGTAGGGTTTTTCATAAGAGGAAAGGGGAGCCTATAAGAATTGGGAATGGGAGTATTGCTGAACAAGAAAATATTTTATCTTCTGGCTCACAGTTGGAGATATCTACAGATGATCAGATGGAGCAGCTGGCCAATGCACCAGATGGAATCCATGGAGATATGGGGTCTTCAATCCCTCTTGTACCATATCAAGAAGGAAATAGCTCAAACACCTACCTTAATTTTGCAGTTTTGCAGTATAACTTCTTTGATTTCCCACAGGAGATGATGATGGGAAATTCAGATGTGATTGGAATGGAATCAAGGCATGCTAGTGGGGATGAGTTTGGCTTTCTTTTGGATATGGGGTTGGATGACTTTGTGCATGAGAATGGGGAAGGAGGAGGAGCAAAGCTGATGAGTAATGTGGAAGCTGGGTTGAGATGCCATGATGGGAAAGATGAGTTGGTTTCATTCTAAATAGCTTGGGAATTAGTCAAGAAAAAAGATAAAGATTGTATTGTATACTTACTCTTAAGATTTAGATGTAGATAGATCTGGATTGGAGGAACTGGTTATATTAATTTAAGGTGATTGTTGTTTATGGGTAGGAGTGTATAAAGTTTATGGTTTTATTTGTGCATTTCATTGATAAAAGCATGATACCATTCTACAAAAATAATGTGATAAAAAGCGTTATATTTGGAAATGATTTAATTTAAAGGGTTGACATTAAGTAATCTCCAAGATTAAGTTTAAAGAAGGAAAAAAGTGGTCTGGTGAAAGTAATATTTATGATTTTTTAGTAATGAAAAAATTAAGCTAACGTCACGCTTTCTAGAATAATAATTAAATACTCTATAATACTAGCGTTTATAAATATGCATGGCTCAAAATACTTAGTCACCAAGTTATGGAAAACTTTATAAATACACGTTATAGCCAAATTTCTTACAGAGATATGAAATAACAGCAGATATGTAGTTGAGATTGCTAATTTTAGCCATAATTTAATTAAAGGATATGGCTAATTAAATGCTAATAATCTTGAAGGAAATGTATTGGTTAAAAGTTCTGTTCATCATTTGAAAAAATTAGTTGTGGCATAATTTCTTATGCTGATAGACATCATTACCATAGAAGGAGAATTACCATTCTTGTCCCAATTGGATTATAATGTCTTTAGTCTGAAATAAGAGATAATCAGGGTGTTCAGGAGAAGAGGGTCTGCTGTAATATCTCGTTCCCTTACTGTTCCTCTCTGATTTGGATTTTCCTCCCAGAATCGGCCAGGACGAAGTTTGGATCGTCCAGGCCGATCAGTGCATGGAAAACAGCTGATTTCTGGACAGAATCGTCCAGGACGATATTGAGATCGTCCAGGACGATCTGCACTGTTCACAAAACCGTCCTGATCATCGCCCTGGGAATGGTCCAGGACGATCAGAAATTTGTCTGATCGTCCCGGGACGATAGGGCGATCGGCCAGGCCGATATGAGTATGATATAAGGAAATGAGCTCGTTTTGAGGAGAGAGAAAAATCAAAATTAAAATCAGATATTTTGTAGAGAGAGAAAGAGAAAGGAAGAAAAGAGAAAAGCTTGGTTTCGGAGACCGCGGAGCGCTTTTCGTCCGACGCTGCTGTTGGAGAAAGTGTAGATCTCGTGGTAAGGACTCCGAACCCCTGTTTCTGTTTTCAAAGATGTTGTGTTTTGACCGAGTTGGGATTTGTTTTGTGTTTTCGTAGTCGACTTTTTGACATGATTTTGATTTGACAAGACTTTCACCGCACAACTTTTAGTATGTTATAGATAAGATTATTGCACACGATTTGACTGTATTCTACGAAGATTTTACCGGTCGGAATTGATTCTACGCGCTTTTAATTGAATATAATAATATCAGGACCTGATTTGATTTGGCTTCTATAGATCGATAGTCTTGTATTGATGTTATAGATATTCTACTGTAATTTGGAAAGATTTGGAAACTGTGTCTTTTTGCAGGATTTTTTGTGTAAATTTGACCGACTACCGTTATGCTGCCCGATTTTCGTATGATTTCCTGAATTGTATGAAACTGATAGATTGAATCGATATAGATATGATTATTGATATGATTGCTCTAATATTGATTATTGATTGATTATTGATACTAGAACACGTATAACCTGGTTGAACATTGGTTGGAGATGATACTTGTACAGGATGGTGGGCCGACGGGCTTTCCTTTAAATCATAGATCATGGATCATTGATATAACGATGGGAGTCATAAGGAGATCATAGGCCGACGGGCAATAGAGTGACGACTCTTTTCATAGAACCAATGTATTGAATTCTACAACAGCAACATGACCATTGATTATACATTGTTCAGTATATATTATTGAATTGCATGTTTACTGTATTGATTTACGGATTTATTGCTTTATCGACTTCTGCTTTATTGAGTTTGATCGGATTTACTGTATCGTACGATTTCACTGATTTCATCGATTGACTACTGCACATTGACACTACTGATCATTGATAGATATAGATACTGTATTGATAGCATGGACATGGACATCGTATAGATTCATTGTATTGCTGCCTATAGACTTATAGATTCACTGTTGCTGCTATTCTACACCGTATTGACTGTTTTATAGATTCCTTGTCTCGTATCGCTTTTCTCAATTGACTTCATTGATTAGATCGCACTGATTTGACCGTATCGATTTGATTGACGACATTGACTTATTGAATTGATTTATCGATCTGTCTGCCACTGCATTGACTGGTTTTATCGACTATTGAATTTCCGCTGCATTGACTCATTGACCATTGACTGATACGGATTGAATAGATTGACATGCATATTGATAGCATTGCCGTGCTTTGATTTCAGTTATAGGTATTAGGTGACCTGCTGGGCTTTGTAAAGCTCATTATATGTGATTGATATTTTCAGGTCAGGGCTCGGGAGCAGGAGATAGGATTTGATCCAGATCTGCAGGTTTTTAATTCTTTTGATAGATAGATGATTCTTTTGTACTCAGGACAGGATAGATTTCTCTACTTGTATTGATATTGTAGTTCATGAGTATTGTACATGATGTTTTGAAATATGAATCGACTTGAATATTGATGTTTTAAATTTTATAGATGTTTGATAGATTGCTTACTGAAGGATTATAGATAACTCTGGTAAATTGTTGCGGAATTGATCGACATTCTTTCCAAGTTTGATCCCGGGGCATGACAAGTTGGTATCAGAGCAGTGTTATTGGAAGAATGAATTGTTACCAGAGTTGTAGGATTGGATTGAGAGATTGGGTAGATTGGGTAGCTTTAAGAGCTTCATTGGCATACATCATTGCATATGTGTATTATTGTTCTGAATTGTGCAGGTGAAAAGATATGGATCCTCCAGCAGAATCTAGTGTACCGAATGAGCAACACAGCGCAGCTCCAGTACCGTCAGAAAGTATGATGCAGTTAGCTACTGCGATTGCACATGTTATGGGGGATGCCCAGAGTAAGATGAGTGGGAGCAAAGAGGAAGAAGTTGATAGACACTTGCAGATGTTCCACAAGCTGAAGCCTCTGTTGTTCAAAGGGGCTGTAGGACCACAGGCTGCTGAGGATTGGATCATGAGGATAGAAAAGATTTTTGACAGCATGCAGTGTCCGGGGAATAGAAAAGTACCATTGGCAGTATTCATGTTGGAGAGTGAGGCAGAGAGATGGTGGATTGGACAGCAGAGAGAGAAATTTCAGGGGAAGACCAATGCTGAGATCACCTGGGATGAGTTCACTGCAGTATTCAGGATGTGGTTTGTACCACCGTCAGCTCAGCGACAGATGCAGGAAGCTTTCATGAGATTGGAGCAAGGCCGCAAGTCAGTGATGCAGTACGAGGCCGAGTTTACTGCACTTGCGAGGTACGCTGCTCATCTGATCCCTACTGCCGAAGACAAGTGTTATAGATTTCTGCACGGATTGAACAGAGAGCTGAGGCAACCACTAGTACCTTTCCGGATTCATGAGTTTTCTGAGCTAGTGGAGCGGGGCCCGATTGATAGAGATTGAGTTGGCGACACCAGTATCGAGGTACGATGATAGCAGGAGGAGGAGAGATGACGTACGACGAGATGATTCTGGTAGAGACAGAGATAGAGAGAAGAGAAGCAGGTATGAGGGTTCGAAGGGATCTGCATCGGGATCTGTGTCACGATCTGCATCGATAGTATCATCTGGTGGTTCTGGCGAGTGCACTCACTGTGGTAAACGACATGCAGGTCGGTGTTACCTATTGACGGGACAGTGTTTTTACTGTGGACAGCAAGGACATAGAGCGATAGATTGTCCTCAGAAAGGACTGGGTAGAAGGACTGATTCTGGCACGGGTACAGGACAGCAGAGGACTATTGGCTCGAGGGCCTACAGTGAGAGATCAGGGAACCGAATGGATGATAGAGCTGTCAGAGACCAGAGGGAGACGGTTGCGCCACGACCTCCAGTGGTGCCACGCATTTACAGTTTACAGAGTTTACAGCACCAGGATCAGCAACGACTAGAAGATTCTACTGGTAAGATTGATTTGACTAACCAATTGATATTGACATATGAACATTGCATATAGACATTGGAATGATTGCATTGTGTGTTCTGTATGGATTTCGACGAGTTTTGATTTAGATTTGGTTTTCGATCGATTTATTTTGCGTTGTTTTTGCTTCGTACCTGTAGGGAAATGTCGGGACGACATTTTTCTAAAGTGGGGAGATTGTAATATCTCGTTCCCTTACTGTTCCTCTCTGATTTGGATTTTCCTCCCAGAATCGGCCAGGACGAAGTTTCGATCGTCCAGGCCGATCAGTGCATGGAAAACAGCTGATTTCTGGACAGAATCGTCCAGGACGATATTGAGATCGTCCAGGACGATCTGCACTGTTCACAAAACCGTCCTGATCATCGCCCTGGGAATGGTCCAGGACGATCAGAAATTTGTCTGATCGTCCCGGGACGATAGGGCGATCGACCAGGCCGATATGAGTATGATATAAGGAAATGAGCTCGTTTTGAGGAGAGAGAAAAATCAAAATTAAAATCAGATATTTTGTAGAGAGAGAAAGAGAAAGGAAGAAAAGAGAAAAGCTTGGTTTCGGAGACCGCGGAGCGCTTTTCGTCCGACGCTGCTGTTGGAGAAAGTGTAGATCTCGTGGTAAGGACTCCGAACCCTGTTTCTGTTTTCAAAGATGTTGCGTTTTGACCGAGTTGGGATTTGTTTTGTGTTTTCATAGTCGACTTTTTGACATGATTTTGATTTGACAAGACTTTCACCGCACAACTTTTAGTATGTTATAGATAAGATTATTGCACACGATTTGACTGTATTCTACGAAGATTTTACCGGTCGGAATTGATTCTACGCGCTTTTAATTGAATAGAATAATATCAGGACCTGATTTGATTTGGCTTCTATAGATCGATAGTCTTGTATTGATGTTATAGATATTCTACTGTAATTTGGAAAGATTTGGAAACTGTGTCTTTTTGCAGGATTTTTTGTGTAAATTTGACCGACTACCGTTACGCTGCCCGATTTTCGTATGATTCCTGAATTGTATGAAACTGATAGATTGAATCGATATAGATATGATTATTGAAATGATTGCTCTAATATTGATTATTGATTGATTATTGATACTGGAACACGTATAACCTGGTTGAACATTGGTTGGAGATGATACCTGTACAGGATGGTGGGCCGACGGGCTTTCCTTTAAATCATAGATCATGGATCATGGATATAACGATGGGAGTCATAAGGAGATCATAGGCCGACGGGCAATAGAGTGACGACTCTTTTCATAGAACCAATGTATTGAATTCTACAACAGCAACATGACCATTGATTATACATTGTTCAGTATATATTATTGAATTGCATGTTTACTGTATTGATTTACGGATTTATTGCTTTATCGACTTCTGCTTTATTGAGTTTGATCGGATTTACTGTATCGTATGATTTCACTGATTTCATCGATTGACTACTGCACATTGACACTACTGATCATTGATAGATATAGATACTGTATTGATAGCATGGACATGGACATCGTATAGATTCATTGTATTGCTGCCTATAGACTTATAGATTCACTGTTGCTGCTATTCTACACCGTATTGACTGTTTTATAGATTCATTGTCTCGTATCGCTTTTCTCAATTGACTTCATTGATTAGATCGCACTGATTTGACCGTATCGATTTGATTGACGACATTGACTTATTGAATTGATTTATCGATCTGTCTGCCACTGCATTGACTGGTTTTATCGACTATTGAATTTCCGCTGCATTGACTAATTGACCATTGACTGATACGGATTGAATAGATTGACATGCATATTGATAGCATTGCTGTGCTTTGATTTCAGTTATAGGTATTAGGTGACCTGCTGGGCTTTGTAAAGCTCATTATATGTGGTTGATATTTTCATGTCAGGGCTCGGGAGCAGGAGATAGGATTTGATCCAGATCTGCAGGTTTTTAGTTCTTTTGATAGATAGATGATTCTTTTGTACTCAGGACAGGATAGATTTCTCTACTTGTATTGATATTGTAGTTCCTGAGTATTGTACATGACGTTTTGAAATATGAATCGACTTGAATATTGATGTTTTAAATTTTATAGATGTTTGATAGATTGCTTACTGAAGGATTATAGATAACTCTGGTAAATTGTTGCGGAATTGATCGACATTCTTTCCAAGTTTGATCCCGGGGCATGACATCTGCATTATTAGATGGCTTAAGCCTGATATTGACTGGATTAAGATTAACACTGATGGGTCTTATAATGGTAAGGTGGATGGGTGTGGGGGCATATTAAGAAATCACCTGGGTCAGGTGATTAAGGCTTTTGCGGGGCCTGTTTCTGGTAAGTCTGCTTGTGTTGCTGAGTTACATGGTATTATTTATGGTATCAAAATGTGTATTAATTTGGGTTATGATAGAGTCTGGAATGAAGTTGATGCCATGAATATTTTGCATTATATCAATAGTATTTCTTTGTTTAATGCTGAGAATTATTATTTGATTAGGGAGCTGAAGCAGGACTTGTCTAGCATTAATTTTAAGATTTCTCATATTTACCGTGAGGGTAACGGGTGTGCTGATGCTTTGGCTAATATCGGTAGCCATTTACGGGAGTATGTGAAATTTAACAGTAACGAGATTCCTAGAACTGTCAATGGTTTGGTTAGATTGGATCGTTCTAGCTTGCCTTATATTAAGAAGTATGAGGGGATTAAATGATGCTTTTTGTGGGTCGTTGGTTCTCTGGGTGATTAGGCTGGGCTGTGATTTGGTTTCTTGGAGCTGCGAGGTTTGGTTATTGCCTCTGGTTGGTTGGTTGGATGTTCGTCTTGGTGGTTGGTGTTTTCCTAATTTTGGGCTAGATTATTTCACTGGACTGGGTGGTGGCTTTTGCTGCCTGGTTTTTCAGTTAGTCTACTTGGTGGATGGGAGAATTTATGTTGATAGCAAGCTCTATAAAGTGTATTTGAACTTGGTTAATTTTATTTGCTGTTTTTGGAGTTATTCTGTGTTACAGGTTGGGGACAATTATATTTGGGCTACTGCTGAGAGGGAGGAGGTCAAGGGTGAGAAGCTGATGTTTCAGAAGTTTGGGAGTGTGTCTTGCAAGGTTCTTTCAATTTTGAATTACAAGATCTTCTTTGGAAACAAGATACTCTTTTTTGTTTTCTTTTTTTTGCTCTTCTTTTTGCTTCTCCATTTTTGCAGGAAGATGGTGCTGAACGTCTATTTGATGATCTTCCTTTTTTGGGTGGCGTACGCTCACAGTCCTAGTAGTTTTTTATGCAATTATTGTACTCTTAGGATAAGGAACCACAGGCTCGCAGGTCTTTTTTCCTTTTTGATTGTAGCTCGTTCGAGCAGTAGAGAGCTAGTGGTTCCTTTTAAGGACCATGTAACCGCAATTTTGAAATTAACACGTAGGCCCCTTTGCGGGTTTTAATTAAAAAAAAAAATAAGAGATCAAAACTATGAATTCTTTTTAAAATTAATAGCATGCATGCTTTTAAGAATTTTTTTTTTTTTTAAATTTATGTTCATTTGATCATGAATTGAATGTATTAAAGTTTTTATAATGGGTGATTTTGATTGGATAAAACCATAGTTGTGATTTTAATGTATAGAAACTTTTAAATATCTTGAATTTAAAGATACCAATCATTATATATTTTAATGTGCAAGCTTAAAATAAAGAGACATTTAGGATAGAGATATATGAGAATTGATATTGAGATGCATTCATTTGAAAAAAAAGAGTATATATCAAGATATTTGTATACAATTAGAATAAGAAGACATGCTTTTCTTCAAAATAAGAATACATCTTATATCATGATATTCATATACTAAGGTGAGCCATTGCTCTGGTCCTTCTGGTGCCCATTTTCCTTTCCATTATGTTTTTTGTCCACTACAGGAAAAACGCCGATTACCGGCGGTTATAGAACCGCCGGTAAGAACGGTGATTTGGCCGCCGGCTATTACCGGCGGCCTAACCGGGGGTTTTGTAACGTTAAGCCGCCGGTAATAGCGACGCTCATGTAACCGCCGGATAAACCGTCGGCTCTCAATATTACCAGCGGCTTAGACCGCCGTTGATAAGTGATCCCAGTACCGACGGTCGTAGCCGCCGGAAGACTGCCGGTAAATGCCCTAAAATTAACAGTCCCGAGCCTCGCATTTCATTTCTATTCTTTCCTTCTCTCACTTCGGACGAGCTCTGCCGTCGCCTCCGCCCACCTCTACTCGATCGAGCGCACTATCTTGCCGCCGACGACCTCTCTCCGACCGCCGACGAATTCTCTTCGACCGCCGACCCCACACCGGCCGCCTCTCGCTCGATTGAGCTCTGCTGTCTTGCCGCCGTAGATAATTTCAGGTTTATCTTAAGTGAGTCTTTTCTTTGTAATGGGTTGATTTTCTTTGTTATCTTTCTCGTGTCATCTCTCTTGGGCCAGATTGGTGGTGATTTATTTAGTCAAATATTTCTGGTATGTGGTTGGGCTATGTTGTTTCTCTATATTGGTGTGGTTTGTCATTTCACTTTTCTCCTGTTTAATCTACTGGGGGGCTTTCTGGTAGCTGATGTATGTTTCTTTCTGTATTCAGTTGTTGCTTTGATGTTGTATTTTCCTCATATTTCTCCCATCTTAATGCATCTCCTAGCATCATTTGGCATTATTGGTGTAGCCTCTTTGTTCTCTCTTTCTCTTATGGCTCATTTGTAGTTATGGTATCTTCAATTTTGATTCCCTCATAGGTTTTTCTATAGTGTTCCTGGGGTTCTCCCATGTTTGGACCTTTTTTCTGTAATATTGTTTGTTTCTGGAGTTTTGCTCTGGCATCAAATTGTCCTGCAGCGATCAATTTTCTATAGTGAGATTCTTGTCGATGAATCATTATGTGCTTCTGTTAGTGGTCCTGGGAAGTTATGGGTGCTATAGTTTTGTTAGTTTATTTGTTGTTTAGATCTTGGGGGTTTAATGTGTTTGCATCCTTGCTAATACTTGGCTTTTTTTGCAAATTCAGGATGGATCTAAAGGTTATCATTAACAGTATTTTGAAACTTTTTTGGTTGTCTTTTGCTAGCTTCACGTATAAGATCCAATGAGAAAACAGATTAGGCTGAAGATTCGGGAAAGAAATCCACACTAGCATAACTTCTTGGATAGCTATTTGACAAGCGGTCTTGTTGATCAGATGATAGGCCTTCAGGCCCAATGACCAATAGTACCAAGACAATTGTTTCACCCGCTTGAACCAAGATAAACATATTAACAGCTCCATCGTGAAATGTGTGCCTATCAAACTGCCAGGGTTTACCAACAATAAATGGCAAGCATCCATGGGTAACACATAACACCACATTTGGTCTTTAAGTTTTCCAATAGATAAATGAACTAGACAACGCTTGAACACTTCCTACTACATTATCTTTTTGTATCCATGATAGTTTGTAAGGTTTTGGATGTGCTTCAGTAGGTAACTATAATTTCTCCACCAGTATACATGAAGCAATATTCTCGCAGCTTCCGTTATCCATAATAACTTGACACACCCGAACTTATATGGTACATCTGGTTTTAAAGAGATTATGTCTCTGCACTGGCTCCTCCTTCTACGCACTCAACAACCTTTGAAGGACTAATAGGGGTCCCTCATCTGCACCTATGACTGTATGTTTGGTCTGTGGATTGATATCCGGTCGGCCTAATTCAGCTTCAGCGGTGACTAATGTGGCTGCTTCCTCGTCTTCAACTATCGTAAAAACTCTGCGAGTTGGACAATTCGATGCAATATATGTTTGAATCCGTGGCATTTAAAACATTTTCTTGTAACAACACCAGCTAGAGGAGGGGTTTGAATTGGCCATTTATTGAAATATTTCCCTCATTGGATGTGAAAGATCTGTATATATTGTATTTGTTTGGCTGGAAGATCTTCTCAGCCTCTCCTTCACACTATCTAGGGTGGAGAGACTTAAGGAATTTCTACCGTCTTTCTACTTTTAAGGCCAAATTGATAACATCTTGCAAGGTTCAATAGGAGTGCAATTTCACCACGTGGGCAATGACAGGTTATAGACCTTCTAGAAATCTTGCTATGGTGTTTTAAGTTGGTTCAATGAGGTCACATTTGAGCAATAGTTATTCAAATTCAGCCGCGTACATATTCCTCAACTGTGAGTTGATGTTATTGTAACCAATGAAATCTAAAAAATAGTTCTTGATGTTATTAATTAGTTAAATATTTTCACAGTAGTTCTTTTTTTATCTTTTCCCACCAGCTGATATTGGTGAAATGGATAAACATCTTCTTCCTCTTTTTTATGATTGGCTATTTCCATTTGATCTCTTCTAGCCAATTCTTGGTGTAAATGTTGAATCTTTCACCTTAATTATTTAATCACTATATCGTGTACCAGACGTTCATAATTCCTATGGGGTGGCATCTTCCCTTTGTTCTTTGATACCAAATGAGTTAGGACGGTCTTCGAACAGGAGGCCGTAGGTGGAAAACGAACGTTGGAAATAGGGCTAACAGCCCTCTGTTCTTGTCTTTCGAATACCTGCACCCAAGAACATCACAAAACAATCTTTCTCTCACCACCTTAATTATAATTAATTATACCAAAAAGCATATTCAAGCACAAAGAAATATTATCTTGATTTCATAAACCAAAAAGCAACCCCTTTATTCATCATTTTCAGAAATATATAAAGAAACAAGAGTTTCATCCTAATAAAACTATAAGCTACATTACCACAACTTATTCAGCTATACAAGTGGAAAAATAATTGAATCAACATATAGCTCCGGCATCAGACACTCTTATATCATTAACATTTTTTGCATAATACCCAAATTTCACTAGAGCTTTTGTTACTTAAACTATAGTGATCTTTTTGAGTGGGAGATTCACTATTTTTTTTTGGTTAAAATCCACCGACGGGCTTACGCGTTAATTAGGGAAAAAATTACACAAGTCCTTAAAGGGAATTCTAGCCCGCTAACGCTCAAAGAGCTACAATCAAAAATAGAAAGAAAACCTAAGAGCCCGAATTCCCTGCTAAACAAAATACAATGAGCACTAATAACATTCTAAAATCATAAGCAAAAACCATGGGAAGAGAAAAACAAAGACAACTTAAACTATCAATCAGCACACGAACCCTGCACAAAACGAGCGCGATGCTCCAAAAACCTGCACACCAGGCAAGCAGAGGTACAAGAAAATGATTAAGCCGTCCAACAAAAAAAGCAAAAAACAAAAAACACAAAGCAGCTGTGGAAAAAGAAACTCCCTGAACGAAGAAACAGCCGACCGAGGTCCGCACCATCCAGCCACACTCAGCACAACCCATCACCAGCAGAGACAAAAAGACAGAAAAATGCAGCAGCTAATACGAAGAATAAAGCAGGACAACCACCAAGAAGAAGCCAGCAGAGAACAACAGACCAAATACCACATAAAAAAACCCAGCAACCAACAAACAGAGAATGAAACACCCCAACAAGGAAAGACCGAAAATTAACCCAAAACATAGGGAACTTTCCTCTTATCCAAATTGATCAAGCCTTGAATATGCACCGGTAGATTAGCAAAAGTAAGATCAATAATCTCAGAAAACCTGGTACCAAAGAGGGCCAAGGCACTGACAGCAGCATTAATCTCAGTCTTAACCACATTATAAGAACAATCCAAAGAATTAGTTAAGACCATAACCTTTCTACAAATATAAAATAAAGCATGCTCGCAACTAGTACCATCCACGCCCAGCAAAACAGATTGATTAATGCTAAGATTACTCTCCACTACCACATTACTAACATCCAGGCTAACACAGAGGGAAAGCCTGTAAAGCACAGCCAACAAAAACCCTTCCAGGTTATCAACCGCCCCTGACATCCCAGCAAAACCAACAATGTACATCCCTTCAGAGTTCCTGATTAAGCCCCCAATACACCACTTGGTCTCAGCCAACATAGTATGAATATTCAGCTTAAAACAATTAGAATTGGGAGAAGACCAATATGAGAACCTATTAACCGGGACAACAATACCAGCAATCCCGAAAATCTCAACAGAAGAAGAAATTTTATCAAAACTTTTATAAGATAAAAGATTAGCCGAGAAAAGAGCAGAAATGTTATCCTTAATTCTCGCAATAATAGTAAGATGGTTCATCCCAACATTATTAAACCGAGAATCATTACGAGCTAACCAAATAAACCAAATAATAAGAAGAGGAATAACATTACGGACATGCCCCTTCACTCTAACCATCCAAACCTCAAGCAAGTTAAACACAAAACAGGTAGGGCCACCACCATTAACATGAAAAATCTCCTCAAAGTAATTCCAAACCATAACCGCAATAGGAGAAGAAACAAACACATGATGAACCGTCTCTAAGTTAGCACAACATTGACATTTAGAAGTAATAAATAAACCTTTTTTTCTCAGCATATCATCGGTAGGAACAAAATTTTTAAGAACTCTCCAATTAAAGACAGAAATCGTGGTCGGAATGCTCTTATGCCACATCATTTTAAAAGACTTAGAAGACAACTTAATATTTCTAAACACATGCCAAGCTTGTTTAGTAGAGAAAAGACCATCTTTAGTAAATTTACAAAGCAATGCATCTTTAGCACAACGATTAATAGAAATATTGGTAATCAAATTGATAATGTAATCCGGAATAACAGCAGAAAGCTTTTCCACATCCCAACCATTGTCAGAAAAGAAAAAAATTCACTTTAACTGAACTCAAAGTATTAGAGGTAAGGAGATCATCTATAGAGAAGCCATTAATCCACCGATCTTTCCAAAAGAAAATATTACCCTCCCCTAGGCCCCAAGCAAGCCTAGGCTCAATGATCAACTTAACTTTCAGCATACGATGCCAAACTAGAGAATTACCATTAGCATAAAAACACATAGAGGGATGAGAATCCCCACAGTACTTGGAAGTCATAAAATTAGCCCATAACGAACTATTAACCCTTAAATTGTACCATAATTTAAAAGAGAAAGCAGTAGCCATATCAAGCATAGACTTGCAACCCAGATCACCTTCTTGATAAGTACCACAACACTTGGGCCAAGACGACCAATGGATTTTAGAATTGTTAGAATTACCCCTCCAGAAAAATTTGTTGAAAATCCTATCAATCCTCAAACAGACCGACTTAGTAGGAAACAACACTTGAAAAGAATAAACCAGGATAGAAGCAAGCACACTTTTAATAAGAACAAGCCTACCACCATAGCTCAAGAACTTAGAATCCCAAGAAGCAAATCTATTATGCACCTTAGAAATTAAATCATCAAAAAGAAAAGACTTATTTCTACCTTTAAATAAAGGAATCCCTAAATATTTAAGCGACAAACTAGCTTGGGAGAAACCGGTAACCTCCTTGATACCCAAAATCCTATTCTGAGAGACGTTCTTAGAAATAACAAACCCACTCTTATATTTATTAAAAACAAGACCACTGACAGCTTCAAAATGATTAAAAAGCCTCAAAACTTTAGAAATACCATTTTTGGACGCATTCATAAAAACAATGAAATCATCAGCAAAACATAAGTGAGAAATCTTGATGCCACCCATAGTTCTATAATAAAGATTAGGAAATTTACTAAACAAATAATAGATCCCTCTAGATAAATAGTCCACAGCAAGAATGAAGATCACTGGAGATATAGGGTCTCCTTGCCTCAAACCGTGGGAAGATTTGAAAAAACCATGGCAGTTACTATTCAAGATAATAGAAAAGAAAGGGCTTTCAATACACGTGCATATAAGAGAAATAAATTTACAATCAAAACAAAAAGATTGTAACATTTTATAAATAAAATTCCAACTAATATTATCATAGGCCTTAGCAATGTCAAGTTTCAAAATCATGTTCCCCCCTCTAGTTTTAATGTCCAAGTCTTGGCAAAATTCTTGAGCAAGCAGAATGTTATCAACTATAGCACGACCCTTCACAAACCCCATTTGGTTGGGAGAAATAAGTTTAGGAAGAAGCAAAGAAAGACGATTCACCAAAATTTTCGAAATTAATTTATAAAAAATAGAACACAAACTAATAGGCCTAAAGTCATTCCAAGAATTCACCTCAATATTCTTAGGAATTAAAGCTATAGAAGTACAAGAGAAAAACTTAGGAATAGGAGAACCATTAAAAAAATCAACAACAGCACTATAAACATCGTCACAGACAAAATGCCACGTATGTTGGAAGAACTTAACAGTAAACCCGTCAGGCCCAGCAACCGACTCAGCATTCATATCAAATAACATATCCTTAACCTCTTCCATAAGAGGACATATAGATAGAGAGACATTATCCTCAGTGGTCACCCTATTCGGAATAAACGAATGATCATCAATATCAATAGGACAAAAATTTTTATTGAGATAATTTTGAAAAAAACTAACAGCCAGATTAGCAATTTCCTCATCATTATCAGTAAAGGAACCATCAGCACGAGCAATTTTGTGAATACCGTTTATAGCACATTTTTTATTAACCAAAGCATGAAAATATCTAGTATTATTATCCCCTTCCGCCAAATGTTTCATCGCCGCCTTTTGTTTCCAGAAAATCTCTTCCTGACATTGGAGTTTACTGAGGCACATCTTAGCCTCCTTAAGGGCAGCCCAACTAGCATCCGTAGGATTCAATTGACACTAGTCTTCAAGCCCATTAATCCTCTCTTCCGCCTCCTTGATATTGGCAAAAATATTTTTAAAAATATGGCGATTCCACCAATTAAGGACCAATTTTAACTTTTTAAGCTTGAACCAAAGCCTAGCCATTCCGCCAATAGAATTATCCGGGTAAATAGGCGCCATCCAATTATTATGCACAATATTAAGAAAAGAATCATGAGTAAGCCACATATTCTGAAATCTAAAACGAGAATGCAAACCCCCTCTAGTACAATTAACATTAACAAGAAGAGAGGAATGATCA
Organism: Dendrobium huoshanense; assembly: GCA_016618105.1. NCBI lineage: Eukaryota > Viridiplantae > Streptophyta > Magnoliopsida > Asparagales > Orchidaceae > Dendrobium > Dendrobium huoshanense. Next base: position 9,742,214 of record CM028358.1, on the reverse strand, counting down.
GAAAGAGTACGACTCAAGTGCACCACCTTAGAAGCATTAAAAACATTAACCCAAGCATTATTAAAAAGAACTCTATCAAGCCGTTGCCAAAGATGACCCCTATTCCACGTAAATTTGTTGCCAATAAAACTAATGTCAATAAGATTACAGTTCATAATCATGTCATTGAAATCCTCCATAGATTGAAAAATAGGGTGAGATCCTCCAACACGCTCGGAAGGGGTAGTAATAGAATTAAAATCACCACCCACCAACCAAGGTAGAGAGGAAATACTATAAAAATTCTCAATTTGTTCCCACAAAGCTTTTCTACCAAAACGAGAGGATGCAGCATAAATAAAAGACGCAACACATTGAAAATTTAAAGATTCAATATTACAATGCAAAACTTGAGTATAATTACCAATCACATCAATCCTAACAAAATCTTTCCAGAAGACCCAAATTTTGTTAGAGACATTAGCAAAAGCCTTATGAAAACCCAAGAATTTAGCAGTAGAAAGAAGCTTATCCATGGAAATGAGAGGTTCAAGCAAAACAAGAACAGAAATGTTATGGATGCGACTTAGATTTTTAGCCCGAAGCCTAGAGGAAGGGCATCCGATCCCCCTCACATTCCAAATAATCGTATTAATCATAGAAAAATAGAATTAATGAGCAGTATGTGAACGGATATTTCTAGGCAAAAGCAAAATAGCATTTCTAGGTTTTTTACCTCTCTTCCCACGGCTCTTAGTAAAACTTAAATTATTGTCCATTCTAGCATAACATTTAGCATTAATTTCAATTTCCGTATCAGTAAAAGCATCACAATTAAATTGTTCAAAAAATTGAAAGCCATTGGTATTCTCACCAACCAAGTTCTCCGTAGCTGAGCTTTCAGCTTCCAAATACAGCACACCATCTTCCTTCGTGGAGCCATTCATCTTAACATTATCTGACAAAGGATTCTGTAAATCAACATCAATATGAGGAATTATATCGGAAGAACAAACATCATTTTTCAGCACCAGAGGATTATCCTTAGTAACATGAGCATTACTATCATTAATAAAAGCTTTTTCTAATGAGTTAGAAGAAATAACTTCCCCTTCCTGTAAAATAACCACCAGCTCATCAGAGCTTTTCACAACATCAGCATTAGCCCATTTATGATGGTCTAATATATTGTCATCAGCAACATTAACAGAACCCAAAGAAACCTGATCATTAGTACCTTCGTTGTCAGAATGAACACAATCCTGATTATTAATAACAGGTAAAGTATTGATCGGACCCGCAGATGTTTCCCCCTTATTTTCATCATTTTCAGCACCATGTATAAGTGTAGGAACCTCATTACCCTTATACACATTACTCACCTCATTTTCCTTAACAACCTTAGCATTAGGAACATTTTTCTCCTTGCGTAAATTAGGGTGTAATCTAAAGCATTCATTTACCCCATGACCATGCATTCTACAATGCGAGCAAAAAATAGGTAAGTTTTCGATTTCAACCTTTTGGAAATAGCCATTGTTCTCCGATCCTAGCCAAATTTCTTTCGGATGTTTTTTAGTAACGTCCAATTCAACTAATATTCTAGCCACAGACGGCCTCGAGAGAGAGGCAGTGGCTTGATAAGTCTGCAATGGCCGACCAAACACAGAAGCAATGCCAAACAAAATATGCGAATTAAAAAAATGCAGTCGGAGATTAGGAAAAGCTAACCACACAGGAGCTATGGGAGATTCTTCCCTGACATCAAAATCCGTTGACCATTTGAGAAGCCTCATTTGGCATCCATGAATATAATATGAGCGACGAGAAAAAATTCGGCTGTAATCGAGATCATTAGACAACTGGACGACAACATGTTTAGAATCATGCAAACCAACAGTAAAAGAACCAGACAATTTCAAACTGAAGAAAAATTTTCTAATAACATCCAGATTTGGCCTCTGAAGCATAAACTTCCCAACAAGGGTGAAAGAAAATGGAGCTGCTAGCTGATTAACAACCACATCCTCAAAAATCAGAGCCGGGCAACCTTTAAAAGTCGAATGCACAAATTTAACTTTAGTGGAAGACGAAGAGGAGCCACCGGAAACCACATCTTTAAAAGACCTAGTTTTACCAGCTAGAGCGGACGCAGCGGCCGGGGAAGACGACGTCGGAGCCGACATCGTCCCCCACCCCCACAAAGGAAAATAAAACAAAACTACAACCCCAGAACACCAAAAACAGGGGAAGAAAAAACAAAACGAAAGCAAAGAACAGCCAACCAGAGAAAGGAACGAGATTACCAAAAAATCAGCAAAGGAGAACAGGCCTTACGCACGAAGGAACCACAACAGAGATCGCACGCCTCGCACCAGAGAAATCGCCTCGAAGAGCAGAGAGGCGGCTAGGGCGTCGTCTATTCATAGATGAGTGGGAGATTCACTATAGTTAGTTTATTCATGTGTTTTTAGCTAGGTTGTGAAAGTTTTGATATTATTTTTCCTTTTTTTTTTCTATTTTTATTTTGGACTTTGATTTCTCTCTTATATATTTTTATTTTAGTTACTAAAATATTTTTTTTCTTTTTGAAAATAATGTATGATTTCAACCAAAGTGGTTTGATTCAAGTGGTACAATTATTAGTTCTTAATTTAGATGTCTCTGAAACTAAACTTAGTTGAGAAACTACATTAAATTTTTGTATATTTTATGTAGCTTATCTGTATTTAGTTTTATGTCCATCTTATCTCTATATCCAACAATGTGCCCCATTATATATGTACTAGAGTTTGGCTCACCTAATAAAAATATGAGATATATTTCTATCCTTTGAAAAATAAATTTGATATGGGATTGGAGGATGCTATGGGTTCAACCATGCTTGATATCAATAGAAGTAATAAGGTAGTTCACCTTAGGGGGAGAACAATCTCTAGTGAAAAACTTACAATATTGTCATATATGCCAAAAGATAGTTTTATTGAGCATTTTGATATTTGAATGGCAAATTTATAGTTAGAGATACTTAGACAATAGTTCTATAAATATTGAAATTTTTTATGTTAGAGATGAAATTGCTCCTTTTTTGCTCAATTTAGCATATATCATGTATATAAGAACTTAATTAAAAACAAAATGTATATAAGAACTTAATACATTAATGTTATCTATTACATTGTGTAGATTTGCATTAATGCATGTCTATGTGAGTCCTAACATTAAAATTCCAATGAAATAGAAGTATACTATTTCATGATTTCTGTAAATATGATCTCAGAGCATATGAATTTGAAGTCAAATGGTTAATAATTATGCTAGCCACTTCCTAGGTAAAATGTCACTTCCCACTCCAAACATCACAAGTGGTCAACTTCCCCGACCCCCCTCTTCCCTCATCTTCAATGTGGCCAAACAAGCAATCTCCCACAGTTTTGATCCTCCATTGCTCATTCATTCAAAATTGGACCTTACTACGCTTCCTCTTTGTACATACAAATGTCACAATGGTGCACATGGCCATGCCTATCTCTCTCCAAAATGAGGACCACCTATCTCTTTTAAAGCTGGCAATTGTTCAGCTAGCGTAGATTTCTTGTAAGTTTATGCATCAAGCGGACCACTTCTCAACCGCTACACTTTGGCCCTTAGCTTCATTGAAAGTTCCTTTAGCTTTGGCTGTAGGGTTTAAATGCTTTAGCTTAGTAAAAGCTGAGAGATAAGACTATTTAGAGCAAACTTTCTCTCTCCAGTGGTGATTACGACTTGAAGTTAAACAAAAATATTGTTGATATTTTAGTGGATAGGAGTATGGATTCATGGCGGTACTGTTTCTTCCAGCAACAAGACAACTTTCTTGGTGAGATGGATGTGGTCAAAAAAGTGATGGAAAAGAGAAGTCATAAAGCACTTGTTTATTCGTTTCCACTTGGTTTCTTCTTCACGTTGTGAGGCGCAAAAACTGGGATTAAATTCTAAGGATTAAGAGCTGATGAGCTATCAAGATTTTGAAAGGATGAATTGAACACGCTAGAGTCAATTTTATAGTAGGTAATCTAATCAAGCTGCTTTAGCGCTTCCTTCTGCTTCACTCTTTGCTAGGTGTCTTGCTCTCGCCTAGTTAATTTAAGCTGCCTTTAGAGCTTGAGCTTTACTAATTAGTAAACTCGAGCTAATTAAATTCAATAAGTTAATTTGTGCAATTAGCTCATTAAGAAGAATTATGAGAATAAAATCGGAAGGAGAGACTATTGGAGAAAGACTGTTGGATACAATGCTTATCGCAAAGAGAACTTAGATTTTACTGTAGTTGAAGATTAAATTACAGGGTTAGGCTAGCTTAAAGATTCTTTTGTGGTTCAAGATTTTAGTGGGAAGATGTTTGTGTCAAAATTGTATATAGAGTTGCACTAAGACTTTGCCCAAGCTTGGCCTCTTATTTATAAGGGCAAAGGTTGGTGTTTTCGAGAAATATTAAATGAGATGATAAAAAGAGAGGTCATAATTTAGCTTGGTGTAATTAGTTGTGTAATGGATTCCCTTGTGGCAACTTTCTGATGAGAGGTAAGTACAACTGAGTTTTAAGTTGAAAATGATTATATTTGACGAGCACTTCTAGCAAGAACCCTCTATTTTTTTCAATCAATACTCCTTGCAAGTGATCAAAATATTTGGACATATAGTCTTAGCGAATATGTGAGCTTGTAAGTCTCCTTGGGTGAGTTGATGATATTAGGCTCTAGGTAACATGTAGAGTCCTAATGACTACTATGTTGGTTCTTTGACTAGCAAATTATTGAACCAGATTTAAGCATTCATGGTGACCTGGTTAACCTAATTCAAACGGAATTGGTGTACATATGAGAAATTATAATAGAAAAATGCGGCTCTCTTATATTAGTTTTGCCCTAGCCTCCTTCCTTGGCTCTGGCATGTTCGAGGCCTTTAATGCTTGTTCGCATTCAGGTAAGTTTTTTCTCGTATGTCTTTGATTTTGTTCTTCTAAATTTCCCCCCTTCGGTCATTTTTATGGCTTGGATGACTGTTAATCTGTTGAACAACCTAGTTTTCTAAATGGGCAAAAGAACTCTCGTTCCATGTTAGATGCTTTGTTTGGGGCTTCCCCCTAGCTCGGTGGCTTTTCATGTCTTTTAAACCTCTACCCATTATGAGTTATCATAGTTGTGGATTTAGGAAGAGGAAATCATTGCTCTTGCAACACTTTTTGAGCATGGTTTGGTTGGTAAATTTCTCGGCCATAGACCTGCTCTAAACTCGATCCATCTGTTTTTCTTTAATCATAAACTAATCAATGCTTTTTCAGTAACACTTTTGGATCCAAGGCATGTGTTGATTAAACTAGTAAATGTCATGTATTACATTAGAGTTTTTACTCATTATTCTTACTTTGTTAACAATTATTTTATGAAACTGATTAATTGGTCTCCTTTTTTTGACATTGTTGTAGAATCCCTCCATTATTCGATCCGATATGGGTTTCTTTTTATAACCTTTGGACCCATCAATTGTCTCCCATATCCTTCATATGGTTTGGGATCGTTATTTGGTCACCCGCTAAAAAATGATTATGCCACATCGATGGGTTTTCAACCATCTATTTGCTCGTGTTCTTTTTTGAAGTTGATCAAATCACAAAATTTTATTTCGATCGTGTGTGGATTGGACATGATCAAGTTTGGTATTTACAACAAGTTGAATTGAAGGAGTTTCCTCTTTGTGATCATTGAAAATGCCCGGGACACACTAAAATTTATTGTCGTATCCTTCCCCCCCCTTTAGATAAGTTTCCCTCGAACATTCCTAAGCATGTGATTACTGTTGAAAAGGAAACCAATACTTTAGCTCCTTTGGATAGTTCTAATGTTATTGTTCAGGAAACTGTGGAAAATTATAATAATACGGTTGTTAATCATATTGTGGCTCATGCTATTGGCACTTCGGTTACTATTCGAGTTGATGATAAAATGCTAAATATGCCTTCTAGAGACGATGTTGATTTATCTCAGTAGGAGCCGCTTGTTTTTTCTATTCATGTTGTTATGCCTGAGAGTGTGGGTGTTTCAAATAAAGTGCTTATAATTAACATTCCTATTTCCTTTATTTCTGATAAGGATTTGTTAAATTTGAGTTTGGGAAACCGCATTTGATTTTGCATTCTAATGACAATCCGGTTGATCAATCTGATTAGTTAATTTTTTGCAACTCTTCAACTAATTAGTAGATTGAAGGTTATGGTAATGGTTTTCAAGAGGATTATGATTTGAATTTGGTGCACCTAAATAAAGCTAGTCTCTCTGATGTTGTTGGTAAAAAAAGTAAGAAAAACAAAAACTTGGCTAAGCCTTTCAAATATTTTGAGGGGAGATATACTAAATCTAATGTTTCTATTGTTTAGTTTGTTTGTTGTTGGGTTCTTTTCGGTGCTGTTTTTTTATGGTGGCTTTGGTTGGGCTTTTGGTGCCTAGGCTATTTCTCCTATGTGCCCTCTCTAGGTCCACCAGAAATGGCTTTTTGGGTGCTTTTGGTTCTTCGTTTTGTTTGGTGGCTATTGTGGTGTTTGGGTGCTTCTGATGCCCATCTCTGTGGAGTGGGTGAATGTTTTAGTTTTTCATTAATCTTGTTTCTCTTATTTAGTTCCTGGACTTTTTCTTGCAGGTGTGGATGGTTGACTAGGTTTTTTGCTGGCTGGAGGATATTCTGTGCTGGCACCTTGGGGAATTCTTTGTCTTCTTCAAGTATTATGTTTGGTGATTTTAGTCAATTTTTTTGGTCTGGCTTCTTTCCTTTGTGCAGCTGCTCTCGTTGTGTTGGAATTCATTGTAGATCTTGCTTGGGCGCTTTTTTAGGGTTGGTTTCTTGCCTCCCTGGCCTCTTTCCATTATCGTATTGTAATTAGATAGGATCATTGTCTCATTAGGATTTATTTTGAATATATATATATATATATATATATATATATACTTTAGTGAGGATTTGATCTTTTAAGGACCTATAACCTTTTCCCTTAATCAACGCATAGGTCCATCTGTGGATGTTAACCAAAAAGAAATTATGAGAAAATAAAAATAAAAATGTATAACTTATATTTCTAGGTTCTTTTACAATTTCTCAATTAAACATTTGAATTCTAGTACTGCTAAAGCCCTAATCAATAAGAAAGTAACATTTGATTCTAATGTCATACTAGTGTAAAATTAAATCAATAATTAAAGAAAAGGTCTTTACTAACAATCAAATGAGCCTCAATAGACATAAAAGATATTTTAGAAGATTATAATATTCTTTATACTCATTTTGAGTGTGAAAATAAAATATTTACTTTTAATAAAATTTAAAAACTATTTAAACAAAATGAAATTAATTTTAATTTTAATTACATTTAATCAAATAAAGAAACGTAATAAACTTATCATTTTTTTTTTGGTTAAAACCCACTGTGGGGCCTACGTGTTAATTTCAAAAAAACGGTTACACAGTCCTTAAAAGGAACCACAGACTCACTAATGCTCGACTGAGCTACAATCAAAAAGCAAAAAAGACCTACGAGTCCGTGGTTCCTTAATCTAAAATTACAATTAAGATAAATGCAAATAGTAATGGTGCAATGAGTATAAGGCACCCAAAAAAGGAAATTATGAAGATGCGAGTTTAGCTCCAATTTCCTGCAAAAAATATAAAGCACAGCCAAAAAGGAAGCAAAGATCGAAACAAAACAACAGACGACCTGGGTAACAAGGTAGGTAGAGCTCGGAGACGTAAAATTCAACCTGCAAAGAGTTCTCCAGCCAACCCAGTGAGAAATCAATAACACAAGGGAATTTAAAAAACAGTCATTGCAGCCATTGAAAGAAAATATATCCATAGACTTATAGTAGCAGGTCGGGCCACACTTTAATGGCTTTTGAAAAGATTTGGAAGGAAAAAAATGCATCTGGAACAAACAAGCCTTCCAAAAACGAAAAACGATACCAGAGAAATTTGTCCAGTCAATAGTAAACACAAAACCAGAGAACATGTCAAAACTATCCAGGAAATCATTTGAATCGAAATAACCCATAATAACTGGAGAAATCCAGCCAACAGAGATAACCAGGAAACCAACAAGAATAAAAAGGATCATAACCATGAAACAGAGAATTAACCAAGCCTAATATTAGGTAAACCAGAATTGTCTAATTTGATCATACCAAGAAGAACCGGATTCAACTCAGTAATGTTTAATTCTTCATAATGAGAAATATTGCAACCACGTTTAGCTAGCCAATCAGCGCAGACATTAGCTTCACGAAAAATGTGAGATATAACATAATTAAAAGTAGATAAAGAAAGCTTAAGCTTTCTAATAAGATAAAAATTCTCCGGATTACCAGGGAACATCTTGTTAATAATCTGTATAAGAAGCAAAGCATCAACCTCAATCCAAATAAATCTAATGCCCAAATTAGTACAAATGTTCAAACCAAGGATAAGAGCATGAATTTCAGCAGAAATGGCAGAAGTGCAAGTGATGGGGGCCGAGAAAGCAGCTAAAACCTTACCCAAATTATCTCTAATAATACCACCAGCACCAGCACCATTAGGGCCAAGAGAACCATCGGTATTAATCTTAAAATAAGGAGGTTTAGGTTTAATCCACTTAACCAACTTATCAACATCAGCAGTGTAAATTTCAGCAAAATGAATGCCTAAAGAGTTGGCCAAATAGAAACAATTTTTAAAATTCTTCTTAGAAAACAGATTATAAGAATGCATTTGAAGAATTTTGTGCTTAACATTAGAAATAATATTAGTGGCATCCATAAAGATACTATTATGCTTGGCTTCATTGCGTGATTTCCAAATAAACCAGACAATTAAAATAGGGATGAGGTTTAAAATATGACCTTTAGAAATGTTTAACCAAGTTTTGATAACAGACATAAAATCGTCATGAATAGCTGGTATAGGTCTATGAGCAATATTACCAAAATAATTCCAAACATTTTTGGCAATGACACCGGACACAAAAAGGTGATCGATAGTCTCAATATCCGAACAACAATGACATTTAGAAGAAAGTTGGAAACCTTTCATTTGGAGCCTAAAATCCACAGGAATATAGCCTTTCATACACCGCCAAAATAATATAGAGTAAGATAAAGGAAAGTTCATATGCCAAATAGCCGAAAAACTAGTAGACACCTCCTTTTGAATCCTGAAAGAATTCCAAACATCCCTTAAATTGAAACTGCCAGAACTAGATAAAGAAAATAAGATTAAATCTTTATCTTGCAATTGAAGAGGGACATCTAAAATTTTTTCAACAATGAAGGTAGGAACCACTTGTCTAAGTTTAGCAATATCCCATAACCCATTTTGAATAAACTGAGAGACTTTAACATTACTAATAGTATGAGTATTGAGCAAAGTGTCAATGGAAGCATACCCAAGCCAATTATCTTGCCAAAAGTACATATCACCTTTGCCAAGGCCCCATTGTATACAAAATTCAGCCTCCCACTTAATTTGACACAACCTTTTCCAAATAAACGAATCAGTGTTTCTATAAAAACATAAAGAGGGATGATTATCCTGGCAATACTTAGTATTCATGAAACGAGCCCAAAGACTTGCATTAGATCTGAAAGAAAACTATAATTTAAAAGAGAAAGCTTTAGCCGAATCAGTTAAAGACTTGCAACCAAGACAACCTTCCGACAAAACACCGCACATTTTCTCCCATGAGGACCAATGTATACCTTTGTTGTTAAAAGAAGAACCCCAAAAAAACTTATTAAAAATCCTCTCAAGCTTGTTACAAATAGAAATGGAAGGTAATAAAGTATGAAAAAGGTAAACAGGCATAGAATTAAGAACAGACTTAATCAGAGTAAGCCTACCACCATAAGATAAAAAATTAGAGGACCAATTGTTAAGCTTCTTCTCAATTTTAGAAAAGATGTTGTCGAAGAGAAAATTTCTTTTTTTTCCTTTATAAATGGGAGTACCAAGGTATGTAATGGGTAAAGCTTTAGGCATAAAACCACATAATCTTTGAATTCTATTAATCCTGTTCTGATTTACAGACTTGCTAGCAATGAAAGAGCTTTTATCTTTGTTAATAGATAAGCCACTATGATTATAAAAACTGATAAGGAAATCCAAAAGTAATGATATGTTGTTAATAGAACCATTAGTGAACAAAATAAAATCATCAGCAAAACTAAGGTGAGAAATAGGTAAACCTCTAATAGTACGATAATTTAAATTAGGATGTCTCAAGAATAAATCATTAAGACCTCTAGATAGAAATTCCATAGCAATAATAAAAAGAGCAGGAGACATAGCATCACCTTGTCTTAAGCCTTTAGAAGATTTGAAAAAGCCATTTTGCTTGCCATTAATAATAACCGAGAAAAAACAGTTCTCAATACTATTTTTGATAAGAGAAATAAAAGCTCTGCTGAAGCCAAAAAGAGAAAGAACCTCATAGAGGAAATTCCAGTTCAGGTTATCATAAGCTTTGGACACATCAAGTTTAAAAATAACATTACCACCATTAGTTTTAACATTGATATCATGAGTGATTTCTTGAGCTAACAAAATATTGTCAAAGATGCTACGACCTTTCACAAATCCCGTTTGATTCAAAGAAATAATATTAGGCAGAATAGTAATCAGTCTATTAGCAATAATTTTAGAATTTAACTTGTTGAGAAACGTACACAAACTAATCGGTCTAAAATCATGCCAGTGATTAGGGCCATCACATTTAGGGATCAACACAATATTAGTAGAAGAGAAAAATTTTGGGTAGGGGTTACCCGCAAAGAAATCCTCCACCGCATGAATCACATCCTCTTTAATAATATCCCAATTATCTTGAAAGAACTTAGTAGTGAAACCATCAGGACCTGCTACCGCACTAGTTTGAAAGAACTTATCTTGAAAGAACTTAGTAGTAATAAACTTATCATTTCTTAATTCATATTTTCTAATTTCAAACATTTAAATAATCATGAATATAATATTTTAAAATAAACTATTTCTTGATCTTGTAAATCTAATTGAGACTTAACTCATATTTTCACCTAACAACTCAACAGACACAAAATACTAATCATTTATGGAATCTAGCTCAAGCTGGCCCATGTGTTTGCAGATTGCGTTACATCTCTCTATAAAAATACATCTCTTGCTTTTCTGGTTTTGCATGTATAATGGATCATGCTTTCTAATATACTGAGCTAGCTCTACATGGACGGCTAGAAAAGGCAGAGATTGTTTTGATTTGAAGTCATGATAACGTTTCATCAAAACTAGGAGCGGAGGAAGTAAATGGCTGGGAAGGAGAATCTTTCTACTTTCTGTTCTACTTTTGTTCTGCCATGATGCCATCCCCTCTCTCTTCTTCTCTCTCTCGCTCTCTCTTTCCTGCCTGCTGTATTTTTTGTTCCTTTATTGGCAGGCAACCTCATGAAAGCCAAGAACGTCGCAATCAAGTATCTTAAACAGTAGCCACTGTCCTCTCCTCCAACCCACTATTCTTGACTTTGAAGGCCACATGTTTTGAATTATGAGGAAACATCGAGCATTTAATTAATCATTCAGGCTAAGTTGCGTTAGTAATTTAATGTTTTCTTCTTCTTTGATTCTTTTTGTAACTAGACCTTAAATACTTAGAACCTTGTAATGGCTGACTTGAATAATTGATCGGACTGATAGATGAACCAACCAAATCGCCTTTGCTGACTTGAACTCAATCAAGTCAGCTTGATTTGGTGAAGTTGAGTTTGAGGATTGAATGTCTGAGCTTCTCGATGTATTTTGAGCCCTTCTTATCATCCATTGTCGTTGTGCTTTTGATTTTTGCCTTTGTTTTGCCACTTCCTACACATTTTATTGCCTTTTTTTTAGGTGATTGGGGTTTAATAATTTCTTTGTTGCTTTCTATTTTCTTTTGAGCTTTAACAATTTCATAACCATTTTTCCGTTTCAACTCTTTTGTTTCACAATGTAATAATTCACCTAAAAAAGTAGAGTAATGTTGCATGTCATTCAAGAGTTATTGTAGAATAGATCCTCTAATGTTATGATAATGATTTCTGGCACTGTTGTGCTCACAAATACAGTGTCACAATGCTCAAAAGCATAACATTGATGCGCTCAAGTTCAAACAGAAATTCTAATTTTAATTTAAAAATCATTTTGAAATTTTAGGTTGTTATAATACATCCAGGATATTTGACTTTGAATTATCCATATATAATCTGATCTAAAAAATGTAAAAACAAAAAATGTAATAAATGAAAATAAATAAAAGTAGTTATTTGATGTAGCCTAGGTTTAGCACATTGAAGTAAAAAAACTCAAATAAGGTTGTTGGTCATAAAGATTTTTTACAACACCTAGCCATATTCCAACCCCCATTAGAACCCTTTAAATCATTGAAAATTATGAAACACCCTAGATAATATCTCATGTAGTCAAGCAAAATTCAATATTGGGGAAAAACAAATCATTGTAACCAACACTTATCTAGTAGTGGAACCACTTCATTTGGGTCAAGCCCCTTCAATTTTTTTTCTTTTTGGATTTTCTAATTAGAAACTCGATGTCTCATATGTTCTCTTATTTTGATCCTGCATGTGTTGGATCTTCATACAAACCTAAGACATTAAATCTACACCTATTACGATGAATTTTCTAGCATGCAACAATCAAACATATAAAAATTAACTTAAGAGATAAGTTTAGTTATTTTATTATTATAATAATAATTTAACATATTCTAAAATTTATAATAAACATACCTAGTTAATTCCAAGCCATTTGAATTTTTCTCCACCTTAAAATTAGAATTCAGTTCTTATTCAACCAGAAAATCCATTGATTAGAAATTTTTTTGATATATCATAGTTTTGAAATTGTGCACAAGCATTAATGCTTTTAAATACTTAGGTTATTTAATGAATAATTAATATTGCATATTTCAATTAAGCTAGACAAATTTATTTACAGGCTATATCCTAACCATTAATATACCAATAATTGTGATTAAATTGCTCAAGTAGCTACAGTAGATATATATTAGTTGTCTATAGGAAGGCAATAGTTAGTCATTAGATGGTTAATGTTCAAAAAGAGAGAGAGAGATGAGGAAATAGTGCATGAGAGATAATATTTATAAAAATGTTTTAAATTTGTAATTTAAGTACTTTTTTATTAAAAATTTTTACAAAGCATTTTATGTCTTTATTTGTCAACATTTTTTCTTAAAGAAATGGTCCTTAAATTGTTAGATGGTTTATGTTTCTTGAAAGTATCATAAGTAGAGTACTAGTTGTTTTATGCTACATGGTAGAAGAAAGTAAGAATTTTCAAGCATACGTACGCATGTCCTGTCCCGACTCTAGCGACTGCTAGGGTTTTCAAGGCGATTTTGTGGCGACTGCTAGGGCTTCGTTCGCAGCTTCTCTCCGGCCCTTCTGGCTGGATTTTTCCAGGCTTTTTCGTGTAACGTCTCTGGCTTTCTTTCTACTGATCATTTTCTGAAACCTATTTTGTAGATTTCCTTCGGTTCTTTGTGGGGTGATGGCGTGTCCGTCATCATCTCACCCAATAACTGCAGGATCTGCTGGTAATACCCGATCCTTTAAGGATGCACTTGCGGGAGGTGTTTCAAATGCTTCGAAACTCAGGTTTGTTCATTCTTCGTATAAAGGCTGTCCTGCTCTGATTTTCGAGGATGAAGTTGTTGATCAGTTGGCTTTCTCTTTTGCTTTAACCTTGGTGGGTAAATTTGTCTTGAGAAGACCTAACCTTGATGTGATTCGAGATTTTTTTTGCAATCTAAAACTGTCCGGCTCTTTCCATGTGGGCTTACTTGATCAAAGGCATGTTGCTATTCAACTAACTAATGACCTTGATTATAGTAGAATTTTTTCTAGGAGATCTTACTACATTCAAGCTTGCCAAATGAGACTTCTGAAATGGACCCCTGATTTTGGCGTGAGGGAAGAATCACCTATTGCTCCGGTTTGGTTAGCTTTTCCGAATTTAAGACTTCATTTTTTTAATCAGCAAATTTTATTTGGTTTAGCTTCTATCTTTGGTCGTCCTCTTCAAACTGACCAAGCGACATCGTCGGTGTCTAGACCGTCTGTCGCTAGGGTGCTGGTGGAGATTGATGTCTCCAAGAAATACCCTTCTGAAATTTGGCTTGGATCTGAAATGAAAGGGTATTTTCAAAAGATTGAGTTTGAAAATTTACCGATTTTTTGCTCTTTTTGTAAGATGCACGGTCATGCCATCAATGATTGCTTTAGGAAATTTCCTAATTTACGCAATGAAAGAAATGTGGGAAAACAATCTAGTGAAAATCTAATTTCTGCTAATGGTAATGATGTTCCTGTGCAGTCTGTTAAAAACCAGCAGGATGTTGATCTCGTTAAATTGGTACAAAACAATGCTTTGAATGGTGCTATCCAGGAAGAACCAGGTACTTTTATTAATGATCATGTTGTTGAGACTCCTAAATTTAATGCTTCTATTAGTGAGCCTCAAATCGAAACTGAGTATGCTATTGCCAACAAAGCTGTGAGTGATAAACCTGATGAGGAAAACATTTCCTGTGGCAATTCTTTAAAGCCCCATGACAATGATAAAATTCTGATTAATGATAATGTTGTTCAAGATGACATCTCTTTATATGTTCATTTAGTTGGAGAAGAGGAGAACAATAATACTTTGGCTATGGAGGAAGGTGAATTTTTACCTATGGTTTCTCATGGCCATACTTCTCCTTATCTTAAGGAGTCAGTTGATAAAGGTGATGCAAACTGAGATGATGATGGTAAATTTATGGAGGATGATTCTCCTATTTTTTAAAAAGTAAACGGTATTGGTGGCAATTCTAACTCTCATTCTAATTATGCTAGTGATGCACTTTCTGATTCTGAGGATATGAATATGGAAGCCAGATGTTTTCCTAAAGATCGATGATCATGATACTAGTTTTATTAAATTTCAAAGCAAAAAGGGGCGTAAGCCTAAGCATGTTACTATACAACCAGTAAGGTCTAATGTTCGTAATACTCGTTCAAATACTTCTCATTAATACTCATATTTATGTTTAACACCATTATTTGGAATGTTAGGGGTATTGGTTGCCTTTCCTCTAGGAATCGTGTTAAGAATTTATGCCGTATTCATAATATTTCAATTCTTGTTTTATTGGAACCACTTGTTTCTTCTTCTAAATTGGTTTCTATTTCCTCTTATCTTGGTTTTAAGCATGCTATTTCTAATATGTCTAATAAAATTTGGGTTATGTGGAAGGATAATATTAAAATTGATGTCATTGGAGATTTCTCTTAGGTTTTGCATTGTAATATTGAGGTTTTTAATTTTCATTGCTGTGCTTCATTTGTGTATGCTGCGTCTTCTCTTTATACTAGAAAAGCTCTATGGGAACAAATTAAGAATTTTTATTATGTTTGTCAACACCCTTGGTTGGTGGGTGGAGATTTTAATACTATCTCTAACTCATCTGAAAGAAGGGGAGGTGCTCCTCCTTCTTCTCGTTCCATGGCTGATTTTAATAATATGATTATGTCCTCTAATTTTATTGATCTTGGCTTTGTGGGAAATCAGTTTACCTGGAATAGAGGTCATTTATGGCAAAGATTGGATCGTGTTCTGTTCAATGAAGCTTGGATCAATGAGAATAAAGTTACTACTATTCATCATCTTAGTAGAACCCTTTCTGACCATTCTCCACTGCTGATTAATATTAAGAATTTCCCTACTTATGCTAACCATACTTTTAGATTTCAAAATATGTGGTTAATGAACAGTTCTTTCTTTGATATTGTGGATCAAAACTGGAATGCGCCTCTTCATCCTGATAATTCTGTTACTGGCATGAGTAGATTATGGTCTAAACTTAAGCGGCTTAAGCAAGTTTTAAATTGGTGGAATCACAATGTTTTTAAGAATCTTTTTTCTAACATTTCTATGGCTGAAAAATGTGTGCTTTTAAATGAAATTGCTTGGCAAAATGATCCTTCTGATAGTCTTTTGTCTAAGCTTCAGCAATCTAAGAATGATCTTGTTTGTCTTCAAGTGCAAGAAGAGATTTATTGGAAACAGAAATCTGCTGCTAAACATCTGGTGGAGGGGGATAGTAATACTAAGTATTTTCATGCTTTAACGAAAAGAAAAAGGATGAAGAACAATATTAATAACATTCAAAGAGGGGATGGCTCTTTTGCTAATGATCAGGGTGAGATTGCTTCTTTAGCTGTTCAATACTTTAATGATCTTTTTAATAAAAACTTTACTCCTTTACTTCCTACTAATGTTTCTTTTATTCCTAAAGTTATTTCTACTGAGGATAATTTGTTCCTTTGTTCTGTCCCTTCTGTTGAGGAGGTGAAGAACCAGCTGGATTCTATGAATTCTAAATCTGTAGCTGGCCCTGATGGTTATACGACCCTTTTCTTTCAAAAGTGTTGGAAGATCATTATGAATGATACTTATTCGGCTGTGTTGGATTTTTTTAAGGGCAATCCCTACCCTAAGTTTTTCTCTTCTACCTCTTTAGTTCTTATTCCTAAAAATAACAATGTGCAAAATTGGAATGATTTACGGTCGATTAGTCTATGTACTTTTTTCAATAAGTTGGTTTCCAAAATTCTGTCTGATCGCCTTTCTTTGGTGTTACCTAAAATTATTTCTCCTTACCAAACGGGTTTTGTGAAAGGGCGGGCTATCACTGAGAATATTCTTCTTGCCCATGAATTAACTCAAGATCTGGATGTTAAGACTAGAGGGGGTAATATTATTCTGAAACTTGATATCGCTAAAGCTTATGATAATATTAATTGGAACTTCATTTATTACATGCTTCATCTTTTTGGTTTCAAGTCCTCTTTTATTAACCTTATCAGGAACTGTATTGAGAATGTTCATTTTTCCATTATTCTAAATGGTGCGAGACATGGTTTCTTCAAGTCCTCTAATGGATTAAGGCAGGGGGATCCTATTTCTCCTAGCCTTTTTATAATTGCGGCTGATTTTCTATCTAGAGGCATTTCCAATTTATTTGACCATAACCCGGGCCTTTACTATAAAACTTTGAAAGGTTTTCATGTTTCTCATCTTTGTTTTGCGGATGATTTCATTATTTTTACTAATGCTACTATTAACAGAATTCAAAAATTGTTGGAATTTTTAAATGTTTTTGAATTAGTCAGTGGGCTTTACTTTAGTAAGCATAAATGTTGTTTTACTGCTTCTAAAAACATTTCGAATACGAGGATTTTAGCTATTAACCATACTTCTGGCTTTACTATTTCTAAAATGCCTATTAAGTATTTGGGGGCCCCCCTTTTTAGAGGTAGAAGACAGAAATTTCTTTTTGATGATCTTATTTCATCTATTCAAAATAAAATCTTATCTTGGAATTCTAATTTTTTGAGTTTTGGTGGTAGGTTAACTCTTATTAAAAGTGTTCTTTGTGCTTTACCTGTTTACATGTTCCAAACCATTTCTCCCACCAAAGAGGTTTGCGATAGAATTCACAAAATTATTAATAAGTTCTTCTGGAAAGGTACTTCTACTAATTCTAAAATTTATTGGGCTTCCTGGAACAAGTGTTGTACTGTTTTTAATGAAGGTGGTCTTGGATGTAAAGACCTTTATGATCTTGCTAAGGCTTTCTCTTACAAACTTTGGTTTACTTTTCGTGCTAAAGAGAATCTTTGGGCCAAATTTATGCATTCTAAGTACTGTTCTGGTGGGCATCCTACTACTATTATCTCCAAACAGGGGGATTCTAAAGTGTGGAAAAGGCTTTGTAAAGTTAAGTGGGAGGTGGAACCTACTGTTTCTTGGGGCCTTGGGGAAGGTAACATCTTTTTCTGGCAAGATAACTGGTTGAGAAATAGGGCCATTGACTCTGCTTTAAATTTTTCTTCTAATGCCTTTAGTAAAGTTAATGATTTCTTTATTAATAATGCTTGGGATCATGATAAGCTTTCTAGTCTTCTTCCTGAGGATATTATTAACTGTATCTTAATGGTTCCTATTGATGTCTCGGTTAAAGATACTATTCTTAGTAACCTTTCGAATGATGGTGGTTTTTACATTAAGAAGGCTTGGAATCA
Source organism: Dendrobium huoshanense (assembly GCA_016618105.1). Classification (NCBI taxonomy): domain Eukaryota; kingdom Viridiplantae; phylum Streptophyta; class Magnoliopsida; order Asparagales; family Orchidaceae; genus Dendrobium; species Dendrobium huoshanense. The sequence goes on along the minus strand of CM028358.1, from coordinate 9,724,065 downwards.
TTTCAGGAAACAAGGTAATAATGATAAAGTTTTTAATATGATTTGGCACAAAAGTTTTCCCTCCACGGTTTCTGTCTTCATGTGGAGACTTTTAAATAAATTCATCCCTACGGAGGATAGGTTGGTTACTAAAGGCTTCAGTTTAGCTTCTAAATGTCAATGTTGCCTCCATATAGAGAATTTACATCATGTGTTTATTTCGGGTCCTGTTGCCATTAGAACTTGGACTTTCTTTGACGACATTTTCAACCTGCATTGTTTTAATAGTCATTCTACTATTCGTAATTTACTCAATTTGTGGTTTATTCCTGTAAAAGGTCATATTCGTAATATCATTCATTCTCTTATTCTGTGGTTTCTTTGGCTTGAAAGGAACAATTCTATTTTTGAGGGTATCAAAATGAATCATATTAATGTTATTGCGAAGGTGAAGGAGAAGACTTTTGCTTTGATGGCTGGTAATCTTATTAATTATAAAAGCTTCCATAAGTTCTATTCTGTTGCTAATTATTTAGGGATTCAGTTGGGTAAACCTAGTTCGATGATCACTGTTGATTATTGGAATAAACCTCCTCCTACTTTTTGTAAACTAAATGTTGCTGTGATTAATGTGAATGGTAAGAAGGGGGGGGGGGGGGGGGGGGCGGGTCTTCTCAGGGACTCTTTGGGTGATCTGGTGGTTGCCTATGCGGGTAATTTTACTCTTGGGTATCATCAGTCTAACCTGCTTAAGACTATTCTTTATGGTTTAAATTTATGCAATTCGTTGAATATTCTTAACTTATATATTGAGGTGCATACTAGTGATGGTTTAGCTCCTTTGTGTGAGCTATTGGCTGTTGGTTATTCTCCAAACGATTTTTATGTTTTACGGGACATTAAGACTGTGCTGCATCAATTTAAGTATAAGATTTCTCAGGTGGGTAGAATTGGTAACTCTGCGGCTTATTGGTTTGCTGACTGGGGGTGCAATTTGGATGGTTTCACTGATTATAGTCCAAATTCTATTCCTCCGTTTCTTAAAGGTTTACTCTATCTTGACAAATGTGGTCTTCCCTATGTCAATGACTAATTATGCTAGCTGTGCTGGTTGTTTTTGGCTATGTGTTGATATCTGGGGTTTCTCCTTTTGGGTTTGTATTTGTGCTGGGAATTTCTATTTTTTTCTTAAGCTGGTGGTTGTCTCTGATTTGTGTAATTATGTTAGTCTTTTAGATTTCTTTTGTTGTCTTCTTTCTTATTCGTTTCATGCGTCTTTCTCAGCTATGGGTTGGGAATGTCTGATTAATGCTCTGATGTGGTGGGTTTATGGGCTGAATTTCAATCCTCTAGTTGATCTCCTTCATGGGGGGTTAGCTAGTTGTTTTGGTCTCAGATTGCTGGAGTGGATCTCTGATGTTATTATGTTAGGTTTTACGGGTATGAGAATTTTGCGGGTTCTGTTTTTTCATTTGTTTAATTTGCTGGTGGTGGTGGTGGGGATTTCGCTGCTTGTTATTGTGCAGCTGTTGATGATTTTGAAGGTTGCTACATCTAATGTTGATTGTTTGTTTACCTGGGGCTGTAAGGTGATATTCAATAGCAACTATTGGTTTTGGAGCATTCTAAACTATTCTCATCTTTTTGTATGCACTCCCTTGACTTCTTGGATTTGCTCTTTCGGTATCAGGTATTTTATTGGTTATAACAATATGGAGTACTGTATCTTGTGGGTTTTTTACATTCCTGGGAGCATTTACAGCTTAATGATCTTTTTTGGGTACTTTTACTCTGTTTCTCTACTTAATTTTTGCTCTAGTATCCCTGCAGGCCTGTTTTTCAGGTTTTTGGAGTTCCGCGCTCGTTTTGGCAAGGATACGCGTGCTGATCGTAGGCTTTCGAAGAAAGTGTATTTTTTCTCTCTTTGTTTTTTGTTTCTTAGAATGTTGCTAGATTCTATTGTATTTTTGAGTAGTAGGGAACTCCGGCTCTTAGGTTTCTTTTTGATTTTGTTTGTAGCTCCGAGGAGCAGTAGTGAGCTAGAGTTCCCTTTAAGGACTCTGTATCTTTTTCCTGATATTAACACGTAGGCCCGTAGGTGGGTTTTAACCAAAAAAAAAAAAAAAAAATGCTACATGGTAGAAGATGTTTAGATTATCATAACACTACCTTGATGTCTTATTGTCATGTTTGATTGAATGTCCCTTGAATGTCATGTTTATAATCATGACTAATGCATTGAGAAAAACCACCCTCACAATAGTTTATGTTAATATTTTAAGAAACACCATCACAAACATAAAAATACAGTCATTATAGCTGTTATGATCCTACAAAAATTGCATTAGTTTTAACTACTACAAATATCACCATTGTAAAATTCATTCTCTAATGGTTATGAAATTGTTGCTAAAAGGCCTTCCACTGGATTGCAATCAAAATAATTTTTCAACAATGTTAATGCTATTGCAGTATTATTTCAAAAGGTTAAAATAGTCGCTAAAGGCTTTAAAATTTGTGTTAAAGTCGTTTTCTCTTTTTGGAAGTGATTTAATTTGAAATGATTTTTCATATGCTTGAAAATTTTATGACAAATATAAGCTTGTTTGACATCGGATTCAATTTTCTTGATTTGAATATGTCACCAATTCAAAAATATTTAATTATTTTGATATGCGATTGTTTTTTTTTTTTTAAATGAGATGTGCGTTAGTTTTGCATTCATACTTGTTGCCAACTAATTTTACAATAGTTTCGATGAGGTTTCCTAACTACTTAGGTTTAATGGTGGAGATATCTAGATATTGATAGGATACCTATATGCAATCTTCTAACAAAATTAACATTTTCATCATAGAACAAAAAATTAATTTTTTTTTGCGCATTTTGTGAGCAACACTCTTAGAATAATGAATATTCTAGGATATTTACTCTCCAAAAAAAAGAGGCCTAATTAGTTGTGTAAACGAGTCAAGCCGTGCTCGTAACCCACTACAGGAAAAACGCCAAAATCCGGCGGTTTTTTCCGGCGGTAAGCCTATATTAACCGGCGGTTTTTTAACTACCGGCAGCTTTACGACGGTTTTTGTGCCGCCGGAAAAAATCGCGTAGGAAACTATTACCGGCGGTTTTCCGGCGGCTCCGACCGCCGGTTTCAACTTGATTTAATGCCGGCGGTTTTCCGGCTGTGACGCCGCCGGTTAATTGACCGACAGCCTACCGGTGGTCTTTTTACCGATGGTGCTCCGGCGGTTTACTTAGCCGTCGTATGTTTTTAAAACCGCCGGCCTTCGCCGGTACCCCTTAATTTGATCTTGATCAGTTTGATTAAGTAATCAAGTTCGTACCCTAGCTCAAGCTTAATTCTACGAGTTTGAGTTGACTCAAAGCCGGCTCATCTATAACGAAAGAGAAAATAATTATGATTTAAATAATTGCCATAATAAAATTATAGAAAGAAAAAAAAAGTTAGAATATAAATAATAAAAATTCACTTCAAACGAGAAAGCGAGACTGAAAGAAAAAATAGACGAAAACTAATCCCCAAAAGAAAAGGGGATTAGCGTCTACACGAATAAAGCTATAACTTTCCTCTAGAAAGCCCAAAGTGGGCCCAATTCTCTTATATAAAAATGAGATTGGCCACCAACTTTTAAATATTTTTAATAATTATCATAAAGTTGAGAGATAATTAATAGTATTTAATGATATAATTAAGTATAAATTTTCATTCATTTTGTTAACTATGATGAAATGTTAATAAATTATGATTATTTTTAGTGAGATAGAGTATTATTAGAATTTAGTTCTATATTTAAAAAATGGTATGAATCATATTTTTTGTCAAACTAGCAAGTTGTAATTTAGGAAAGGTTAAAAAATAGGTAAAGAGTGGCTTTTAGCCAAACTTTTATGAAAATAAAGTCCTATTGATCTCCAAATTTTTAATTATGATATTTATCTCTTATTTTCTCTATTGAGAAATAAAAAATAAATAAAAAGTTTGAAGCACTACTCCCCATTAATAAGAACTTGTAATTTTCACCACATTTTAAAAATTTTAAAAACATATTTAAGTATTTTTAAAAATTATGTCAAATTATCTTAATATAAATTATATCACAAAATTTTTTAAAAAAAATTAAATTTATTTTGAGATCAGTATTATAAATACAAACTTTATCTTGAAATAATTTAAAATAAATTCAATTATTTTGAAATAATTTTTAATATAATTTATATTACAGAATTTTGATATAATTTCTTATTAAAATTTTATAAGATGTATGAACAAACTAACTTTGTTGTTAGCAGTATCCTACCCATCCGCTTTCACATTCGAGCCAAGCCACCGAGCAGACATTCCAACTTCTCTGGTGAGGTAAACTCACAAGTCAAGTTCGAGCCGGAGGCAACTCAACTGAGCTGAGTGGGTTTTTACTGTGTTAATTAGCACCATTATAGATCCACCCCTATATATATATATTCTCTTTAGCTTCTCAGTAATGTATTGATATATCTTTAATGAAAGAATTCACTCAATATATTTGTCATGCTCACTTTACTTATTTATAATCATCACACCCTAGACTTTTAAGTGTTAGTTAAATAAAGGCTTTAGGAATGAGTTGTGATTATAATTTTCTTTCTAAGAAGGAAATGATTGGTTTTAAAAGCACAGAAGATTCTTTTTTCATGGTAGGTATGATTACAACAAATTCTTTTCTAACCAATCCATTATACACTCTTTTTCTTTTTTGATTTAAAGTATTAAGCTCTATTTCTTGAATGTGTGATAACATCCTGGAAAGTGTTCTCATGTTTATTTTCTTACTCTCCTACCACTTTTCATATGAATTTCTTTCGTGGCTTCTTCGCATTCCATAAAAGAATTATTTGAGAAGAAGAGAAAGATGAGATAAACATAGGAATAGGAGAGGGTTAAAAGGGGTGTGTTTTGGAATTCACTTAAAACTAATCATATCAATTAAGAGCGAGAGATAATAAAGAGAACCAAGGAAAGATTGAGAGTCTCCCTTCTCAAAGAACTAAAGTCTCTTCAAGGTGTAATTTGTTTAGAAGTTCCACTATAGAATATCTATTTGTGAACCTCAAGCTTCATGATTGGTGAAGGCTAAGATAAGTTTAAAAAAAAATTAAAGGAGCTTTTGTCCCTCTATACAAAGGACAGTCAATATACATGTCATACCAAGAAATAGAGGCATCATGTGACTTAGTCCCACATGTCACTCTTTTATAATAATAATGATCATATTGATGGAGATGTTAGGCGATGGTCTGGTAGAACTCTAACGTCGGGTGATGGTCTGACGGAAGTCTTGCGTCAGGCGATGGTCCTGACAGAAGTTTGCATCAGGCGGTGGTTCGGTAGAAATTTAGAATCGGGTGATGGTCCAGCGGAAGTCCGGCATTAGGCGGTGGTCCTGCCGGAAGTTCGGTGTCAGGCGGTAGTCTAGTGAAACTTCAGCATTGGGAGGTGGTCCGGTGGAAGTTTAGCGTCAGGTGGTAGTCTTGATAAAAGTTTGGTGTCAAGTGCTGGTCCTAACAAAAGTTCGGTGTCAGGCGGTGGTCCGGCAGAACTCTGACAATGGGCGGTGGTCCGGCAGAAGTCCGACATCAGGTGGTGGTTTGACGGAAGTCCGAGCAGTGGTTGAGGAGGAGCGAGGAGGCAAGAGCTATCTCCGATATCACTATTGATTCCTTGCTTGGGGTCCCCTTTCAAGAAGGAGGGGTATATTTATAAATTTCCTTGAGTGGCATGGCCTGTAAATCAGAGGAAGATTAAGGGTAAATGGGGAGTGGTTTGCATGGATGACCGATGTTAAATCCCTTGATCATGGACCGTTTGCTAGGCCTTTGAAGGTCTTAATTAATGATGCCGGAATTCCGTTATCTTGTGCTCGTTGGATTCATCTCGTCGAGGCGCTCGATTTGACTATAAGAATGTTGCGTTTGGAAATTGTTTGGTAATCCAATTTGTGGTTTGAACCTTCCAATGAAGCTTCGGGTTCTTGATTTGGACTCATTTGGGCTCGGATTGAGCCAAATTTTGCGTCGTTGGTTTGTATTCTCGAGGCGTTCAATTCGACTGTAGGTTTGATGAAATCAAAGTTTGGATGATCCCAAATTTAATTTTGGAAGTTTCCAACTAGATTTTTCCTCGAGATTCGTGCCCGACCAGGATAATTTTTTGATGTTCTATCACTACCGAATAGGGTATGAAGAAGTTGATTAAAGAAAGTGGCGTGTCCTTCATCAATGATAGGGGTAATCCATATAAGAATAAACCTTTGAGTTTATGAAGTGCATTATTTCTCAAGGCTTCTCTCTCTAGGAGATTTTTACCATCATGAAGTAAACATCTAGACTACACCCTTTCATCTCCGATTATTATTTTTTTATTGTTATTAAAAATATCATCCAAGTAGTTATTTAATGGTCCCTAAAGCTTATAGGAGAGCCCTTCTAATCTTAATGAGGAATGCTCCTCTAAAAACTATGAGCAGAAGAATAATATTGAAGAATAACGTTTAAAAAAAATATAATAGTAAGATATCCACTACTTGTACAATATTTTTGTGATAGTTACAAAATCAATGACCATTGCATAAAAAGTGTTGGGAGCTTATTCCAAAGTTCTTGTAGGAGCAGTTTATCAAGAATGATAATGGACATAAAGTGATAACAAACAAATATAAATAAGACAATAAACTAGTTCAAAGTTTAAAATTGAACAAATGGGATAAAAAAGACCCAAGTCTTTGATCCCAATGTGGATGAGCAACCTTTCACCCTTCTTATTTAACTTAGGGGTGAGATATTAATTTCATCATTTATTTACTTTTAAGAATAAGAAAAACTTAATATCCTCAAGTTTTTTGAAAGCCATCGGTTGGTAATTACTCCGTGACCTAAATACCCATTAATTTGATATAAAATGTTGGGAAAAAGAGCGTTTGTTGCTTCTTAGTAGCTCTATTCTGGACTTTCCCTCAGCGGATAATTTTTTTGACCTTAAAACCTCTACCCATCATGGTTGTGGATTTTGGAAGAGGATATCCTTTCTTTTTGCTGCACCTTCCAAGTTTGATTTGGTTGGTAAAGTTCTTGACATCGACCCGCTTATATATATGGAGATGAATATAAATGCACATATAGATGTTTTGAATTCTAGAATTATTTTTGCTATTTATTTTCTGATAAATGAAGTTAGATAGCTCTAGTGTTCTTTATTAAATGATAAAAGAATAATTCTTTCAAATTAGATTCTGTGGCATCACACTCGTTGTGGTGGTCGCTCTAATTGGGTGTAGTGTTGGGTGGGGGGGGGGGGGGGGGGGGGGGGGGGGGGGGGGGGGGGTGGACTTAGGTGGTTTGTTCTTGTTTGGTCTCTCTTGATTAGTGTTGGCTTTTTGTTGAGGTAACTTTCTTGCCTTACATGTTGTTGGTTGGTTGTAAGTTGCTAATTGTTAGTTTTTCTCCTATTCTTGCTATGATTTCTTTTTTGGCTTCATGTAAAATACTGTTTGTGGACTTTCTTTGTATTTTTTTATTGGCTCTTTCTATTCTTAGTTTCATCTATTAGTCGTCTCTTGGCTCTGTCCTAGGCTGGTTGTTGATTTGATTTTCTTGCGGGCTTTATTGCTGTCATGTATTAAGTTTTTCTCCTTTGCTTATTGTAACTTGACATGATCATTGGCTCAATATGTTTTCCTTTGGTTTATTGGATGTATTTCTTTTCTGGCTTTAGAGAGAATTTGATCATTTAAGGACCTGTAAATTAATGCATATGCTCATCTATAGGTTTTATCCAAAAAATGGTAAAAACGCCTTCATGAATCATGATGCTGGCCATTTGGAGATTGAAAGAGGGTGAGATTTGCAAATAGATAACGAGCCTTGGTAATATCAATTCTAATAAACATGAAGTATGGGTTGAATTTTTTATAATCAAAATTGGGATATAATAATTAATTAAAGTAAAATTAGTTTTTAATAAACCCAATAATGAAGGATTAATATTTCGAAAGCTTTATATTACCTTATAAAGCATTTTTTAAATATATATATTTTTTTAAAAAGGATAATTTTGCACAGAAAGATTATTTTCAAAGCAATAAGAGAATTGTTACAAATGAAATCTAAATCATATATGCAATTCTAAAATAAAATACAATTGTTGATACATGTTACAATTTGAGCCAAAAAAGAAAAAAATAAAAAGAAGCTCCACGATTGCAATCACCCGTTAATACTAAAAATCATCATAAAGTACTCTAAGTGATACTTGTGTATGGTGATAAAGATCAACCATCTTGATTTTAAATTTGAGGGCATAATGATCTTGATGCACCGGATAACTGGGATGACCCGCGGTTATCCCCGCACTCTCCAACGGTTTGGAGTGTGCCCACTACCTTTTATGCTTTATTTGCTAGTAACACCTTTTTATTTTGGTTTTTTTTTTTCCTTTACACAAAAATAGCAACAGAACTTTATAGTTTTACATATAGATGAAAAGGAGTCTTAGAAGGCAGACAATGTTATCTTTACAAAGCTTTTTACAGGAATACAAGGAGAATACAGAGGTTTTCCTTCATCCCTTTTTCCTCTGGTCATTTGCTGTCTAGTGCTCATTTGTTTTTCAGGTAATTCGATCCTGCAGAAGGCATCAATTGGTATCAGAGCCAACTTATACCTGGAAATAGAATGACGGACAAGGGTAAAGGACCTGCGACAGAGGAGGGTCGGTCGATTGAGGCGTTGTGGGCAAACCAGAAGAACGCCAATCGCCGGATAGAAGAAATCGCCTCCGATGTGCAGCGACTTGCGATTGATATACGCAGGGAATTTATTCTCCTGCGTACTAGGCCTTGCAGCTGTGTGCCAGATTTTTGAGTTTTCATTGCATGCTGTTTGCTAGCCTAGGATTGATGTGATTGTTTATTTATTTATTGCATTTTATGTTGTAATTAATTGAGCATTTAAATTTTGAATATTAACTGCTTGAGATTGAATATTAACTGCTTGGGACTATAAATATAACTGTTGATTATTAGGATAACCTTGCAGGATTGAGTCTAGATTTTTTTATTTCACATTAATGTAAATTTGATTGAATAAGGTTGTATTTATTTGAAATGATTTGAGATTGGGACATTTTATCCAATTTGAGTTCTAAAGAGGTGAAGACATCCCTAAAGGGGAGAGTCTTCTTCCATTTGGAAGTCAAATTATGATGCCTTGCAAATATCCAAAGAGGAAAGATAACACCTCGATCAAGGGAGAGTTTCTTTCCATTTGGATATCCGGAACCGACGAATCAAGATGTTCGTGAGAAGACAAAGAAATGGACAACGAGAAGAATCCCAAATCTCAAAGTCATTTGAGTCTTAAGATAAAATCTGGGTTGTAGTCAGTGGTGCCCGGCCACTTTAATTCTCTGTAAAATTCTGTGATGTAATAATAAGAGGCACTTGCCTATGGACATTCAATTTGATAATATTTAATATGATTGATTTATTTAAATTGATTGCGCATTAGAAATATCTGTTTTTCTAGTCTTTTTACTTGCATGTCGTATTTGGTTTGACCTGGAGTACGATTGTAGGCTCTTAAGGACTTAATAAAATTTTTCTACTTAAATCAAATTAAAAATATTTAGGCTCACATAGAAACTCTAACGAATCTAAGAAGTAAGCCCAGGACCGTCGGGAGTCCTCATTTCATAGCATTCATTCAAATTCAATCTTTTAATCGAGTCGATTAGCATGCATCATATTAGCAACTAATTTAAAAACCTTTAAATCCTTAATTGCATTTGCTTAAGCATCAAACCCAACATAAGTTTAAGGGACCATTTAGGATCCGCTCTAGATGTCGGTCCCGTTCTCAAATACCTTTCATAAATAACGTCCCGACCACTCTACATAAATTGACCGGACTCATAATTTTAAATCGTTTAGGTGGTTTAGCTGGCTCCCCAATCCAGGCCGGGGTAAGACCAGATTCGCATTGCACTAGCTAGGTTCGGGGCACTGACTTTTAGTGCTCAATTTAGACTTAAGTTCTGAGGCAAGCTCGGGCTATAAGACCTCAACCTCCGGGAATCGAATCCCAAATTTCTAATAAAATTGATCACTTAAACATTAAATCACTTTCAATCAAATTTAAGCCCAACATTTAGGATAGGCTGGAGTGTTTCTGAAGTGATTCAGAATCTCAAAACACTCCCTACTCCTCTTCCTTTGACTCTGAAAATAAGTGTTCAGACTTGATCCAATACCATTTGAAATTCCTACCCCTTTCTTCCTTTGATGTATAATTTTGAAATCTTAAATAAAATTTAAACCGCTATTTTAATCGAGAGTTTTCGTAGGAAATTTTGATTTCCTACGATGTAATTAACTACGAGGGCTTGCGCTCGTAGGAGATTTAGAAACCCAGAATTGATTTTCAAAACCAATTTTTCAAAAACTCTAATTAATTCTCTTTGGGAAATTTAAATTCAGCGATCATTTTCATCATTTTCAAATGATCAATAGTGATTGATAATTTCTTTCCTCGGATTGATATATCAATTACTATCGTGATTTTGATTATGAAATTAATGATCTTTTTTATCTAAATTAGCGTAGTCAAATAATTGATTAAATTCCATTTTGATCCTCCGGGGTCAAATGTGATTCTCCCTTTGAGTTTGACTACGATAATCCGGATAAATTTGAGATTCTGAAATTTGAACCCATTAGGGAACGATATGATCATCTCCTGAGATGATATACTGTTCATAATGACTCGTTCAATTTTAAAATTCAAAATTAAAAATATTCCCAAAGAAAATTAATACATTTTCAAAATATAACTATATTTTTTTTTAATCAAAACAAAAAAAATATATATTTAGGTATATATACATTTCCACCTCCCCGCCGCTAGAGTATGGTGAACCAAGATCATCTCCCTGAGGAGGCCCGAACAAATCGGCAGATACCACGGAGGAGAGGAGGCGGTGAACCATTTGGAAGACGACATCAGTTCAATCGGATGGAACCTTCTGACTCAGAAGAAGAACCCGTTCGGGCGCGGGATTTGAATCCACCATACTCTAGCGGCGGGGAGGTGGATGAGTTCGAAGTCGCAGATCCACTACGAAATAGGCGAGCACCACAAAACCGACAGCAATTTGGGGAGTTCAAAGTGAAAATGGATATTCCATTTTTTGATGGTCATTTGCATATTGAGGATTTCCTTGACTGGGAGAAAGCAGTGGAAAACTTCTTTGATTACATGGATATCGATTCGGATAAGAAGGTTAAATATGTAGCTTGTCGGTTGAAGGCCGGGGCGAGCGCATGGTGGGAACAACACTGCAATCACGCCGCCGAGAGGCCCGTGATCAGATTCGTTCTTGGCCGCGGATGAAGCAACTAATGCGGGCACAGTTCCTACCCACCGATTTTGAGCAAATCTTATATATGAGGTACCAGCATCGTGCTCAAGGTACTAGGACCGTGGGTGAATACACGGAAGAATTCCAAAGGTTGAGTGCCAGGAACGACCTTAATGAGTCAGCCACGCAGTTGGTAGCTCGGTATATCGGAGGCCTCAAGGATACTATACAGGATCAATTGGAATTGAATTCCGTTTGGTCGATGCCGCAAGCCATCAATCTGGCCCTGAAGATTGAGGTACAACAAAATCGCAAGCCCAAGACGCCGTATTATCGACGACATTGGCAAGAGCCGAATTCCACTGCTAATAAGGCGATTTCACCATCAGCCGGAAGATCTCCTGCGTCCACAGCAACAACAACAACTCAACCCAATTCCTCAGGTGTACCCACTGAAGGAAAAGTCATATAGAAGCCAAAAAGATCCAGCCCAACTAATCCGTATGCTAAGCCCTCTAACCTTAAGTGCTTTCGTTGTTTCCAGCCCGGACACAAGTCCAACGAGTGCCCACAACGCCGACAAGTGCATATAGCCGAATTGGAGGGGGAAATGGACTCAGATCATTCAGCCTCCGAAGTGGCAGAGGAAGCCGTGGATGTTCAAGCAGATGAGGGCGATCCTTTTATTGGAGTCATGGGAAAATTATTGCTGGCCCCCCTCCACAGTGGCCGATCTCAACGCCACGCCATCTTTAAGACCAGGTGTACTATCAATGGCAAGGTGTGCGACTTACTCATCGATAGCGGCTGCACCGAGAACATTGTATCCAAGACAGTCGTCCAAGGGTTACAATTAAAGACGACCAAGCTCTTACACCCCTACAAGATCAGTTGGGTAAAGAAAGGGATGGACATAGCCGTCACCGATTCTTGTCGCGTGACGTTTTCCATTGGGAAGAATTACTCATGCGAAGTCCTATGTGACGTCCTAGAGATGGACGTATGTCACTTAATTCTGGGAAGGCCTTGGCAGTTCGATGTGGGTGTTCAATATGATGGCAGAGCAAATGTCTATTCCCTCGATTGGAAAGGAAGGAAGTTGCGGCTACTACCGGGGCCGGCCGAAACACAATCTGGGAACAAGGCCGCTATCCACTTTGTCTCGGGTCGTTGTTTAATTCAGGAGTGGCGAGACCAGGCGCCCATGTTCGCTTTACTCGTCACCGAACCGAACAATCAATTGTAGCAGCTTAATGTCACGACAGATATTGTAGAATTTCTGGAGAGGTATCAAGATGTGACGCCGGATGTTTTGTCCGCCGAACTGCCCCCATTAAGGAGTATACAGCATCAAATTGATCTAATTCCGGGCGCCACACTACCCAATCTCCCTCATTACCGCCTAAATCCCAGAGAGCAAACCATCCTGCAAGAGTTGGTTGATGAGTTGCTTACAAAAGCAACTAATACAAGTGAGCCGCAGCCCTTGTGCAGTTCCGGCGTTGCTCATGCCGAAGAAGGATGTTAGTTGGCGAATGTGTGTTGACAGCCGCGCCATCAACAAAATCACGATTAAGTACCGCTTCCCCATGCCACGGGTTGATGAGCTGTTAGACCAACTTACCGGATCAACAATCTTTTCCAAAATCGACCTACGCAGTGGATACCACCAGGTTCGGCTTCGACCTGGTGACGAATTGAAAACGCCGTTTAAAACGCCTCAGGGACTCTATGAATGGAAGGTAATGCCGTTTGGGTTGTGTAATGCACCTTCAACGTTCATGAGGATCATGAACGAGATACTAAAACCACATTTGGGAAAATTTTGTATCGTCTACTTCGACGATATCTTGGTCTATAGTGTGGACCGACCACTCCACCTTCAACATCTGAAGGTCTAATTCGACATCCTCCGTGAGCAAAAATTATATGTTAACTTGCCCAAATGTGAGCTGGCCACCGCAAGCGTCAACTTTTTGGGATTCATTGTCTCGGGTAGTGGCATCCATGTTGATCCACAGAAGGTTTCTGCTGTTAAGGAGTGGCCACAACCCAAGTCATTCTTTGATATCCGAAGCTTCCACGGTCTGGCGAACTTCTACCGACGCTTCGTCAAGAATTTCAGCATAATCATGGCACCAATAACTGAATGTCTTAAGCTCAAAACGTTTAAATGGGGAGCCGAACAAGAGCTAATTAGTTTCAACAAAATCAAGGAAGCACTTACGACCGCCCCAATTTTAGCCCTCCCAAGCTTCGAAAGGCTCTTCACCGTGGACACTGATGCGTCGTCAATTGGTATTGGTGCAGTGCTGTCGCAAGAAGGTAGGCCTGTCGCTTATTTTAGCGAGAAATTATGTCCGGCAAGGAGGAATTGGGCGGCATACGAACAGGAGTTATATGCGATTGTTCGGGCACTGAAACAATGGGAATCTTATCTCTTACACCAAGACTTCGTTTTGTGCAGTGATAACAAAGCTCTCCAGCATATAAATACCCAAAAAAATATCAGCCGAATGCATGCTCGTTGGCTAGTCTTTTTGCAAAGATTTTTGTTCACTTTGAAGCACAAACCTGGCACTGAGAATCGCGTCGCCGATGCTCTAAGCCGGCGGGCTATATTACTCACAAGGCTGCAAGCCGAGCTTGTGGGTCTTGAGCATGTCACCGATATGTATGCAACGGATGAAGATTTCGCCGCCATCTGGGCTAAGTGCCTACAATCCTCCCTCTGTGAGGAGTATTCAATCCGGCAAGGATTTCTTTTCAGGCACCACCTCCTGTGCATTCCGGTATCTTCCTGGCGCCAACATTTGATTCGTGAAACCCACTGCGGAGGACTTGCGGCGCACTTGGGACAAGATAATACCCTCCGTCAATTACAAGCTCATTTTTATTGGCCACGCCTTCGGCGTGATACTCTCCGATTTGTGGAAAGCTGTGCCGTCTGCCAAGCATATAAAGGGGGAGCACAAAACAATGGGTTATACATGCCTCTACCGGTACCGAACTCTATTTGGGAGGACATCAGTATGGACTTCGTCTTGGGCTTACCGCGGGCTCGGCAAGGCAACGACTCGATCCTCGTGGTGGTTGACAGGTTTTCTAAAATGAGCCGTTTTCTTTCTTGCAAAAAGACTTCTAATGCTCTCAATATTGCAACTCTTTTCTTTAACGAAGTCGTTCGTTTACATGGCCTACCAAAGAGCATTACCTCAGATAGAGACGTCAAATTCATCAGTCATTTTTGGCGTGAGCTGTGGAAGCGCCTAGGTACTGATCTAAAGTTTAGCTCTGCCTATCATCCCCAAACTGACGGCCAGATGGAAGTCGTAAACAGAACATTAGGCAACATGCTCCGCTGCCTTGTACAGGAACAGCCGAAACAATGGGAAGAAGTGCTTGCCAAGGCGGAATTTGCCTATAACGCGATGCCTAATCGCTCTACCGGAAAGGCCCCGTTTGACATAGTTTACACTAAAGCTCCTAATACTCTTCTTGATCTTTCAATTGTCCCTAAATTTCATTCACAGGCCGTCGTTTCTTTTACTCAAGACTACTCTCAAATGATTGCTGAAGTTCGCCAGCAAATTATCAAATCAAACGCTCGTTACAAAGAGGCCGCAGACGTCCACCGAAGAGAGCGTCTATTCAAGGAAGGAGATCTAGTTATGGTTCGTCTTCGACGCGAGCGGTTTCCGCCAGGAGCTTATTCGAAGCTCGCAAAGCGGAAGATCGGTCATGTTCCAATTCTTGCCAAAATCAACGATAATGCTTATCGTATTGGATTACCAGCTGACTGCAACACTTCTTCCACCTTCAATGTAGCTGATATTACTCCGTATATGCCTGCGGATGACGCCATCGTCTTAATCAGCTCGTCGGAGTCGAGCTCTTCTGAAGCCGGGGAGGACTGATGCACTGGATAACTGGGATGACCCGCGGTTATCCCCGCACTCTCCAACGGTTTGGAGTGTGCCCACTACCTTTTATGCTTTATTTGCTAGTAACACCTTTTTATTTTGGTTTTTTTTCCTTTACACAAAAATAGCAACAGAACTTTATAGTTTTACATATAGATGAAAAGGAGTCTTAGAAGGCAGACAATGTTATCTTTACAAAGCTTTTTACAGGAATACAAGGAGAATACAGAGGTTTTCCTTCATCCCTTTTTCCTCTGGTCATTTGCTGTTAGTGCTCATTTGTTTTTCAGGTAATTCGATCCTGCAGAAGGCATCAGATCTGAGAAATGAATTCTATAGAAAAAAATATTACTTTCTTTTGATAGGACCGGAGCCTAACGCTTTCTAATAAAAGAAAACTGATTTTTTTTTTTCAGTTGATTTTATTTATTATTATAATGAAATTTTTGTCGAAACAAAATCTTATTTTTTAAATTATTTAATTAGATATCAATAAAATATACTGAAGTAAAAAAAAAAACACTTTCTGTGTTAAAATGGGCCTAAAAGCTCTTAAATTTGTGCTAATTAAGATTAGTAAAACCTTTAGATATCATATAAGCACTAATCTCAAGAGTTAATCCAAGTACTTCGAAGTCCAATCTTACATTAAACGCACTAAGATATCCTTACGCAACCATTATTCTTATTATAAAGCTCCACCAATAACTATTATTCTTGACAATTTTAATCATCACTGTAATAATAACTGATTAAAAGCAGAAAATTGAAGAGATAATATGCATCGCAGCTTAGCTGCAATAAATTAGACATAGACGTTATGAAAGTACTGACTTTGCGTTATGATTCAATGATCCCATTGGCCTAATGTCTCTATAATTACTTAGAAAAAAGGTCTTTCAATGTGCTATCTTCTCTCTTCCCATCATCTAAAACAAATTCCGTAAACAGCTATCACTTCCTTGCAAAGCGATTCAATGAACATGGAGTAGTGGAATGCACATGTACAATCTTTCCCTGATAATCTCCAAATAATTGCAACAAAATTTATACTTGCAAGCTCATCAACATGCTTTCTTCTCTTGCTTCTTTGTCACATCTTGAAAGGCACAAAATTAGGTTTCGTTTGGGACAACTTTTTTATTATTTTTTGAAACAGTTTTTTAGCTTAGAAATGAAAATTTTTATACTAGAAAATTACTTTAAGAAGCAGTAAAAAGCCGTCCCAAACGAAGCCTTAGTTTGGGTCCTTCATCTCATCAATTAATTCAAAATTTTACTTTAATTAAAACAGTTTTATAAAAAAGTAAGAAAACAACCCCAAACTAAGGCTTTGTTTGGAATGACTTTCTTATTAATGCTTCTTAAAACAGTTTTCTAATACAAAATTCTTAATTTTTGTACTACAAAGCCGCTTTAAGAAGCAGTAAGAAAGCCATCCCAATCAAAGACCAAGCCTTAATCATACTTCCTCCCTCATGCGGTTTACTGATATTTTTAAATGATAAAAATCTTTTATATTTAAAGAAATATCAGCTGCTAGAGAATTCTTTCACGTCACACCCAAATATGTGAAACCCCAAGTTTAATTAGTACCTTAAAAATTAGATTGCGTATCACTCGAGCCAACCCTCTCTCTTTCTCTCTCGCTCTCATGATCATGTTGAACAAAATGACAGTCATGAACTCCACCATTTTAAATGTGATAATAAAAATAATGTAAAAAATTCAAATATACGAGGAAGAGCACCCTTTTAAAAAAGGGGAAGAACCGAAGAAGTGTACCTCATTCAACCTAACTAGACTTAACCTCAAATAGAATTTGTGGAAATTATGAGCTGGTTAGAATTGCAGCAGTTGGCGCTATCAAGTACATTATTGCACTTTTGGTCGACTACTTAATTGGCACTTACAAAAAGATATGACCAAACTCCTCTTTTCATTATTCTATTGATAGGAATGGAAGGACTTCAAAATTCAAAATCAAAATCTACTTTAAATCTTAACTATTTATAGGAATTGAAGCCTCAATATAATAATAATTTATGTCAAAGTCTTAAACTTACTCTCATTCATGAATATAATTCAAACCAATTTGCATTTAGTCATGAAACTTTTTTTTAAAAAATTGTATTTATTTAATCTATATTATTGATAGTCTCATCACTCAATAATATGATATATATATATTTTGAAAATTTTGATGACTGAACTTAACACCTATGAAAGCTCTCTTAAGCTAATATATAACACATTAAAGTAGCTCACTAGTAATGAAAGTGCACGTTAATGAATGTTCATATCCTAAAGTGGCTATATCACGACTGTAGAACTTTGCACTTAATCTAATTATATGTCTCCAACGATCTTTCCAATAATACATAGCTACTTCTAATTTGGAGCTTGGATTAGAAAACTTCAGATGTTATAGAACAAATTACATGGTGTGTGAAGTTGGCTTAACTTAAGATGTTAGGGCTATTTGGGATTGTGGTATGTAGGTCTTGGTTTGTGAATTGAAGAAAGGTTTAGTGGTTGAGTTGAATCACACCACCAAATCTTTTATTCAGCTTATTTGCATTGAATTAAAGAAATTTTTAGATTAGCTTATCATCTTCATTATTTTAGTTAATTACCACAAATCAATAGAGGGCTGGAAATTTGCTTGTGTAAGATCCTAATACCATCTATTTTCACACCTATTATATAATTATTTTTTTCCTTTTATATTCGATCTTTAAAAAATAAATTGAAAGCTCTTGCAAGAATAAGAGAATGTTTCCAATAATAATAATAATAATAATAATAATAATAATAATAATAATAATAATAATAATAATAATAATAGTAATAGTAATATTGCGACCTTGAGTATTCACTGCGGTAGAGAAATATATAGTTTAACGTCTTAGTGTTGTACGAAGATCCATCGCACAAGAAGATAAGAGAGAGGGTGAAGCGTTCATAAGAGACACTAGAGTTTTTACGTGGAAACCCTTAAAAAGGGGGAAAAACCACGGGGCCTGGCCCAGTTTGAATGAATCCACTAGTATTTGTAGTCGATTACAAATGAGGCCCTTCCTTGGGAGAAGGCCTTGGCTTGATGATACAAATGTACACCATATATAGCGCATTACATGGTGGGAGTTACAATATAAACATGTTTGTTTGGTCGGCAAGACCATAGTCGATAAGATGAAGGCCGAAAAAATCGTTGTATGGTGATGGAGGTCAGAAGGACTATTATAGGTGACGGAGGTTAGAAGGATCGTAGTCAGCAACAGACCAGGGTCAAAAAAATCATTGTTTGCTGATGGAGGTCAGAAGAATCATAGTAGGCAACGGAGGTCGGAAGGACCGTAGTCGGAAGGAGATCGAGGTCAGAAAGAACTTTGTCTACTGATGGAGGTCAGAAGGATCATAGTAGGCGACAAAGGTCGAAAGGACCGTAGTCGGCAGGAGACCGGGGGTTAGAAAGACCATTGTCTGGTTCTGGAGGTCGGAAGGACCATTGTAGGTGACGGAGGTCTGAAGGATTGTAGTCGGTAGGAGATCGGGGTTAGAAAGATCGTTGTTTGGTGATGGAGGTTGGAAGGACCATAGTAGGTGACGGAGGTCGGAAGGACCGTAGTCGGAAAGAGATCGGGGTCAAAAAGACCATAGTATAATGGCGGTACTTCAAGAGAACTCTCAGCGTCAAGTGGTGGCCCAATAGAAGTCTAGGCTTCAAGTGGTTGTCTGGTGGAGCAACGACGCCAGGCGGTGGTCTCACAGAGGTGAGGGCCTCAATTGGTGGTCCATTGGAGCAACGACGTCCGGCGGTGGTCCGGTGGAGGTGAGGGCCTCAAGTAATGGTCTTGCGAAGCAACGACTTCAGGCAGTGATCCAGCATAGGTGAGGGCCTCAAGTGGTGGTTTGGCGGAGCAACGACATCAAGCGGTGGTCCGACGGAGGTGAGGGCCTCAAGTGGTGGTCCGCCTGAGCAACAGTGTCAGGTGGTGGTCCGACAGAGGCGAGGGCCTCAAGTGGTGGTCCAGCGAAGCAACGACAACAGGAATTGGTTCGACGGAGGTGAGGGCCTCAAGTGGTGGTCCAGCAAAGCAACGGCATTAGGCGGTGGTCCGGCGGAGGTGAGGGCCTCAAGTGGTGGTCCGGCGGAGAAATGACGTCAGGCAGTGGTCCGGCGGAGGTGAGAGCCTCAAGTTGTGGTCCGGTAGAGTAACGGCGTCGTGCGGTCGTCCGGTGGAGGTGAGAGCCTCAAGTGGTGGTTCGGCGGAGCAACGGCGCCGTCAGGCGGTGGTCCGAGGGAGGTGAGGGCCTCAAGTGGTGGTCTGGTGGAAGACCGGTGGTGGTCGAGGAGGAGCTTCTTCCTTCTTCTTCTCTTCTTTCTTCGGTCTCCTTTTTAAGAGGAATGAGGGGTCTATTTATAGATTTATGGAGTGGCATGACCCGTAAATAGGTGAGTGATCAAGGGTAAATGGGGAGTGGTTGGATGGACGATTGATATTGAATCCCTTGATCATATACCGTTAGTCAGACATTTGAAGGTCTTAATGATGTCAGAAATCAGCGATCTTGGTCTTAATGTTGGATTCATCTCATCGAATCGCTCGATACGTTTATAAGTACGTCATGTTTGAAAACCGTTTGGTAATCCAAATTATGGTTCAAACCCTCCAACAACGCTCCAGACCCTTGATTTGGACCCATTTGGGCTCTGTTTGAGTTGAATTTTGTGTTGTTGGGTTCATATTTCCAAGACGTTCAGTTCGACTGTAAGTTTGCTGAAATTGGAATTCAGATGGTCTCAATTTTTAATTTCGAAAGTTTTCAATCTGATTTTGCATCGAGATTCATGCCCGATCAAGATAATTTTTGGAGACGTATAAGTAATAATAATAGTAAAGAAAATGAAAAGACATATCAACTCTATTGTCCTCTTGGTGATTCTTTTCTTTAATAATTTTTTTTTTCCTTTCTCAGATAGCTGGTTGATTGATTCAGATCTTGTTGTTTGAAATTGGAGTCAACAACACAGAAAATCTCCTCATTATCATCATGATTTTTTTTAAGGCTTCAGTATTATTGTGTGTGTGAGAGAGAAGATAGAAGACTGATTGATTGATCAAATGAAGAGACATTTAGAGATTTATGGCTCAATGCCTCGTCATTAGGATAAGAAGGACATTCCTAATTAATTTGAGAGAAAAAAATTGTAGTAAAATGAATTTGGAATTAATTTTTTCTAAATTATTTTGAAATTTTCTAAATTTAATAGTGTGTTTTTTTTTTTTTTTTGTGGTGGACATTTAGGCCAATTAAGTAGACTAACACATACACATCGTATACACAAAGATTTGAATCCAAGATCTCTTAATTGGTAGCCTAAGTCAGCTCCCAACCAACTGGCCAAGACGAACTGTGTATTAACCAGTTGAATTTGAGATAATTGCTTATTCTTATCTGGCTCATTGAGATTTAACATCTCAGTGTTCGACGCATGTTTGAAATTATTCATGAGCAATGTGTTCGTGTTCTCATTATTTTCTAGTAGAACACAAATTAATTACAAACAAATAAAATAAATAAACATTGAGATGAACATGATAGCATCATTCTATTTATCTACTAACTAATTAGTAAATCTAAAAAATATATAATTAATAATGTTACATTAATTTTGAGCAAATAATCGCTAGTATATAATTGTAAATAATAATAACCCTATGAGGAACCTATATTTCTCTTATAATTAATCTATTAAATGTAGCTAGCCTTCTTTTTCATGATTTGATCCCAGAATTAATTTTACAATAATCTCAGCAACCTACTAAATGACAAAATTAAGGATTAATAAATTGAAAACCTAAGCAAAGAGCCAAATTTTAGTATGATTTCCTTGGATTTTCTTCTTCACTAAAATAAGTTCTACTTGGTAGATTTTATACGAACAAAAAAGCTCTCACTTTCGGGTAACAGTGTAAATAAGCTGAATTTAAGGGTATTTCTTGTATGTTTATATTTTGCTCGAAAGATTATTTATTTGAAATTAACTAGTATTTGTAATTATTTGCGAACAATATGCTTGTTACGACTTTCTGATTTCAACGAAGTTTTTGGAGTAGATTGCGATGCGTCTAATATTGACATTGATGTAATTTTAAGTCAAGAAGGGAAACCGATCGTATTCTTCAGTGAGAAATGACAAAACGGCTGTGAAAATATTCCACCTATGACAAAGAATTATACACCATTATTCGGAGCCATTATTTGATAGGCAATGATTTCATCTGAAAAGAGAAATTCTAAAATAAAGGCTGAAGCAAAAAAGCCCATCTAAATTTTATTGTTGAGTATTAAGGAAAACTGATACAGTATTTTCAATAGATTCACTGTGCAAATGTGTCTAAAGACAAAGCTCGTTTCACTCCAATCCATTGGACTCAAACGGCCACAAAGGCCCAATTGTCAGTATGGTTATATGGGCTGCAAATGGAGGCCTAATTGTTGATATTTAAAAAACAGATGGTCACCATAAAGAATTTGTACCACCTGCTGTTTTTTTACAAAGTAAGTGAAGAGTAATAAATGATAATAATGTAAGCTTCAAAACTAGGCTCGAACTGAAGTAAAAAAGTGATATTAGATTAAATTTTTTTTTAATTAAATTATAAACAGAGATATCCGAGTCTTGCATAGTAGTTATAAGGAAAGAAAAAAATTAATAATTAAAAGTTAAAAAAAAAAAAACTCTTAACATGAGTTGAAAGATGTGATCAAAGCTCAACTATCCTTGACACTTGGTGTTCTCTGCTCACTTCATTATATACAAAAAACTTGACTCCATACCTTTGCTAGTCACTTCCTCAATTATGTGCCTACATGATAGTTAAACCCACCTAAAGGAACTTTTATTTGGTCTGGTGAACGGACGTAGAGCTACGTTCGACCGGCATTGAGATCGCGCCACGTAGCAAGCACAAAACCGTGCATGGACCCGACCCGACGAATAGTGGGTATGTCGCACGTGCATTTTTTAAATCCATGACAACCCGGTATTGCTAGGTATTGCTTGGTATTGCTAGGTATTTGTCGATTTTGTTCAGCAATAACAAGAAATATCATTATGTGAAGACAAATACCGAGCAATAACGAGCAAAACTGAGTTTTTCTAGAAAAACTCGGTATTGCTTGGTATTGGTCTTCACAGAGCGGTATTTTTCGTTATTGCCAAGCAATACCGAGTAATACCTAGCAATATGCAAACATAGCATTCCCGGGTTCTAGTCCGGGTCAAGTCGTCGGGCCGCGCGGTAAAGAGTAAGAACACGTGGTGCGATCTCAGTGGTGACCGCACGTAGAGCTACGTCCGGTCACCGGACCTAATAATTGTTCCACCTAAAGAGTTACTCAAAGCAAAGCCTCCCCTTCACTGGTCACTTAGTATAGATGCCACCCTAGTTGTTCATCTTCTCTCAATTAACTGACATCTAAGGTCATTTTTCCCTTACATTCTATCTTTCTAAGCCCTTTTGTACTAATATTTACTCAAAAGTGCCAACCTTAAATCTCATTGGCTAAACTCCCTTCAGTTCCTTATAAGGTGTTTTTCGACATTAACAACTCTTGGTATCATCATCCTTTCTTATCCATGGCAGCCACATTACCTCTTTGGGTTGACATTAGGGGACATTTCTACTCCTCCATACTTTAGGAATTCAAATTCTATGTATCTTGCTAATCCTATAGTTGTTAGCTACCTGGCAACTTTATCATGTCCTTCAAAGCTAATAGTAGTACATGGATCCTTTGTCGATTTTGTTCATGGCAGATCTCAACATTCCATGGTTCCATTCGTAGCAATGAACTAGTAAATTTCATCTCCCACAATCAATAATTCCTCTCATATTTTACTTACAAGGCAAACTAGCCCTTTTGATGACTTATTTAATACATTCGAATTGTCATATTCATAGAAATTAATTGGCCTTATTGGGGACGTTTTTGGTCCCTGACCATCTCTTTTATCTATTAAGATTATTTTATCAGAAATGTAATTTATTAGAAAGTTATTTCTAGCCTTTCTTAACATAAAACTCACTCTTTTGAAATTCTCTTTGATTAAGGACGATATTGCTCGTGCCACCTCCATCCTACCTCTTTCCTTAGCTAGATTAACTTAAGATAGAAACTTTTAAAGTTTAGTATCTTATTAGTTTCTTTATGTGGCCATGTTGGACGAACTCAACATAGCATTTTTTTTGTATGATCATGATCAGATAGCTTTTACATTTTTATATACTAGATTTGAGGATGATGCACTAGTAAAGAACACTCACTACAGGAAATTCATTGATTATAAGCGGTTGTCCAGCCGCCAGTAATAACGGCGGTTTAACCGGCGGTCTGATCGCCGGTTATTACCTGCGGCCCAAGCAGCCGTTATGCAAGCTTAAGCCACCGAAAATAGCTAGGGTCCAGAAACTGCCGGTTAAACGGCCGGTATTCAAACTTACCGGCACATTACCGACAGCCAGAACCACCGATGGTAAGTGATTTTGGTACCGACGGTTTGAGCCGTCGGAACGCCAATATCTTTTTGCTTTAGTCATGAATTTTCTCATTAGACATTTGCGAGAGGATGTACCTTATTGTATGCTTTTTGTTGATGATATTCTACTTGTTGATAAGACTAGATTACATCAAGGATCACTCTTAAGCCAATATTTTTTTGCTTTAGTCATGGATGTTCTCACTAAACATTTGCAAGAGGATGTACCTTGGTGTATGCTTTTTGTTGATGATATTCTTCTTGTTGATAAGATTAGAGAGGGAGTTGAAGATAAACTCGAATTATGGATGTCAACTTTAAAGTCTAAAGGTTTTCGCTTGAGTAGATCTAAAACTGAATATATGGAGTGTAATTTTAGTAGCAATAGACCTAGTGAGGGGTTTGTGACTTTGGGCAATCAAGTAATTAATAAAAGTACAAGTTTAAGATATCTTGGATCTTTTGTTCAGAGTGATGGTGAAATAGAAGGGGATATTATCAGCATAATTCAAGTTGGATGGTTGAAATGGAGGAATGAATCGGGCTTGTTGTGTGATAGAAAAGTCCCCCTCAAACTTTGAGAAAATGTTTTTAAGATGCTGGTGAGATCTGCAATGCTTTATAGTGTCGAATCTCGGTCAATAAAAGAGAAGCATATTACTAAGTTAAGCGTTGCAGAGATGAGCGTGCTTAGGTGGATGAGTAGCTTTACCCCTAAAGATAGAATACATAATGAGCATATACATGAAAATGTTGGAGTACCTCCAGTGGATGATGAGATTAGAGAGTGTCGCCTTAGATGGTTTGGTCACATAAAACGACAGCCTTCAGATGACCTGGTTAGGAAAGTAGACGTATCAGATTTGACTTGTATTAAGAAAGGTAGAGATAGACCTAAGCATCCTCATCTCTGCAACACTTAACTTAGTATTATGCTTCTCTTTTAATGTCCAACATTTCGGCACCATAAAATTTTGAACTTGTTTTTGCTTGGGTGGATGAGTGGCTTGACCCTTAGAGATAGGATACGAAGTGAGCATATACGTGATAAGGTTGGAGTAGCTCCAGTGGAAGATAAGATTAGAGAAGTATCATACATGGTCATATTGGGTTTGCAATGGTCATATATTGTTAGAGGGTATATGACTTGGGTTCGCAAGACTATGCTTATGAGGGCAGTTCATCTACCTCAGCATTTTATGATCCAAGTGGAGTTGAAGAAACTATAAGCTAGAGGGTTACAACACTGACGAGAGAGATAGAAGATATGAGAAATGTTCAAAATGAAATGCAGGCAGAGTTGCGATCCTATAGAGATGAAAATTAAAGGAAGAAAGAGCAAGAGATAGAGTAGCCACATGCATCTCCAGATAGTGAGGATATGGGCGAGGATTAGCACTCTTTTATGTTTGATGAACTTATGATGATCTGATTGTAAACTTATTTAGTTATGAACTTGTTTGGTTTAACTTTTTTGCTTTAGTTTATGAACTTATAAACTTATTTGGATGATTTATTTGGTTTCACTTATTATTTTGTTTGGTTTAACATATAAATATATCCCCTCTAATTGTTGTGATTGACTATAGTGGCGTGTTGCTTAAAATTATTATGATGAATGGATTTTCTATGCAGGTTTAGAGTTTAGGGTGAAAATCTCTCAAATAGAGGGGAGGCTGTCAATTTTTTTTCAAATGCTACAGGTTCCCGGCGGCCCACCGGCAGTTTGATTGCCGAAAACTTCGATACGGGACAAGTAATTGACGCCACCGGAAATCTACTCCAATCACCGATATTTATCGGCGGTTAACCGACAGTGTCCGGCGGTAGTCCAGCGAAACGCCGGCGGTCACACCGTCGGTACCTTTATCGGCGGCTTACCGGCAGTTTAACAGCTGGTACGCCGCCGGTAACAACACTGGCGGTGACCAACGCTCAGACTGCCGGAAGATCACCGGCGGTACAAACCGCCGGTGAAGAAAACTGTCGGTAATGATTTCTGTCGCCGTTTTTTCTAGCGGTTTTTAAACCGCCGAAAAGCTGTCGGTGTTTTACAAAACCGCTGGAAAACAAGTGTTAACCGTCGATAATGAGTGATTTTCTTGTAGTGAGTAATTTTTACACTATATTCTAAAAGATATTGTGATAGGTTAAGCCTCTCTTGCTTATTTATTTGGATTGGCCTAGGGTGGCCCCATTTTTTAATTATTATTTAAATTATTTATAATTTTTTTTCTTTTTTAAAAAATGCAACCTATCTTAAAATGACAAGAATGATGGAATGAAATATCCTTAGAAGTATATTTAAATTTTAGTGGTATTTAACACTGCCATTGCTAGGTCCTAAATTCTTGATGAAAAAATGGGGGTTGCATTAGGTAGTCGACAGCCAGTAAAAACTTGTCTAGTATATATGACATGAATCGTTTAAAGCATTTTATTAATATTATGACAGCACCCGAGTGCAATATTAAATAGCCGATGGTTCCCACATCATGAATAGATGTGGGCAAAGAAGTTAGTTCGTGAAACTAGAATTATGATAAGAACTTAAATTAATGAAATAAAAACAAAATTATGATTTATAGGAAAATAATATTCTATGCATTTAAGAAACTAAATGGGTTGGAGAAAAGGATAAGGAGATTGATAATTTTGGATTTAAACTATAGTATTCTGGTAGGAGTTATTAGAAATGACGTATGTGTGATTATATATAAAAGTTTAAATGATAATACTATACAATTTAATAGAATTGATGATAGGATTATGGCTTTAAAGATCATTATTGATGCTAAGATTATTAATATTATAAGTTCTTATGCTTCTTAAGGAGGTTTGGATATTTGTTCAAAATTAAAATTTTTAAATGACATTAAAGAATTAATACAAAAGATACCTCTTAAAGAAAATATTTGTATTGGAAGATATTTAAATAAATATGTCTGTAAAGGGGTAGATGATTTAAAAAATATTCATATTGGTTATGGGTTTGAAGCTACTAATGAAGATGGTTAGATCATATTAAATTTTGCTATAGCTTATGATTTTGTAATTGCTAACACCACAATTCTTGAATATTTATATCATCTTTTCAAAAGCAATATCTTAACCAGCATGCACATCACCAAATTTTTTGTCAAACAAAAAAATAAGATTTTTTTTTTTAAATTAAAACCCACATAGGGGCCTAGGCGTTAATAATAAAAAAAAAGTTATAGGTCATTAGAGGATCAGATGCTCTCTATATCTAAAACAATATAATCATTTATTTAATGAGTCAATGATCTTATCTATTACAAAAGCAAACGATAAAAAATAGTGAGGCAAGAAACCAGCCCTAAAAAATAGCCCAAGCTAGATCTTCAACCAAGGCATCAGGAAAAAAAGGAGTCAGAAAAATCCAAACAAAGCTTGAACGAACCTAGAAGCGCTACATAGTGAGGCCGAACCCCGAACCACACAATCTTCCTCCGACAAGAGACGACATGGAGAAATTATAAAACAAAATGCAATACCAAACACCTTAATGCACAGCTATCACTCTCAGCCGATAAAACCTTGTAAACGTACAACTAAAAAAAAAACTAATAAGAGTGTTAAGTAAACATAATAAGAAATCAGAAGAAAGCCAAGTAACTCAAAGTACCCAAACATAATAATCATAAGTGAAAGTCAACCACCTAATACGACAAAAGAAGCCCCTAAACACCAGCAACTAGAAGCCCTATAGGAACCCACCAAAAAACAACCCCAACCACACAACGAGAGCAGCACCAGAGACCTAATTTTTAAAAACGAAATATATATATAAGAAATGTCATCTTGAAAAAGATAGATGGAACTTATTACAAAAGAAAAAAATTTTAGCAGCCTGGTGATGAATTTGTTTGATGAATAATTAAGAGGTAGAAAGCTCGAGTTATATTAACAAAAGAGTTCACAAAATACACGATTGTTGCAAAATCTTTGCTAGTCTAAACCAGAATTCAAATAATAAAATAACTGCCAAACAAAAGAAGTCCTAAAACTAAAGCAACAAGAAAGCATGAAAAAGTAAAAATTGTTGATGGCCAATGCATAGAATGTCCCTAAAAAGACAAACCCAATCAAATCATCTCAAAAAAACCTACTTGCAATGCCAGACATATTTTAATTCTAATTTCATTTATTAAGTCTAACATATAAAAAATTCTAATTTTAATATCAAAACTTAATAAGCTAATAAGCTGATACATTTGTGATAAACATTTCATCGTATATATCTTCATATATGATAATAAACACATTTATATAAATGATCAATAAGGATTAGGGATGCAAAAGAGTCGAGTCAAGCTTTAGCCAGAGGTAGTTCGAGTCTGACTCACTAATTTTGCAAGTGGCTCAAAAATCGAGCTCAAGCTCGAGCTCGACTCGAGTCAAGAACTCAAGCTCGAGCTCTACTCATGAGTCTGCATCCCATGCTCGAATTCGGATCGTTAGCTCGAGCTCGAAAAATCAGCTCGAGCTCTGCTCGCGTACAAGCTTGATAAGAAGCTTGAACTTAATGTTTTTTTATTGAAATTTTCACCATCAAAATAATGCTATTATGTACTATATATTATTTTTTAATTGAATACTTTTTAATGATATTTTTGAGTTGAAATGAAAGCTTTTAACGATAAATTTAATTAATGAACTTGTTAATTAGGCAAGCTCGAACTTATTTGACTCATTTGTTCCCGTATACAGGATTCAACACATATCATGATCCCAGAATTCAAACTCCAGCTAACTGGATTAGAGGATCAGCCTATGCCATTGCACCTCGAAAATGTAAAACCAGAATAACGTAAGCTGCGCAATCTCCTAAAAATGGTGCTTATTGTTGCCCATTCCAAGATAAGCTAGAACTGGGCAGTATTTGCCTACTGGTTTTCTCGTACTGGCTAGCACTGTCACCTATAATTAAAGAACTAAATACCATCTGTGATCCCCAACGCAGATCCAATGTTAACAAACACTTCTTAATGGGCAGCTGAGCTTTTTTAATAATTCTAGCGGGAAGGCGCATTTTAGCACTTTCTAATTTTGATTGTTTATTTGGCACTGTAGAATAAGAAGGTGCGTCGGCCGCGCTTTTTGCTATTGAATAGAAAATAGAATTGATGTGAAGAGACGGAAGAGTGGGGCCCAGAGAGCGCAGCGTCGCATGTGACTGGCTGTCCTTGATGCCGGCGCTGCCGCCGGCAATGCCCTGCTTGCCACGTGGTATACAGCGAGTGACTTCGTGTTATTTACGAAGAAAGGTCCAGTCACGTCGGAGGCTTTGGCGCGCGTGTGGGTCGAGTTGGTGGGTCCCACAGGTGACTGTCGTCATCCCTTTGACTAACGTCTTTTGCGAGTGGTGAAATTTTCAGGAAATTTTTTGGTAATAATATTTACTATATTATTTAATATGATTTTCAAATTTTCATCATATTTTTTAATATGATTTTTTATTGGGTTATATATATATATATATACTAGTAAGATTGCACGTGCACATGGTGCACGTGAATAAAAATTTAAAAATAAGAAACATATAAAAAATAACTCATTATGATATATTAAAGATAAAAAATTCTTTATCAATATGAAATTTTATGTTTTTATGAATATAGATGATTTATAATTCTATTATACATGAATTAAAATTAATTGAAATAATGTATTATATAAATAATAACATCCAATTTAGATTTATCATACAATTTAAATTTATTTCATTATATTTGCTAAAGAATCTAATGAATTTTATATTGTAGATAAAAATCTCTACGTTTTAAAAGATTGGAAAAATCCCGAACAAATATGTGTTTTTTCAATACTTAAAGGTATTAACAAAGTTAATCAAGTTTGAAGAAAAATAATTGGTCATTTTTAAATCTTTGAAGGAAATATAGAAGAATTAAGGTAATTTAAACTTTAAATATACTATAAAATTAAAATAGATTGATTGTCAGAACAATCATAAACATACAAACCAGAGACGAAATATAACAATTGTTAAGTGAAGATAAAAGAAAAAATACAGCATTTGCATTGAATATATATATATTCAATGTGAAAGGTACCTTTCTTGACTTGACAGTCTTCTTTTCAAGTCAGGACTTGGAACAACAAATTACTTCTCCTTAAAATTCCATTGTAATGCTTTGCATTTACATGAACAGGCTCATATGCCATTTCGAAGGGCAAAGTCGTTCGACCATGTAACATTCCAAAAAACAAAACATATATATGCTGGTGAGAATTCAATACAGAATAACCTTTTAAAATATTTAACTGTCTTAAACATAGATCCTAATTTAACAAAATAAATTGAACTAAGACCATACAACCGATTTGCCAAGTTTAGGGATTAAATGTCTAGAGTATCAAGACTAAAATATGTACATCAAACATGAATAATAATAAAAGTTTAAAGTTCTTCTAATTTGATTCTTTTAGGTTCAATCTCAATAACTTCATCAGAGTCTTCTTTTATTGATTGAACTGTAATTGAACGGAAGGTTCGATTCCCATATTGCTTATCTTGAACCTTTACTGAGAATATCAGCTCCTTATCAGAAATATTTGTGATAATGCCATTATAATCTTCTATGTTGGATGCCTACATTTTAAATGAAAAAAATATATAAGAGTATGCATATATAAATTATAATATAAATAGAATGACATAAAAAATTATTTACCTTTATCTTCTCTAAATTTGTGACTGGCATGCCAATAAGTTTTTCAACTTCATTATCAAACACTGTAAATATTGCAGTTGCACTAATGTCCTCAACACGTAATTTGATAAGATACCTGTATAAATAATATTTTATAAATATGTTATAAATTTTTAAATATTTTTTTTCAAATAGGATTATATTATATAAATATTTTACCTCAAACTATATTCAGGATTGTCTTTTGAGCATTTAGAACATTTTGCAATACCATCAATAATAAAAATTTTGGATTTACATGTATTGCATGAATTGTACCATAGATTTCCTTCTTCATTAAGTCCTTTTATTACCACTTTTGTAGAGTAGCACTTTACCTGAAATGTAAACAAAATAAATTATAAGAAAGAAATAAGAATAATAATTGATCATATTTATTACCTCTCCCAATGATTGTTCAGAAGTGTTAATATTTTGTAGATTTGTCATCAAATATGTATCAGAAGCAGATGATGTATGTTGAAGAATATATTTTTTGGACCTATAAATTAAAATATTTAATAAGTACAAATAAAGACAATTAAAATAAGAAGTTTAAGTTTAGCATTAAAAGTTGATACAAATCCAAGAGTTCTTTTGATGATGGCAGATCTGGATTAATTTCTAAAGTTGTTGATTGCGTTGTTGAGAGTATGAAACCTGATATATTATACAATATTTTTAAAATTAGAAAAAAAAATAAGATATAAAAATATATAAATATATATAGTAGATGTACCATTAAAATATTTGCCAATGATGCCTTTTGCTAAGATGATTGTTTTTTCATTTTTTGATTCTTCCAATTGTTTCCCTTCAACGGTTGCTAGTGATTCCCATAAAGTAAAGGTGCAGACTTCCGACCTATTAAAAAAAAAATAGATACAATTATATATTTTAAAAGAAATATAAAATAAAATACATTACATACCTTAAGTCAAGAACTTGTAAATCTCGTTTTTGAAATTTTTTTTTATCAGTCTGTCTGTAGATCATACGCACTTCATAAACCTTTAAGACTAATAAAATGATATCTGTAATAAAAAAATATATAATTATTTCTTTAAAAAAAATGTTTAAATTAATAAATAAAAAGTTATTTACCTGAAGGAAAATTAGGATTTGACTTTATATCTTCAATTACCAATAAATTGTTTTTTAATGGTTCTATAACATCGGTAATTGCAACTTGTATTTCTGAGATGTTGTTTAGAACAATCTCTAAATTTTCATTAACATTATAGAAATCTTTATTTGGCGATTTGATTTGCCCATTTGAAAATATATAAGTCTTTCCAATCTGTAGCATGTTATGAAATCTGTCAATTGTTTCATTGAACATGATGGCATATATTTTTGAACCCTGAAAAAAATAACAAATTTTATTAGAAGATAATAAAAATACATAGAAATATAGTGTTTTTTCAAATTAATATTCATTGAAATGCAATTTCATAAAATTAAATTACCTCTTTATCCATTAGAGTAATCTTTTGAATCTTCCCTTGTCCGGATTTGAACACTCTGACAGTATCAATATGAGTTATTACAGCAGTAATACTCCAATAACGTTGATGTAGAGATAAACTTTTGATCAGACTTGACGAATCCATTAAGTTTAACCTGATAATAATAGAATTACAAATTTATTCATTAAAATTGATAAAAAAATATTTAGAAAAATATATTATAATATAAAAGTAATAATAAAATAATACTTAATTTAAATATATCTACATACCTGTTGATTATTTGAAAGATTTAAAAATCTCTTTATAAACAATATTTTTTGTATAAGAATCTTGAGTAGAAGTATATTTATCTGGTATAATAAGTAACTTTGTTCTGCTCATTGATACACCTCTTGATAATGCGACATATAATTGCCCATGTGAGAAAACATTATGTGGAAGGTAAATCCCAACATTAGGAATCGTCTGACCTTGTGCTTTATTGATAGTCATTGCAAAGCACAAACGTACTGGAAATTGTTTCCTCTGAAATTTAAATGGAAGAGCTTCATCATCACTTGTACATAATGGAATCCGAGGTATCATAACTGTTTTCCCTGAGAATTGTCCCATTGAAATTTGCGCTATAATCACATTCTTTTTAAATGACTTGCAGATCATTCGAGTTCCGTTGCACAAACCATTTGAAGGATCTAAGTTTCTTAGCAACATTATTGGACAATTTATCTTGAGAACAAGGCGATGAGGAGGAAGTCCATTAGGTGTCAATGAATTCAAAAATTCAACTTGATAAAGATTATAACAATCATCAGTGACACTGTCAAAGCTAAAATAAGTAAACTCATCCCCTGGAAAAATATTAATAAGCTTTTGATTTAGGTTATCAACAAACTCATTTTTAGTGGCAAGAATTGACCTTTCCATAATGTATTCCGCTGATGAAAAATTTTCACGTAGAGAAGGAAATATATTACATATTAAAGAATCTTCTGAATCTTCCTTATTTGAATATTTTATCACCATTTCATTTGGAATATGCACAAATCCATCCTCGCTTTCCTCTTCATCTCCATTTCCAATTATAAGAATAAAATCACTGAATAAATGATCTGTTCTTGCCCGCATATTTTCTTTTAACTTGAAAACTTCCATTTCTTTCCATAAGTATGACTTAACCAAGCTGTAGCTAATAGTTTCTGATCTTGATGCACGTCTTACAACTGGTAATACTTGTCGGAAGTCACCTCCAAATACAATAACTTTACCACCAAAAGAAATAGAACTATTCATAATATCTTTCATAGTTCTATCTAAAGTTTCAATAGCTGTTCGTTTTACCATTGGAGCTTCATCCCATATTATAATACTTGATTGTTTAAGTAACTGAGCAAGTCCACTTTGTTTGGTAATTGCACATAACGTTGTTTCCGTTGAATTTATAGGTATTTTGAACCTTGAATGTGCTGTTCGACCTCCAGGCAATATTGAAGCTGCTACTCCTGATGTTGCTGTTGCGATTGCTATATGACCATCATTTCTTAAAGTTGAAAGAATAGCACGATACAGATATGTTTTACCTGTACCTCCAGGATCATCTATGAAGAACATGCCATTACATTTCTGATTAACACGATTGATAATTTCTTCATATGCATTCTTCTGATTTGAATTGAGTGTATGTATTATATTTATATCTTCAACTGGAGTAATGACACTTCGTTCTTCAGATATTTCTCTCTTATTGAGCTCATCATTTAAATCAGTAAATATCTCTTGGACATGTGGCAATTCAGGTAAGTTGAAATCACCAATAGACTTTCCCATTCTCTGAAGAAATAAGTTAATATCTAATAATGTTTTTGACACGCATGTCTCATAAGAAATATCATTAATTGTTTGATAATCATGAGATAGATCCATGTAGTACGCATTCCATAACTGAAGAACATTAGTTGGCTCGCAGTAGACAAGAAGAATAGCAAATAATTGTCTGAGCGCATTTGGCATTTGATAATTTGATGCATCATTTAAGCATTTTGATATATAAGCATCTGTTTCTAGTAAACCATGCATTTCTGCAGCTTCTTTAAAAGTAGAGCATTGGATTCCATGAACTTGTAATAAATTCGAAAATGAAGTTGGTCCATATACATGATTTAACAAAATTCTGAGGTAATATCTTTCACCATCTGATGGATTTGTTGTATTTATACGACCGATTTGCTCATATTTTTTTCTTCTCTTCCATATTTTATTGGTTTTATCCCACACATATTTTTCAGGAATTTCTCTATACAAATACTTCTTAGCCTCTGAATCAATTTTATTGAGATTGAAAAACTCTGTCAACATGGTTTTTTTCCTAATGTCAGTTCGTAATATATCAAGTAAATTTTGATTGTCTTTATAATAAACTGATTGATGATCTTCTAAATGCAGTTGTAAATTACAAACTGATGGATACATTTCATTTAAATCAAATTCAAATATTCTCCATAATGCTTCTGGTGCTGCTACCCATCTGCCATCTTGATAATGTTGAATTTCATCAAAATTTTTATCTTCATTTTTATGCGAAAATGCCACTGAAATTTTATCATGTCCCTTATAAATATACTTATAAATATATTTCACTGCTTTGATACCGGAACATATCTCAACATTTATGTGACAATTATATCTAGATAATAGATAAGGATTGTAAGGAACAACCCAACGATTATCTAAGAGGCAATTTCTAACTTTTACTTGATGACCATCTTGTCTTCTTCGATAAATTGGATATGAGTCATCTCCAATAATAGTTTGGTTTGAGAAAGATCTGGGATATTTATTCTTACATAATCCATTTCTCATGCAAGCATTTTTTTTGTTTAAATTTCCACATGGACCATGCATCATATGTTTTACAACAAATTCATGTAGACTCTTATACTTTGAAGGATCTGGTAATTCTGCAGATACAATTCTATCAAAATGTATTGGAGATGATATCTTAAATGCAGTATCCAAGATAATAAGAAAATGAGCATGTGGAAGTCCTCTTTTTTGAAATTCAATAACATATACACGGGCCGCTACAGTTCCAAAAATTGATTTCTTGAATAATTGATCTTTTAAATCTTGTAATTTAGCCCTGAAAATACGTGTTGTTAGGTCGGGTCTATCTTGTGCCGTTTGACCTGGCTTTAACTCATTATGAATTTCTTGCCAATCAGGATTGCATGTCATTGTTATGAATAAGTCTGGTTTTCCAAATCGTTGACAAAGAGCCATTGCATCTAAATATCTTCGCCGCATATCACGAGGTCCGCCGATGAATGAAGGTGGAAGTATAATTCTTTTACCAGTATTATTACTTTGTGTTTCTCCAGTGGCTACACTATCAATAATCCCTTGATACAAATCAGACCGTATTGTATGTTGATTTTGTCTGAAAAAGTCTAAGCGACTTGTTTCAATCTTAACGTACATATCGACAACATACTGATGTAGCAATCTATCAGCATACAAAATAACGGATGTCTCATGTTCACGAATTTGAAGCTTGTAACTATAATATTCTCTGCAAGAAACTCTTTCTTTTGATTTCTTCTTGATACATGAAATATTATAAATAACTTAATTATAATAATTAAAATTTTCTTAATTATTATATATTAATATAAAAAATTTAGTAACATACCATTTTCTTGTTGGCCAAATAATTCTTCTTGTATTGGAGATGATCTTATTACCGACCTTGTTATTTCATCATTACTTCCAAATCTGAAATTTCGATTTATATTTTGATGCCATCCCACTTCTCCATTTGGGAATAGAAGT
Organism: Dendrobium huoshanense; assembly: GCA_016618105.1. Classification (NCBI taxonomy): domain Eukaryota; kingdom Viridiplantae; phylum Streptophyta; class Magnoliopsida; order Asparagales; family Orchidaceae; genus Dendrobium; species Dendrobium huoshanense. The sequence continues at coordinate 9,688,165 of CM028358.1, read as the reverse complement.
GGATATTGCAAAGGGTCATAACATCCGAAGTAATGTTTAATTTTACGATATGTCCCAGAATGTGAAGTTAATATGATATCACGTTCAATGCAACATGTATTTTGTCCTTCAATCCATATTGCTGCTACTTGTGACACTGTAGGTGCGTTATAAACCCTTTGATCTATTTTCACATCAGATCTAATGCAAATTTGTAAGTTTTCCAACATATCTCTATCATTCAACGATCTGAAAAATTGTGCGTATGGATTAATAGAAAGTATATCCATCAACTTCTTTACCAACTCCTCTGAAATATTTAAATCTTCAATAACATTCATTCGATTGTTTGTTTCAGCATCAGTGTCGTAAATATATAATTGGAAATAACATGGACCATTTGAACCTTTTGTAATAGGAGGTAGACTATGATAAATCTGACATTGAGCTCTAAATGTGTAAATACCTTGCCTTGCATTTGCCAAATTTGTATCTATATGGGCTCCAAAAGACGTGAATGCAAATATACTGTTATATGCTCTGATCTTACTTCTAAATTCTTTTGAATCAGGTGAACATGAATTGAATAATTCATATAGTTGATCAGGAACAATTATCGGAGCAAGAATGACTTCTCCATTGTAACAGCAAAATGTCGGTGGTTCAAATTGGAATAGTCTTGCATTACAATAACAACATGAACGTTGTTGTTTAAGAAAGTGTAATTCTGACAAATTTGATTCGTAATCAATATTAATATCGTTGATATTAGATGCTTTTATATCTGTTTATTCGAAGATAAAACATATTAATTATTAAGAATTATAAATGAAAAAAATTATAATAAATTTAGGTTAGCAAAAAGAAACTTGAACAATTTGATGTCGATGGCATACAAGCAATTTCTAAATTAGAAAATTGCTTTTTTCTTTTTCTAGCAATACTAATATCACGTATTTTTTTTTTGTTTTTCTTCAACAGACATTTTAGCATATCGTTGCCTTTGATATTCTTTTTTCCTTTGATCCTCCATGTCAAATATATCTAAAAAAATTTACAGAAATATTGATAGATTAAATGATTAAAAAAAAATTATAAACAAATTAAATGAATCATATTAACAAGCATTAAATAAAGAGATAACAAAATAAACTAAAATGTAATGAAAATAAAAATAAATTAAGTAAATGTTAAAATTGAAAATTGAACAGAAAAAAATATATTGCTATTTATAAATTTTGGTAATCTCTAAACAATTGTTTATAAAATTTGATAAGCTCTAAGCAAGTGTTAAATGACAATAAATCCATTACTACTTTGCATGGAAAATTATTCAATAGAAATATAAATTTTCAATAAGTAAAATTATCTGAATATAAGACAAACTCACAAACATTAATAATTTATCATATTGTTCATAAAGATAACTACAGAACCTGCATAAAAAATTAATGTATATTAAATAGAAATAAAACAAATTATTATCATCATGAATTAAATAGAAAAATTTCAATTATGATACTTTAACCTTAGGGCATGATTCCTAATATTTCATATATGAATGAGTACAAGTTATAACAGCAACCAAAATTTAATAAATTTGGACATAAAAATTAAATAATTTTATAACCTCAATATAATTATGGATAAGCTATCAAAATAATGAATAAAAAAACCTATAAGAATAATTGAAAAATTAAAAATATCTGAATTAAAATAATGCATTAGAGATCATTAATATATATTTACTGCAAAAATACTATGTACTTATAATTGAAAAACTATAGAGATTACTAAAAATTTGATGAACGTACTGACGAATATATGAAATCAGTCAACAAAACGTATATTTGTCCAAATAATAATAATACTTTTAATGAAAACTGATCCCAAATATTTATAATTTAAAAAAAAAAAGTAAAATTATCGAAGTAGAAGTAACAACAATTAATGCATTAGTAAGAAATAAAACAGTTTTATTTGGTCATTAATTAAATTAAAATTTTTGATTTAATATGATAAAAGACATAATGCGATATAAGTAGAGAATATCATAATAATATATGGGTTATTTAATTTCATTATTTTAGTAAATTGATAAGTACATGAATTGTAGTAAGTAAACTAACTCTAATAAGATAGACATACATTAACCTATTTTAATATAATGAAGAAAAAAATATGTACTGTTACCTACGATGTCTGTAGCACTCTTTATATTGATTGATGTATAATATTTTATTTCCATTAATGTATTTAATTTCTTTAATTTCATTTAAATTGTTATGATATATTATATCATCAATTTAAGAAGAAGCTAGATTCTTATCAATTAATCTAACGGCACAAGTTTTACATAATTTTCATTAGTCATAAAAAAATTTAACTTATACTTATAATAAATAATTTGTTGTAAAATAATAAACAAATTTTAATTTATACTTAAAGACAAATAAATATATAAGGTCAAAACTAAATTATATTTAACTTATTTGTCATTTCCAATTCAGTTATATTTGTTTTTACGGAATTGAAAGAGGAACATAAAATAAAGTGAGAGTAGTAAATTAATTGAACTATGATGAATTTTAATTTATTTGCTTATTGGTTTGGTTGGCCATAAATTAAATATTATGTGCCATGTGATTTTTATGAATAACAACATGAATATTGTGGTATGAGGGATAGCCGATATAGCTTTCTTATGATAAATAATTGAATCTTAGTATCTTGTTGAATAGATAATACAAAAGAGCAAATTGTTGTGGCATTAATGAAATTTTGTATAGCTTTATTAGATATGTTTTAAGTTGAAGACGCATCTGAGTGTTTGTACCATCTCAAATCTCATGCATTTTCAGATGTATAGAGCCCAAATGATCATAATAAATAATTAAGAGGAATATCCTAATAAATATAATTGGTTTACTTTATATTAAATTTTTATGATATAATGTGTATATCCTAATAAATATAATTGGTTTACTTTATATTAAATTTTTATGATATAATGTGTAACATGAGGCATGTTCAATTACATATTTTCTACCATGTGAATAATTCAAAGTATAATATAAGTTGATAAAATGATAACTTGAGGATAGTTAAAACAACAAATCCTAAATGCAAACCAACAATTGACATAGCTCGAAAAATTATTTTGACAAAGACCAATTTTAGCCTATCATTGAAGGTATGAAATATAAAAAATTTTATATCATGTTTGAAAGTATTATTTTGTTTAATGGACTAATTATTTTGCTTTATTTTTCATTATAAAAGGGAATTTATAATTCTTAGACTAATTGATGCTATTGATGATGATAATTATGACACTGTGGAAATAAACAAATATACAAAGGATAATAGTGATAGTTATTAGGTGCAGGGCATTTGTTTTATAAACAGAGAAATGTTAAATGAGATTATTACACTTGTTTTAAATATTAGGTTAGTTTAATGGAGGTTGTTGAACGGATTAATCAGTACTTAATTTATCATATAATTTGTAAGATATTGACAAAGAACCCAAATAAAAAAAAATTAAATATTCTCCCTTGTAACGCACTTAAATTCATAGAATTATAGCAGAAGTTAACAAGATCTAAACAATTACAAGAATTTTATAATATTTATATTGAAAAATATAGTTACAGATGATTTAGCATTATAAGTAAAAAGAAGACAAAATATTAAATTTTTTGTGAGCCATGTCTTGAACAAGATATAATGTTAGTAGCAGGAGTAAATAAATGAGAAACGTACCTCAATGAAATCTGGATGTGAATTATGCAGACAAGAAACAAGGTTTATTCCCACGAAAGCTTATAACAAGACAAAAAAAAAAATACATGAATCAAAGAATGCAATACATTGCAATCACAATCAGAATGATAATAATTCAATAATTAAAAGAAATATGTACAATTCAATTTTTGTTGAAGGAAAGATTTTTTAAATATATATTAAATATAAATAATAACGAACTTATTCATCAAAAGCTTAATGATTTTACAAAGCGAATTAAATAAAGGTACTATGGCTTGAATTCATAAACTGATTATCTTAAAGAAGTGAGAACAACCATCGGAAGTTTCATAAAGCTACTACATATGAGATAGTTGAGTGAGAAGCATCATTTTAATTGTAATATAGAATTAACAATAGTGTTAATATGTGAAGTTTTGATAATGTTAATGTAGAATGTTTTCTAATGGAGTGGTAAATCAAAAACGTGGCAAACAAAGATGGCTAACAGCATCAGGGTTGAGGAGTACAAAGATAAGATAAATAATGGTTATTTTTATACTGCTTTTAGATTTTCATAATTTTTCTTCTTATAATAGTTTATTTTTCTTTCTATTTAACTTTAATATGTCAAAATTGTTAAAAAATAGTTCAATAATTTTATCGAAATTTCGGCAGCCTCCCGGCGTCTCCTCCCCACCGAGGGAGAAATCGGGACGGCACTGCCATAATTCTTCCTACCCGGACCTAAGGTCGACGGCGTAAGGTCTTCGATTTCAAAGCATCTCACCAGGAACTAAGTTCAACTACGTGAGGTCTTCAATTTGGAACCATCCCGGTCAGACCTAAGATCGACGACACGAGGCCTTCAATTTAAATTCTTCCCAACCGGATTTAAAATCAACGGTATGAGGTCTTCGTTCGAAACCATCTCGACCGGACTTAAAGTCGACGGTACGAGGTCTTCATTTTAATCTTATAAAAAATTTCAGATAACAAAGCAGATTATGCTCTCAATCTATAGGTCTCATGGGTTTTAATTCATCAAATTATCTTTGATGGTCGTTGGCATGCATGTCTTATCGCATTTAATTATATTTATTTCATGTTTCATCAAACTAACAAATATTTTTATATATTTGCATACAGAATTATAAAATGAGCATAACAACCTCATTAGGTAAAGAGAAAACATGCTTTTAAGAACGTTTCTTCTTACAGCAGAAGTTTTAAAAAATAAATATTTTTTAAGATTTTAGGGGAAACTATTGGAGAAGGTTAGACAGTTGCACACATGCATAAGAGCAATTAAGAAATGGCTTAATATGATGATGAATTCGTTGTCTTTCCTTGTGATCAAAAATGGAAAATAATTATGTTTTTATTTAAATATTTAAAAGTATTTCATTTTTTAAGTAAAGGTCCATATGGAACAATGAAGGAGCTGTTACAAATGAAAGGTTTATGACATATAGGAATAAATGAAGAACCTATGAGTAGCATTTTTTCTAAACAAATTTCTCTCTATATATATATGATTTTATTGACCACTTAACTTGTAAAGAATTTTCAAAAACGTGTAGATAGAACAACACATCCAAAGAACATTGTAAGCACAACCACAGAGATTTAAATGGATATATATGATTGAAAAAACCAACTAAAATCATGAAGCAACTTTTACTGTATTGAACTCCAATGATTTGTAACTTGAAATCAAGTAGATTGAAGAGACATAGCAGCCAGAAACCAGAAGTTAGATTCAAATAATCCAAACTCATCATCCAAACCACAATATAAAAAAAAAACTTGTATTTCAATTTCCACAAATGCACACAAATTTTCCATCATGATGGCAACCATCGAGCATATGCTTGGTAATAATTAAACCGCTTATAAATAAATAAATCTAAGAAAATCTAAAACTATATATATATAATGTAATTTCTTAGATGATTAATCCCAAAATCAGAACAAAAAACAAAATGATTCTGATGCCGATAAAATTGAATTATTTTAAGGTAAATTATAAAGTAAGGAAGCTTTGAGGAGTAATATTGAAAAAAATAAGACATCAACATCGAACACTAATAGACAATAGAAAAAAATGTAAAATGCAAGAGAAGGCAATAACATGGAACACCAATTACACAGAGGAAAGACCAAAAAAAATTTAATAAAAAAAAATTACATATATTTAAATGAAAAAATAAAGATATTTATTGTAAAAGATATTGATTTTGAGATAATCGATAATGAATTTGCAAACTTACAGGAAATGCGATGGAGTGTTCGAGCGAACTGATGGGTTGATCGTTTCTGCGAAATAAAGAAGGATGAGAATATGCGTTCAGTGAGAGCAATACAACGGTGAACATCTATTCTACTTTTCCTTGTTTTATTTTCCTTCAGTTAAATGAGAACACGAAATATCACAATAAAAGATGAAGAATAGGAAAAAAAGCCACATAAAATAAAACTTGTTTGTCTGTAGAATATAAGAATGAGAAAACTTATTTGGTAAATTAAATTTTTTTATGGTGGTAGAAAATTTAATTTAAAGAGGGCAAATTTTTAATTTTAATAGATGTCATAAAGAATGTAACAGATATTACTATATTGCAAAACCTATAAAATTTCGAAGAAGGAAATTATGTATTAAAATGGAAAAAAAAAATTTTGTTTTTTTGTGATAAGGAATCGCGGAAAGAGGAGGCGTTAGTGAGCAGAATTATAGTTATAACTTCCTCAAAGTAAACCCTGAACAACAATATAAATTTAATAAATCTTTGAAGCCTTCAAGTGTATTGCAAATCTAACCATTTACTTTTGAGGTTGTCGCAGCATATGCTATCACTGATTGTTGGATTGGAATTGACATCGGGACAGATTCCATTGACACATTCAGTGAAAGTCTTGAGAGTGCTAAGAACATAATCTCGAATGGGCATGTGGGTATCTATGAGTTTGATAAGTTAGCAGTTGGAACAGAGATGTGTTAAATAGAGAATAAAATTTTTGATCTCTAGCAAAAAAATTAATGAATTATAATTCTGACACAACCGCCTACCTTTGATACGCTATTGCCATAAACTTGGCTTACCTTAGTGAAGGTCTTACGCCAATCAATGGTGGAATAGACTCTGTTGATGCTGTAGGATTCCAAGCAGATGCGTCAGTCGAAACCGTCGCAGCGAGCTAGTTGCACTCGTCCTCGAATAAGGTGAAGGAATCCTGACTTAAGATCCAAAAGGGAGAGGGAAAAGGAAGAAATTGAAAACCTATTGCTCTTATGTGATGAAACAATGGCTTTTGCTTACTCAACAGTTTGAGAGCAGAAATCTCTAAGTTAAAACGTGACATGAAGAGGTTGAATCTAGAGTCTGCCGGTCGTTGTTAAAAGAGGACAAGGAATCGTAACGATGAAGCAGTAATTTAGGGCTTAAAAGGGGAATAGAAATTGTAATTTTATCGAGAGAGGTAAGTGAGGAAGATAGGGGATTCGGCGAGTGAAAAAAAAAAAACTAAGAAGAAGTTTAGGTGAGATCGCGTAAATGATGAGAGAAAAAAAAAACTCTGACGTACGTGCGGAGAAATCGCGTAAATTGAAAATAAAGTTTAGAAGTTTACCTT